>VXAD01000591.1:25766-92028 GCA_013399195.1 Dicrurus megarhynchus
GCCCCGGGACCATCCACGGCCCCCAGAGCCGCGGCCCGAGCGCTCCCGGCCCGGTTCCCACGCGGGACCCCCGGAGCACCGCGGGCACCGCCGCTCCCATCCCGTTCCGTCCCATCCCATCCCATNGATATCTAAAGTCAGGATGTTCCTCGCTGTGAGATCTTTGTAGATTTTCCAGCTCAATCAGCAAAAAAAAAGGGAGACCTAATCAGGGGAACAGGCAGCAGCTGCATCCCTTAGCCAAGGGACATCCTGGAACTGACAAGTTTTGAGGATGTATTAAATCAAGATGTTGATGTGTGTCTACGTGTTCATGGCTAACTGGGCAAAACACCCAAGGTTTATATATCCTAGAGCTGAACTATCTTGGTTATAATGATAAAAATCACACCTACAGGTCAGAAGGACCCAGGGCAGGTGAAGACCCTTCCCCTGAGCAGGGGTAGAAGTTGGTTGGGGTGACATAACTTGTATGGGAATTAATAACCCATCGTGAGAGAGGAGCTGTACTCGGAAAGTGATTAACTCTGAATTTCTGTGTATAAATAATGGTATGAAAAGTCTGCTGGGGGGTGCTGGATTTGTGGGACACCACTGAGCACCCAGGCCTAGGCTCCTCTGAAAACAATAATCAATGTCTCCCCGAAGTATTTCACTATTGGTTTGTTGCATGCCAGGTAACAAATCTGATTTTGGGGACAAACAGCGCAAATCTGCTCATTTGAGGTGTCAGGGACTCCCAGGTCACAGCCCCCCTCCACACCAGCACAGCTCTCAGCAAGTTGCCTTTATTTACAACACAGGTGAGTGACAGAAAATGAAAACAAACAGCCAGGAACTGCCAGGGAATGTGGCTGGCACATCACAGGTTGTAAAGCCATAAAGACGCTCTACAAACAAACTGGTCAAGGCTTTGATTTGGGGCTGGGTAAATACTGTAACAGGATTGGTTTGGGGCTGGTTAGACACCGTTATAGCTCAGTGGGTTCCAGTTTTGGGGGCTGGAGCTGAGAGGAACAGAGGGGAGCACTGGGATAGCGAGCGTGGGAATGGGAACAGGAGGGGAGCTGCTGAATCCAGGCAGAAAATTCTCCTCAGCTCCCAGAGCCTCCCAAAGCTGCAAGAGACGATGTGAAAACCACCCCGGCTGGTGAACGTTGTCCCTAATAACAACCAGCACACATTGCCCAGCTCTAGCACTGTCCATCTAACGTAGAAAAGGGATTCCAAGTACGTTGGTTGCATCAGCCGAGCCCTCGCCGCTCAGTCTTCCTTTTCAGGATGTCAGGGAGGATTCTCAGGGAATAAAACCAGGGCAGCACAAAGGCGCGCTGTGGTTTCTAAGGTGCAGGAGTGCGTCTGCTCAAACACCTCCCAGCCCTCAGTTCAGTCAGCTGTCTCGGCACTTTCGTCTTCCAGAGGAGCCTTGCTCGCATTCCAGAGGTGAGAAGATGAAGGAAAGTTCTTTGTTCGTGGGGCAAGTTCCTCCTGCTTTGCTTCACTGGAGGGAATTCACAGCTCATGTAAAGTCACCCTCTTTCCGTGCAAGACTTTCAGGTTGAGCAGAGGGACCACACGGGCAGCGTGGGGCGTCTGTAATCCAGCTTTGTTCTAACACCCCAAATTACAAGCTTTCACCAGCTGCTTTGGAAGTACCTGAGAGGAAAGTTGGTAAGAAAAACAAACATCCATTACTCAGGGTTATTGTCAAAAACCAAAATAATAGAGGCAACTGCTGACCTCAGAAACGGTGGGTAAAATTTGTGCTGACACATTTAAGCAAAGCCAGAGAATATGGAAACAGTTCCAGTCTTCCTGAAGCAATTTTAAAACAATAAAAGTTAAAGTAATCAAAAAGCAGATTCAAAACTGACAAAGGGAAAGTAATTCATTCCTCTTCATCCACAAAGCAGGAATGCCATGGAAAGCAGCAACAATGGCTTTCCTACAAATGCTCCTCAACACCAGGGTGGAGAAATCTCTTGCACATTTACGAGGCTGTGATGGTTCAGGGATAGTTCAACTGTCTCTGAAGGATCCTCAACAGCAAAGCGTGACTGTGGCCTCAGTTCTGACTGTGAATAGCAGGGAAATACCCGAGGGAATCTGTCCTGGAGAGCCCACAGGAACACTGAGACATTAATTAGAGAAGGTTTGGGTGGGTACCTGCATTGTGCACACCAGCAAACACCTTTAGTCTTCCAGTGGAATGGGTTCCTTTTCTTCCCTCATCTTCAGGCTCTCCTTTTCTTTACTGTTATAAAAAGGGGAGAAAAGAGGAAAAAAAAGCCCAAATCAGTGTCATGCTGAGCAGCAGGGTGTCCTGAGTCACACACAGCACACCTGAGGTGAGATGGTGAGTGTGCCACACGTGTGGTGACCACAGCTCAGGGGACAGGGTGGTCACCTGCCAGCCACCACCACAGCAGCTGGGTCCTTCTCTGAGTGAGGAGCCACTGAGAGGGGCAAGAGCCAAACGAGGGCTCCAGAGCTTGTCCATCCCAGGGCTCTGTTCTGCCTGCACGCAGCCAATTATCGCTAATTGGGTCAGTAGTTTTGCATTGCAGATGCTCCGTGCAGGGTCCACACCGGTAATTCAGAAAGGCCACAGAGATAAACTTGACAAGCTCTCCCAGGAGCCTCTCCCTCCCTCCCTCCCTCCTTCCCGTGTCCTTACAGCTCAGTGTCTGCCGCCTTGATCCTCTTGTCTTTCGCTTTCCTGCGATGCTGCCGACAGATAATCACAGCTATCACCACGAGGATCATCAGGACAGAGGCAGATCCGATGGCCACGGCCAGGAAATGGATTTCTGAGAAACTCACTGCGTGGGGAGAGACAGAAGAGTGAACCAGAGGGACACACAGGAGGAACGAGGCTGGGATCCTGTATCTGTGAATAAAACCTTTCCTCAGGCTCCTCTTTTTCCCCCCTCACGCTTTCTACTTACGACCCCTTTTCTGCCATAATTTTCCCGGGTGTGGAGGAAGGTCATGACCTCGGGGGGGTTTTCTTGGCCTCTCACCTTTCAGCACAACCCGGAGCCGCACCTCCCCGATGGTGCCATAGACGTCTGGCCGGTTTGTCACCTGGCAGGTGAAGGTGCCGTTGTCGCTGGGCTGCAGGTTCCAGATGATGATGGAAACATCGTTACGCTCGATGTTCCCATCCCAGGTGACTCGCTCTTTAAACCTTCCGGAGGGGGGCTTGTAGGGCTCCTTCAGGTAGCGAAATACCTACAAAAATCACAGAAACATCGAATGGCCTGGGTTGGAAGGGACCTGGAAGATTCCTGAAGTCGTGTCAGGTGCAGGATGTCACCTAAGACAGGGCTCAGCTGTGGTGTCGGCAGGTCCAGCTTCATCGAGCCACAAATATTTTAACCCTGATCACCCAAAACTAAACGTGAGTGTTTTTTAGGCAGGGTCTATAAACAGAACTCGGATTAATCACTACAAGTGACAAAGGCCCGAATGTACTTGTGGGTTTTGGGTGTGTCCATACGCACTCCCTGCTCACCCAGCGCTGGGTGTTGGGGCGAGGGTGAAGCCCTGAAATGGAGCACAAAGATCTCACTCACCGGCTCGTGAGAGCTCAGGTCCTCGGGCTGGAAGTTCCAGCTCACTGACAGCTGATCGCTCACGGGGCTGCTGCTGGTGAAGGTGCATTTCAGCCGCTGGTTGGTCCCGTTCACGGCAACCACCTCTTTGGCAGTGTGAACTTCCACTGCTGCCGCCAGCCACAGCGCTGCAGGGCAAACAGAGGGCTCAGAGGGGGGAAATCGCTGTCTGGAGTGAGCTCATCACTGCTCCTTATCAGCTTTAGTTCTTTGGGAGCCTTATCTGCGCTGGCAATGGATAACCTGAGTGTCTCAGGCACATTCCAAGGGGGGCGGTCCTGCAGATTTATTCAGAAAAACCCTTTCAAACTGGACTGAAACCCACTCAGTAACTGCTTTTTCCCATGCTAGAACTTCCCTTTATACACTTTATACTCAGCCTCATGCAGACCGCAGTGAAAGTGCTCTTACTGATGTATCCAGAGCCAGTTTTAGAGGGTTTATAGCCCAGCTGGGCAGCTGCAGGTAAATTCAGTCAGGCTGAGGAATTCTAGAGGAACTCCTCAAGGTAAATGTGGATTTGTTTGTCCAAGAAACATCCCCACAACCACCACAGCTGCTGCTTTAAAAATAAGTGAGCATCACTCACTTGATACTCCCCTGGAAGAGAGACAACAAGCAAGAGGGAGAGCAAGGAAAAGAAAGGAGGAAAACGAAAGAGAAATTAATGGTTTGCTAATGAGGGAAAAGGAAAATATCACTGTCTGGTCACCTTAGGAAGTTAACTCACCCCAGTGTGATTCAAGCCAAAAAAAGCTTATCGGGGGCTGTAAAACATAACTTCATAATAAAGACGTATTTGGAAGTAATTTATGACTAAATACTTCCTTCCAAATAATTCCTTATCTCAAAGGGGAAAATATTTGGAACGCCAAAACATTGAAGGTATTCACACGTGGGAAACTTCACTGGCAGAGATCGCATTGCTCATACAAAGATTCGGTGCCAAATCTTTTCATTAAACTCCTTGAAAAGAACTAAGCCAGAAATAAGTGTAAAATACTTTTTCTCAAGGCAGATTACAGCAGCGTGCTGATGCATTTGGGAAAGGAGGATCTGTTGTTCTTAAAATCCAGGCGTTTTGCTATAAACCACTGAAAATTCAAGTGAGTTTCGTGTCAGTCTGGAACCTTTGCTGTGTAAAGGATCTGAACCCGGGGCTCCTGGACAATCCCTGATTGTTTAGGAACAAAGGTAGCACCAAAAAAAAAAAAAAANAGTAAAGTTCAGATTCCTTGCAGGAGAGCAAAAGACGTTGAAACCCGAGCTGAGGAGGAGATCAGTGAAGGAGATCGGTGTTCTTCCGCTGGAATACGCCTAAACCTATTGGGGAAGGAACTCAACCGCTCCGTGCCACTTCCAGCGAACCCCGCACAGAAAGAATCGCAGCAAGGACGGGAGGAAAGCCCCTGCCTTAGGGATAATTTGAGGGGTCAGAAGAGGGAGGTGAGGACGGCGGCACGGCCGGCCAGGGACAGGTTTGCTTACCTCGGAGCTGCGCCCCAAGGACGAGCGCAGCGCCCAGCCAGGTGCGGCCGCGCATCGGGGAGACAAGGCCGGGGCTGCCAAGACAAATCCGGCTCGGGTTCTCGGTGACCGGGTGGAAGATGAGTTTCTCAAAGTCTTCCCAGCACAACAGGGCAGATTCCTTGCCCCCAGCTCGGCCCGCGAGGGAAGGTGAGCGCTCCCTGCCGAGGTGTGCCCGGCCCCGCTCGCTTCTGCCCGTAAATCAGCGAGATTCCCAAGGTAAGATTAATTTCTTCTTCCTCCCATATTCCCCTGCTCTTTTGTGTTGCAATCATTCCTCCTCCCAGCTACCACCTGAAACCACTCCCCTCTTGTGGGAGGTAAAAGAAAAATTGCCTGGAGGTGTTCATAGGTGGCTCGAACGAACGAGGGCCATTTGTTCGGCAAAAAACCTGCGAACGATCCCCAAAAGAGCAGCCCAAAACGGACAGTCCGTGGCCGCAGCGCGAGCACTCATCCAGAGGATGGAAACGTCCCACCAAACCACAGATACCTGCCCTAAAATAATCTGAACATTCCTTGGCTGCAGCCAAGGATTGGGAGCCCGGTGCTTGGGAAGCTCTTGGAAAAGCCGAGCGGAAAATGGAATCAGCCCGGCCGCATTCCAGGCACAGCTGGGGAAAACCTGCGGTGCTCCACAAGGGAGAAATTCCATAGAACACGAAATATTCTGCTGGAGGCACGTGGCAGCTGCGAGAGCGTGAAACCAATCTGAGCCCGTGTGTTGGCAAAATGAGGAAGTTTGCATTCGAGGGCCATAAATCCCTGGCTGTGACGGTGTTTGTGTCTGGTTCACGGTCCCTTTCCAAGAAGCCATCCCACGTTATCCGTGTCAGTCATGGCTGGTGCTGATTTCCTTCGCAAGGGTGCCAGGGCAGGGCTGGGGATGGTGCCCGAACCTCTGGGTGTTTGGAGGGGCTCCCTTCAGGGATTTGGCGATGGAAAACCAGCACTGAGGCCGTCAGCTCCGTGGATTGTCAACAGAACAGAACAGGGAATCCTGTGTCTGCTGCCACGTCCCTGCTAACAGCTCCGAGACACCGAGGATCTCTATTTTCCTGGGAATAATTTGAGCCTGTGTTAACCCTTCATCACTGCATCTCCCCAGATTTCCACTCAGTTACTATTCCAAAATATCACCTCCCTTTCTTTCCTTGCCACCGCGAACATTTATCAGTCTGGGGCTTTGTTCAGGTTGTGTTTAAAGTATGTGCGAGGCAGCGCTGAGCAGCCCATCTGCTGCCACTTCCTAATCCTGTTCCAGGGCTGGGAACAGCCGCTGTTCCCACCTTTGCCCGCGGACTTTGCTAATCTCCATCTTCTTTCAAAAAACATGTGGACTCCAACTTTTAAGAGAAGACCACGTCCCTGGCACACTCACCAGTAACCTAAATTCTCCGATGTTCCATTTGGAAACATAAATAAGGAAAAGAAAGCTCTGACGGCCAAAGAGAGCACCCCAATAAAGGCAGCGGGGCACAGCAACATTCCCTTTGTCCGTGCCAGCATCCCTGCGGGCAGCATTGCCTGGAATGCCCCTGTCCCGGTCCCACGGGGGGTCTGTGCCTGCCCCAAGCCCCGGCTGGGAGGGACCGTCCCCTGCGTGCGGCGCTGGCCGGGGCAGGAGCCCCCTCTAGTGGGGCCGGGCCACTTCCTCGCGGGAGAACCTCCCAAAAATGCTGCTGGGATGGCTCCGTGGGGAGGGGTCTGAGCGCAGGGGCTGGGCAGGGAACGATGTCCCGGCCCGGCACGCCCAGGCTCCGTTCTCTGCCCGTGCGGGGGCTCAGTGTGCTGAGCTTCTGCTCCCTTTATTCCAAACTTCCAGCGCCTGAAAGGACCTGCACGGAAGCTGGAGAGGGACTCTCGATCAGAAACTGTAGGACAGAAGGGGAGAATGGTATAAAACGGGCAGAGGGCAGGGTTAGATGGGATAGAGGGAGGGAATCCCTCCCTGTGAGGGAGGTCAGGCCCTGGCACAGGGTGCCCAGAGCAGCTTGGCCCCATCCCTGGCAGTGTCCAAGGTTGGACAGGTTGGATGGAGCTTGGAGCACCCTGGGATAGTGGAAGGTGTCCCTGCCCATGGCAGGGGTGGAATGGGATGATCTTTAAGGTCCCGTCCAGCCCAAACCATCCTGTGATTCCCCCTGAAGTCGTTTGGAACTTCACAAACTCTCCCTTTGAGAAGCTGTTGGGAAGGTCCTGATGGCGAATCTGATTCTGGCTCGTTTCTCTGTCCTGCTGCTCCCAGGGCAGCTCCTGAGCCCTGCAGAGCTGGTGCAGAGCAGAGCAGCCACCCCTCGCTGCCGGTGACGTCCCGTGAAGACATTTTGAGCCTCCGCACTTCCTGACCTGGGCTTATTTCACGTGTCTGGGTCTGCCTTGGCTGCTCTGGAAACTGTGAGTCCCCCAGCCCTGCTCGGCTCGTTAGCAATTCTGGGAAAAAAATCCTGGGCCTGTTTCTTGAAAAGCCACCGTGTTCTTTCCTGCCGCAGCCGTGCCAGTCTGATGTGGTGGAGAGGAGCAGCAGGAGGAGGAACACGAGGATGAGGCTGGAGCGGTCCCTGCCCCTCCTGGGGCTCCTGCTGTGTGCAGGTGAGTCCCCAGCCCCAGGCAGCAGCGCTGCAGCTCGGTGCAGTGCGAGCTGGGAGGCTCCGCGGTCTTCAGTTTGGTTTTATCCTTTATCCGTGCGCTTTTCTTAAAGCGTTTCGTGATCCTGGGTAAATAACTGCAGACTCGGTGGGATATCAAGGGTGTGGTGGCAGTTTCCATGCCTGAGCAGTTTGAATGCCCCGCTGGTTTAGGATGAAGTGCAGAGCACCTGCAAAGGCTCTAAAGAAGCCGGTAATGAGGAGAGAGAAGCTCGCAAGGTAATTCATTGAGAGTTGTTACAATAAGGCTACAGCTACTCTGCCAATGTGCTGCGATCACCAATCTTTGAGAAGATAGGAAACGTGGTTCATCAGTGGCCTGTTCTGTCTTCAGATTTAAATTCATCTACGTAAAATAAACAAGCAGCAGGTCACCTTCTCTCCAGCCAAGTCCGCTGTCTGTGGGGTTCAAATCTACAATTATTTACTTACCTTACTTTTTGTAAAAAGACAAATGTCTTTAAAGGAAGTCACGGGTCTGATTCACACCTCCTAAAATCTGTTTCTTTAATACTCCAGCTCCAGAGCCTTCCATGGAGCAAGTTGTTTCCTACAAGGCAGAAAAATCACACAGATAAACTGTGTCACAGCGTTAAACCAACGTCAGGGTCCCACTCCCCAGCGAGTTCTCTTGCTGAGGACAGAGGTTCTGACCAGGGTTTTCCAGCAGTGTTTGCTCCGTGATAATAAAGCAGAATTTGGGGGTGCACAGCTTGCAATAACAACCCTCCTTCTGAGCTGCATCGGAAAATGATTCAAGTTTCCATTCTGCGTTAGGCCGTGTTAAAAATGGCTTCCAATTTCAGAACAACATCCTGCCTCAGCACCAGAATATTTCTAATGCTTTCAGCATGGACGTGGGACTATCAACATCTCTTTCAAGCAGCTGAGGTCAGAAAGGATGTCCAAGGAGTAGGAAAGGTGTGTGATAGCAGAAGCTCAATTACTTAATATTTCTTTTTTTTTTTTTTGCAGTTGGCAGCACAGCTCAGCAGGGTAAGTGTGTTTTACCACCACCCTTTGCTATTTGGCATGCTAAAAGCCCCAAATATGCCTCAAAAGTGAGGACTAAGAGTCAAATAGAAATATTTGAATTTTGCAAATATTGCAGGATAGGAAAAATTCACTGTTCATTAATTGACAGGGATCTTACTGATTGGAGAAATTGGTCCCTAATTATTACCCGTGTTGGGCATTTCCAACAGCACCAAGCAGTGAGGCAGTTGTGAGATGATTTTTTAACACTCCTTATTTTCTGTTTTGCAGATGAAGAACAGGAGGGTAAGTGAATTTTATCAGCATTCTTAACTGTTTAGTGTAATATAAAAACTGCAGCTGACTAAAAAAGAGGTAGAAATATTTGAGTTTTCCCCTTGGTTTCCTTTCTCATTGGTCTGTCTTCCCAAGGGGAATTCCTGGTGGAGATTTCCGGCACCACGGTGACAATCACGTGTCCCTTGGAGGACGAGGGCATCCAGTGGGACCCATCTGGGAAAAGAGGGGACACCGAGGAGAGGAAGTTCATCATAAAGGACCATGACAGCACTCCTGCCAACCTGAGCTGTTCCTTGGGTAATAAGAAGCGTAAGCTGTACCTGAATGCCAGAGGTGAGTGCAGACCCCTCAGGCTGCCCATTCCAGTGGCAGGCTTTGGGAGCTGAGAGTTGATTTTCAGTGCTGGGGTGGGTGAATGTGGCGCTGCCAAGCCCCTTCCCGCTCTGTGTAGGCAGTAAAAGAGTCCGAGAGCCCATTTTTGGCAGCAGGAATCTCCCCTTTCCTTCCAGTTTGCCCTTTTCCCCTTCCTACCTGGCTCTGAGCATCTCCCCCTCCCCTCACCCCCCGGCAGTGTGTGCCAACTGCGAGGAGCTGGACGCCCTGACCGTGGCAGGGATCATCAGTGCAGACCTTCTCATCACCCTGGGGGTGCTGATCCTGGTCTATTACTTCAGCAAAGGCAGGAAGGGACGAGCCAGCGCTGGCGGGGACAGTCGGCCACGAGGTAAGAGCCATTCCAGACCCCCCTGCTCCCCGTGACACCTGCTGAGCACCCAGTGAATCTCTCATCCCCACTGTGTGATGTGAGGGATCATCCTCTGCTCTCCACGAGCTCCCAAACCATGCTCCTGCTTCCCACGTGTTCTCCAGGCTGCCTTTGTGCGGGGATGGGAGTGGCTGCTGTGCCAAAGGCTCCCTGCACACAGGAACCCATTTCCCAGGCTGTTGAGCTGGAGCCAACCCTCCAGCTCCTGGCAGCAGTTGCCTTTTCAAGAGCCCAGAATAAAGCCATGGGAGCTGACCCGTGGTGTGCCTGGCCCTGGGATCATCCTGGAAGTCCCTCATGACAGGAATCCCCAAGGACTCCCCCTCTCTGTGCCTCTGTTTCAGGTCCAAAGATGCAGCGCCCTCCCCCTGTCCCAAACCCGGACTATGAGGTGAGGACTGTCCCTGTGCTTTCCATCCCTGCTGGCTGGGGAGGAATAGCCAGGGCTGGGACTGGGGCTGATAGCCAGGTCATTGATCCTTGAGGAAGCATCCAGTCAAGCTCCAAGTTTTCCTGGCAGCGGAGGAAAAAGGTGGCGAGGGTGCAGCCCCTTTTCCTGGTGCTGCCACAGGGATTTATTTGGGAGCAGAACTGCAGCTCCCCGTGCACCACCCCTGCTCTGTTGTGCTTTTCTCCTCGTATTGGGCTCAGGTAAGGATTCCTGAACCAAGATCTCTGCTGTTCCCACAGCCCATCCGGAAAGGCCAGCGGGAGGTGTATGCAGGCCTGGAATCCAGGGGCTTCTGAAATTCCCGGGGATGACAGGCTGGAAGCCAGCAGCACTGGGGCTAAACGCTTCTGCCCAGCTTGTTCCCAACTCTCTGCAGCTCTGCTGAGGCCCTGGCATTTTGGGATAAGCCAGGTGGCCACAGGACAGGGACACGCTGTCCCACCCTGCGGTGTGCTTGGGTTTGCCATCAGGGAACAGAAATGAGCACATTGGCAAGAGGAGTTTTCCTTCCCATTAAAGGACTGCAGCCTCACTGGTGGCTCCTGGTCTCCTTTTCCCCTCACACTTCTCTCTGCTCCGGTTGGTCTTCCCTCCAATTTAATTTCTGCCCTGAGTGGCTCCACTTGCTCCCAGTGGTTCCCTGGGGCTGAGAGTGGGTCCTTCTCAGAGGGATTTGCCTCTGACCTCGTCCTGCTCTCACCTTCACAGCCTGACCTTCGTTTGCAGCCAAAGGAGCAGAGGCAGTCATAACAACCCCAAACGGCCCAGCAGCAATGGCACAGGCTAAGAAGGGCCCCTGGGTTGTTTTGATGCCTGTGAAGGTTTCAGGTAGAACCCTGGCTGAGCCACCCCCGTTTGTTCCTGAGCAGAGCAGCAGCTCTGAGCAGAGGAAGCGGCAGCAGAGCCGGGGCTGGGGGCGGTTCAGCCCTGGGAGGTGAACACCGGCAGCGCCGGGGCAGAGCCGTGCACCCGCAGGATGCGGTTTAGAGGCACAGCTGGGTTCATTTACCACAACAGGCCCTGCACCCCGAGCAGGGAGATGGCAAGATACACACAGCACTAACCCCCAGCAGCTCCAAAACCACTCAGGGCCACGTTCTCACCTTCTGCAAACCAGCAGTGCTGCAGGGCCGCCTGCTCAGCCCAGCCGTGCAGGACATTCCCACCCGGGAGTGAGGTGGGAGAAGCTTGGACTGCTCTGGGTGTTCAAGGCCTAAATTTTGCTTCAAAAAACCTAAATTTTGCTACACCCCAGTCCTTCTACCACCATTTTTGGGGTACATCAATGTACAAGTTTGCCCCAGCCAGTACCATCCCACACATTCCTTGTCTCAGCAGGATCAGCACTCACCCAGTGACAGCAACTCTGCCCCTGTGCTTACCTGCAAAAAGGAATGTTTGTCCTTCCAAGGGTGAGGTGATGCTGGCTGGCCCTGTCTGGTGTCTGTGTCCCATTCTGGGGACTCAGACCCCATGAGCTGTTTCTGCTCAGGGCTGGGGAGTGGAGCCCTGGCCTTGCAGTGACCAGATCCCACCCCGCGTGCACCTTCCCAACCACCAGATCCCACCCCGCGTGCACCTTCCCAACCACCAGATCCCATCCCCTGTGCACCTTCCCAGCCACCAGATCCCATCCCGCGTGCACCTTCCCAGCCACCAGATCCCACCCTGTGTGCACCTTCCCAGCCACCAGATCCCATCCCACGTGCACCTTCCCAGCCACCAGATCCCATCCCATGTGCACCTTCCCAACCACCAGATCCCACCCCGTGTGCACCTTCCCAGCCACCAGATCCCATCCCCTGTGCACCTTCCCAGCCACCAGATCCCATCCCCTGTGCACCTTCCCCAGGACCTCGAGACAAACGGACGGAGCAGGGAGGCTGTGGGACAGGCTCATCTTTAATGACAGGAACACAGAAGCGCAAGAGGTCGTGGAATGAGCACAGTGCTACCAAGCAGCCCATCCTGGAGGGGTCTCCAAGCAAAAACCAGCGCGCTGGTGAAGGCAGTCGCAGAGTCTCAGAGCCTTCCCACGTCACTTGCGGGCGCGGGCAGGAGCCAGCCGGCTGTACTGCTCATCCTCCCGCTCTCCGAGGGGCTGGGAGGGGGGAAAAAGGGGACATGAGCCAAAACTGTGCCTGCCCAGCCCTGGGAGGGGCAGCTGGATCAGCCTTTGGGAAGATTCTCTCCACACTGAGGTGCTGAAGGTGTCCCCACACACACAGGGGTGCTGAAGGTGCCCCCACACTCACCTGGTAGAGCTCGTTGGCAATCAGGTTCTGCCTGTCAGAAGCTGAAGGAAGAAAGAAGCTCAAGGTCAAGGATCAGGGGAGCCATGGGCAATGTGGGGAACATTTACAAACAAACCCAAGAGCTGGCTGCAGCCCCAGGGCACTGCACACAGCCCCTGGGTGCCACACATGGCCCCCAGAGGTGCCCAGGCACAGCCCTCAGGGCTCTCCTGTCCCTCACCTCGTGACGTGTGTCCCCTGTCCTGGCCAGTGATGCAATACACGGCCACTGCCAGGAACAGCGTGGCCACGACGTCCGCGATGACGATGCCCGAGATGGTGGGAGCGTCCACTTCGATGCAGTTCTGGCACACTGGAAGCCCAAAAGGACACGGACACTGAGAGCAGGGGCACATCCAGAGTGCTCAGCCAGCTCTGCCAGTCCAGGCCCCAACCCCAGGCCAACAGAGACCAGCTGGGTTTGCCGTGTGAGCCAGGACAGTGGCACAAGCTGCCACGTGTCCCCCACACCCAGTGCAGCGCCAGAGAGGCAGCTCATGGCACTAAATAAGGCTGCAAAGCTGCCACAGTGACACCACGCGCAGAGGAACCTGCAGCAAACTGGAGGAGACACCCACAGACAAGGGGAAATTCCCTCAAGACTTTGCTTGGGTGAAAACTCCAAGCAGTTCTGGCTCTAGAAAAGCAGGTGTGCAACACTTACTCCGATAGTGCACCTGGAGGCTTTTCCTTTGGCCTCCCGTTTCACACACGTAGAGGCCTCTGGGATCGTCATAAACTGCGCTCAGGTCCAGCTGTGCTTCGTTTCCAACAGCATTCCCATCTTTCCACCATGTGATGTTTTTGTTGCCTTGGCCTCGCACGCATTCCAAGAACACCCTTCCACTGAATTCCTTCACGAATATCTCCTGCCCTGTGAAAGGAAAAGAGAGCAGAGAGCTTCACCTCTGGGTTATCGACAGCGCTGCAGAGCTCGGAGCTCCTTACGGGGATGAAGCATCACATCCGGCTGTCCCAAAAAAAACTCTGGGAGAAGCATCCTTGTTGCACCGATTCCTTTTTCCCCATCGGCATTCCAAACCTCATTTTCTGGTGGAAAAACCTCACCAAGCCGTGGGGCTCCTCGCCAGCACCCCTCCCAGCATCCTCAGGAACAAGTGTCCGGCCGCTGACCCCACACCTGCGGACTCACCTCGGACCCCCCAGCTGGCCAGGGCCAGGCTGGCCAGCAGTGCCCAGGCGCTCGGGACCTTTGCCCTCATCACGGCCCGGCGGTGCCGGCTCCGTCCCCGCTCGCAGGACGTGAGGAGAGCTGCTCACCACAGGCACCGCCCGCCCGGGGCGCGTCAGGTACCGGATGCCGGCGGCTGATCCTCCCTCCCCCGGCAGCTGGGGAGGGATGAAGGGCTCGGCGCCTGCCTCCTCACCCCAGCGCAGCCTGGAACCCGTGGAAGGGTTATGAGGGCATGAGGGGCTGAGGTTGGGGTCCCCTCTGCAGCCATGGGCTTCCAGCAGCCAGGGACCCCCCAGGAGTCAAGGACCCTCAAGTCCCTGCACAGCCACAGAACCCAGCAGCATCCACAGGTCTCCCAGGAGCGTCCATGGAGCCCCCCCAGCACCTCCGTGTCCCCACAGCCGCGGAGCCCGAGCGCCGCCATCTCCGGGTGTCACGGCGCAGCCTCGAACCCGCGACCGCCCCGCTCGAGCTCCGCCCCGCGGTGCCGTGTCCCTCGCGGCCGCCGTAGGGTGCGCGGCCATGGCGGGCAAAGCGGAGCCGGAGCGCTCGCTGGTGGCGGCCGTGCTGGAGCACTCGGGCCACCTGGACAAGGAGCACCTGGGAGCCCACGTCGGGCGCCTCTCCCGCCGCGTCGAGGAGCTCAAGGCAAGGGACGGGAGCGGCGGAGGGACGGGGAACGGAGGGGGCGTGGGGAGAGACGCGGGACCGGCGCGGCGGCGGAGCCGCTCAGGACCGGGGTGTGCAGCGGTGGGTCAGCTCGGGGTGCCCAGCCCTGGGTCACGCCGGGGTGTCCAGCCCTGGGTCAGGGGGTGCCCAGCGCTGCTCGGGCCTGGGGTGCCCAGCCCTGGCTCATGCCGCGGTGCCCCAGCCCTGTCAGGCTCGCTGTCGCTGCTCCCGGCGGCCCTGCCCTGCTCCCCACGAGGTGACGCTGCCGCGCTGCTCGCTGTCCTTAGGAAGAGGTCTGGACCATGATGAACAGCAAATACAGCGAGTTCCTGCCCAGCGTGCAGAACAGAGAGGACCTGGTGGCGGAGGTGGAGGGGCTGTCCATGGACATCGACCTGCTCAAGGCGGCCATCGAGAACGAGGTGACTCCGGGGGGACACTGCGCTCCATTTCATCCCAAATCTGTAGCCCCACCCCAGCACGGAGTGTTGGGACGGCTTTGGGGGAGGAGGGCACAGGCCCAGATGTGCCAGAGCTCAAGGAGTGTCCGGACAACACTTTCATGGTGGGATTTTGGGGTGGGTAGCAGGGCTCGATGATCCTGGGGGTCCCTTCCAGCTCAGGAGGTTCTGTGATTCTGTGACCGAGATCCCTGGGTGATATCAGCCCTAAAGAATGCCTTGAGGTGGCACCAGGGTGTACATTAAGAGCTGTCATTAAGGGATCATCGCTCCTGTGGAGGTGGAAAAGTGTGTCACAGTGTCCTTCAGAGAAAAGGACCAGCCTTGGCTGTGCCAGGGGTTGTGACACAGGAATAAAAAGGATGGAGTTTTTTTTTTTTCCTCCTCACCAAATTATTCTATGAACAGAAATAAATGAAATTTAAAGAGGAAAATATGTGTGCTAACAAATGCTGCCAACGAACTGAAAAACATTGTTATTTTAGGTCCAGCAAGATCTAAATGTCGCTGTTACTGAGTTCACAGAGCTGAAGCAGCAGCTGGAGAGGGATTCAGTGGTCCTGAGTGTCCTGAAAAAGCTTCAGGAGGTGAGGAGGGGGAGCAAAAAATCCTGCTCCTCAGTCTCAGATGTTATTCTGGGCTTCTCTTTGGAATAAGTGGCTGTAGCCTACGAATTGTGGTGTAGGAGCAGAGCTGCAGTGACAGCTGCGTGTGTTTGGCTGTTGCAGTTTGATACAGCTGTGAAGGAGTTCAGCACTGCCCTGCTGGAAGAGAGGTACATGCCAGCAGCTCAGCGGCTGGAAAAGGTAACAATGACCCCTTCTGAATAAGGTGCAGAGGATGGTTTTCCCTGGCAGGGGCAGCGCTTACCCGAGCTGTGTTTGCTCTCCCCCGCCAGGCAAGGAGCAGCCTCAGGAACGTGGAATCCTTCAGGGGCTTTGAGCTGAGGATCCCGAAGGCCCTGCGCAAGGAGCTCACGGTGCAGGAACAGAGCATAATCTACCAGCTCGGGAAGGAGTGGCAGAAGCTGGTTGTGTGGAAACTTCCCCATTCCAAAGGTGCTCACGGGTTTTTCTCTCTTTTCTTTCCCTCCTTTTGCCCCACTGAAGTGCCTGCTTCCACCTGCTGGGTGGGACATGCAGTGAAACTGCTGGGCTGAGGGGGCTAAACGAGCTCTTGCTCTGGGGAGGGGTAGATCTTCGCTTCAGCTGACTGCAGTGGCTTCTGCTGTGCCACTGTGACAGCCCTGGGTGTGGTTTGTGTGCAGGAAGCAGCAGCCTGGAGGCCGTGGTGCTCTCGGAGCTGCACTTACACACGGTGCCACCGCAGGGTGAGGACTCTGCTGTCCTGCCCGTCGCTGCCGTGCTGCAGGCCTTGGCTGTCATGGGAGAGCTGCACTACAAGCTCAAAGATTTTGGTAAGACAGACCCCAGAAACAGCCCCAGTAGCTCAGGTGGATAGTTCAGGCTTGTTTTAACATGGATAGTGAGATCCACTTCACTCCAGCAGGACACTGGACAACCTCTCTCTCCTGGCTTGTGTTTCCCGTTGGGGTGAATGCTGTGGCTCTTATTAATAGGAGAATATTTATCCCAGTGTTTACCTGGGATTATGTATCCTTTCCTGACAATTCAGTATACTTTTGATCTATGGCTATGTGGCTTCATAGTCTGATGCCTGAAGAACCATACCTCATTAGTAATTCCCTGATGGAGCTGGTCAAGGGGGTGTTCCTTCCACTTCTTGCAGTCTCTAAATCCAGAATAGTCAGGGTTGGACCTCACTGGAGCAATCTGCTGTTGGAAAACCTCTGTTTTTCCCTTTTTTCAGGCCAGTTGTTGCTGGAATACATCCTGAAGCCGCTGATCTTGTACCCGTCTCTGGAGCCAGTCACAGAGGAACAGCCAGATGTGTTCATCCTGAGGTTTAGGTCCCAGGAGCTTGCCTTGGATGAGTTGTCTCCTATGAAGGTGTTTGACAAGATCAAGCTGATTTTTGAAGTTCTGCACAAATACCTGCTAAGTGGGTAGTTCCTCTCTTTTGGAATTAGTTACGATCAGTACCTTGTTTATTTAATGAGAGTTTTGTAGAATATCTGATTGTTAATCAGCATTACGTGCAAGGAAAATGAAGGAGGAAAGGCCTTTGAACTGATGGAGGGTCTGGTCCAGGAAGCAGCTGTATTAAAATCCATTTTCCTTCTCTGGGATGCAGATGTGCCTCTGGAGGAGCCTGGGAAAGGCGGAAAGGACGGCAGAGTCACCCTGGCAGAGCTGCTGGGGGAGCTCATCTGGGAGGAGCTCTCAAACTGCCTCATTCACAGCTGCCTGGTGCACTCTGTCCCAACCAGCAGCAGCCAACTGGAGCAGTACAAAGAGGTGGGTCCCAAAAACCCCCTCAGGCTTGAACACAGAGCCCAGGCCCTTCAGAGTGATGTCATTCCAGTGGTTAATGCCCTCCAAAGCCTCGGCTGTGATACCCAATTTTAACTTTGTTCTGTGATTTTAGGAGACTGTGCTAACACAGAACACATCTGCTCTCCTCAGGTGATCGAATCCACAAAGGAATTTGAGAAAGCGCTAAAGGAGATGCAGGTTTTGAAGCAAGACAAGACTGCCTTGCTGAAATATGCCTGCAACGTCAATTTCCACTTTGCCAACAAGAAATGCCAGGATTTGATCAAAGCAGCCAGGAAGCTGATGACCTCAGAAATACACAACACTGTAAAGGTGACTGGGGATGCCTCACGCAGCTTTTCCATCTGGAAAACAATCTCTAAGTATTTTTTAATAGTGCTGCACTCTTGTGTTTATCTTGAGTCTTAAATCTCTGCCATTCAGCGCTTTTTAATCTTGCAGATTCTCCTTTCTGAGCTCTAAATTCTGTTACCCCTCTGTCTTGTTTTTCCTTAGATTGCACCCGATTCCAGCGCAGCCCTACCAGAGCTCCCTGGTCCTGGGTCAGGAGACCACCCAAAACCACACGGACCCTCCAACCTCCTGGACGGTGGGACTGTGAATTTGGGCAGTGAGAGCAGTCTGAGCCAGTCCACCCTGTCCCTGCCCACCTGCCGCATCAGCTCCTCCGTGCAGCAGCTCATGGAGCTGGCTTATAACACGCTGGAGGAGGCCAAAACCAGCACAAAGTTCTGGTACTGTTGCCTTTTCCCCCCCCAGAAATGAAACTTGAGATAATTTTAGTAAGGAGGTAATAGAAAAGTGCATCTTTATTTGAAGGTCTCCAGGGGCAGTTATGGAGAAGGCCCACACCTGGAGGGGCAGGGACAGCGTCCCCTTTGTTCTGGGGTCTCACGTATCTCCCTTCCACACTGAACCTCGAGGTCACCACAGCCTTTGTGAGCTTTCCAGAGTGCTGACAGTGCTGCCATTGATCCTGACAATCTCCTCTTTGTGCCAGTGCTTCACTGCTCATAAAACCTTGTTCTGGGGCAGGTTGAGGGTTAGCTGTGAACAAGACATTACTGACAGACTGACATGAGCCCTCTTCCCTTGCAGCTGTCTGCAGCTCTGCAACTGCGTCCGGGACATCTTCCATGTCTTCTGTGAGGTCGTGCCCAAATACCACAGGTGAGTGTGTCCATATTTCCTGTTCTGAGGGGCAATAATGCTGTTGGAACAGTCCCACTTGTCCACTGCAGCCAGGGGCTCCATCAGCAAAAATCACCTATTCAATTTGTGATTAAACCATGCCTGTGCAAAGCCGGTGCTTGAGAGTTTCTGCATTGTCAATCTTAACAAGGGCATGGGTGAAGTTCTCACACAGCTGTGTTTGTTTCCAGCCACGTAACTTTGACCCCAGGTCTGATGCACAGATTTTTCATGATGATTTGTCTGCAAAAAAAGAGCAGCAATGGAGGTGGAAAGGTCACAACCCTGTCAGAGAACTTCTCTCCCTTTTCCTCACCATAACTTTGCTGTAACAAAACACATTCCTCTTTGAAAGTCTGTGGCTGGAAACAGTGTGGGATAACACAGGGTTCAAATGCCTCGGTGCCATTTCTTTTCCTGTTAGTTCCTGTGGGGATGTGAGAGGTTAAATGTTTTTACTCTGACGTCGATCAGGCCTTGCCAGCACCATCTGCTGCCAGACCGTGCGTTTCTCTAGGGTAGACACGACCATTTTTCTAACAGAACCAGCTCTAAATAAACCCATTTCTTCCTTTTCCCCTCGTGCTGGGCCAGGGAGAACCTGCAGAAGCTGCCCCAGCTGGCTGCCATCCACTACAACAACTGCATGTACATCGCCCACCACCTGCTCACCCTGGGCCACCAGTTCCGCTACCTCACCGGCGCCGTGCTGAGCGACTGCGGAGGCACCTTCGTGGACATGGTGCCTGACTTCAAGAAGCTGGGTAACTTCCCACCTTTCCCTCTTGAAACGTGCTCATGGATCATGTGGGAATTAGCCCTGGCAGTTGCTGCTGAATGGTTTCATTGGAGGTGTGGCTGCTCACTCAGTGTGAGCAGCGGATTGGGATTTTTGGGCAGGTGGCATTTTCCGATGTAGGAAGTCTTGGCTCTTTGAAACCCATATCTCCTTGTCCTGAACTGAGTCCCAAGAGCAGTTCAGTATCCAGCAAGATGTAGCACTGTGTTTTGGGATCTGCTGCTCAGTCCTTTGATATTTTCATTCGTTATTCTATAGAAATAAATTCAGAGATGAGTTTGTGTGAGCTAACAGGACGCATCCACAGCTCATTCTGCTACTCTGCTTTTTTTTCCAGCAGTGTTGCAGCAATGCAAGCTGCACAAGAGCTCACTGGTTAAACTGGCTCTGGGAGATTGTTTGGAGACTGGGAATTTGATTAAAAATAAAACATTCTAGCAAGTTCATTATTCAGCACTTACAGTCATAAATAGGCAGAGCAAATTTAGTAATTGCTGCATTGCTTCCCTCTGCTTGTTTTGCTCCTAAAGGGATGGAGTGTTTTCTGGCTCAGATGCAAGTGCAGAAGCGAGGAGTCCTGGACAGGCTCTGGAGTGCCAGGAATTTTTCCAATATGGATGATGATGAGAATTACAGTGCAGCAAATAAATCCATAAAGCAGGTAAGGAAGGCAGAGAAGGAACATCCCGGGGCCTGCAGGTGTCGTGGGGAGGGTGCACTGTGTCATCCCAGTCCTGAGAGCTGTGGAACTGCTATTTTCTGCCGTGATGGTTTGGGTTTTTTTGTCCTGGGCTGTGTCTTTAGCGGGATTGCTGCATTGTTTCTCCCCATTTGTACTCACCTGATCCCCTGGGGCCTGTCCCAGGGTTGTTTCTGGTGTCACACTCAGCTGTTGCCTTGCAGGTGCTGCATCAGCTGAGGGGCCTGGGCACGGTGTGGCAGGATGTGCTCCCTGTGCACATGTACTGCAAGGCCATGGGGACCTTACTGAACACAGCCCTGGCAGAGATCGTCACCAGGATTACTGCCCTGGAGGTAACAGCTGTGTGGGGTGCTGGGGACAGCATTTGTCACCTCCAGAAACTCTCCCCAAAATCACATTTCAGGGGAATAGTTCACTCAGACAGAAATTATAATCATGTGTCCGTGGAAAATACTCACAATCCCAGTTTTTCATCTCGCTTGGCACTCCAAAAATAAACTTCTCCCATTCCAGGATATCTCTGCAGAGGGTGCAGACAGGCTGTACTCACTCTGCAAGATCATGGTGGATGAGGGACCCCAGGTTTTCACCCCTCTGCTGGAAGAAGACAAAAATAAGAAGTACCAGGAGGAAGTTCCAGTCTATGTGCAGAAGTGGATGACATTCAAGGAGCTGATGATCATCCTGCGGGCCAACCTCCAAGAAATCGTGGATCGGTAGGCGTTTTCCTTTCCAGCTGGTTCTCCAGCCCTGTGCCAGGGAGATGGGGTTCAGAGGAGAGGCAGGAACTGCTAACAAGGGTCAGGATCAGCTCCTGGTTGTGGCTGGGTCTTTACAGCCCATTTAAAATTTGCTCATGTATTTCTTTTCTGAAGAAAAAAGCAAAATGGTAAAAAACCAGGTGCCATGAGAGATCCAAAGCACAGTTTGTGCATCCCCTTGGCTTCTCCAAGTTCAGGAATACTTCACAGGGAGCAGCCTGGCATTTTGCCTGCTGCTGCCCTTCCACCTGAGTGCTTTTTTCTTGCTCCTTTTGCCTTGCAGTGGGGAATTCATCTGAATTATCCATAAGGATTTGCATCATTACTTCTGTTACTTTAGTTGGCGTGAGTTGTCAGCAGCTGGGCATTCCCTGCTCCCAGCTGCCTCCCAGAGAGCTCTGAAGGGCAGGAGAACACCCTGTCCCCAGCAGGTAAAACCAGGAAGGGACAGGGAAAGCAGCTCCTGCCCTGGGTCCTGCTCTTGGAAACATCTAAGTCACCAAAGCTTCCCAACTCTACTTCCAGCAGTGCATGAACCCCTTTTCTGTGTTGTTAAGGAGGCAAATGGGAGTTTTGCAGGCAGGCTCTAGTCTTATTCAGGAGAAGGAGAAGGTTCTGAGTGCAGAAATCACCTCCCACCTTTGTGTACCTGGCTAAACAATCCTGGACTCGCGTAGCTGGATTGCTGACGCTGGCTCAGGTCCTCGGAGGCTTGTTTAAGGTGCCATTTCTGGGCAGGTGGGTGAAACAAAGCTCTCCCTGTCTCCCATCCAGGTGGGCAGATGGGAAGGGGCCTCTGGCAGAGCAGTTCTTGGCAGCTGAGGTGAAGACACTGATCCGAGCCCTGTTCCAGAATACGGAGAGGAGAGCGGCAGCGCTGGCCAAGATCAAGTGACTCCAGTTTACACCTGCACCTGCACCTCGTGGTGCTGCAGAGCAAACTGACACTTTACAAAAATACCTTTTTGGGTGCACCTTTCTTATTTGTACTGCTCTGGAAAACTGGGGAATGGGGGAAGCGCTCCCTGGAGCTTGGCTGGGGGGGAAGGAGCATTTCCTGGCCCAGTGTTTGTGTAACCTCATCTCAGGCTGGGCTCAGGGCGCTGCAGGGGCGTTCTCAGGGCTCAGCTGTGACTCTTCTATGCAGTTCTGTGTCAGGGGACCTGCAGCCCCTCTGTGACCTCCTCTGTCCCTCAAACCACACGTGGAACCCACAGACTGGGAGAGCTTTGGATATCCTTCCAGGAAGTGCCAAAGTTTCCCAGCTCAGGTTCCCCTGAGGCTCAGACCTTAAGGGGGAGACAGTTTAGGGGGGGATGTGGGGAAGGGAGATCCTGTGCTGAATGAACCATTGATCAGATCAGAGGATTTCTCACAAGGAGGAAGATTCTCTTATTTCTCCTGGAAAATGTCTTCAAACTGACTTAGAACTTTTCAATCTCACTTTCCCAACTGTAGAAGCCATTTCAGCTCCTTCCTTTATGTTTTTGTTGGGTGTGAACTGGGTAACTCTGGTGTCTGTGTGTTACATTTTCTGTCCTTTAAGAATAATGAGAGAAATAATTAGAGAATAATGAAAAACCAGTATAAAAAGGGAATGAGAGGTATACTCACAGCATTGTCTCTTAAGTCACAAAAGGCTATGTTTGATTTTTCCTTCTCTGTCGGGCTTAGAAGATTTTCGTCACAGTTTAATGTTTTAATCTGTTGTCTCCTGTTGTTTCCTTGTCCTTGGCACTTTTGTTCCAAGTGTTTGTGCAGGGGCTGAGGCTTTTCTGTCACCCCAGTCCTTGCAGAACCTCTCTGGTTTTGTTTTTCCCTCCTCCAAGTGTTCCCAGAACACCGGCATCTCATGGGGTCCCCAGCCCCCTTAAACAGAGCCAAAAAACATCTATTTTGAAAAACACTTCTCCCCTGCAGATTGTTCACAGAATTGTAATTTCCTACTTTCTTTAATAAACTATTTCTACTGAGCACGTCCTGGAGTCTCTTTGGGTTACAGTGACACAGGAGGAGCCAGCCCTGGGCTGCTTTGCATTTGTGGGAAGGGCAGAGTGTCGGTCTGTGGAGTCTGTCCTTGCCTGATGTCTAGTGGATCTAATAAAAGAAATAAAAAAGGAAACAAGAAAAGGAATCAGCACCATGAAAGAGGCTGAGCCCGGGGGCCCCCACTGCTCCCCTGCGGGGCAGAGTCAGGCAGATCATGGAATCACAGCCCGGTTTGGGTCCTTAGAGCTCCCCCAGTGCCACCACCCCAGGTTGCTCCAAGCCCTGTCCAGCCTGGCCTGGAGCACTTCCCGGGAGCATCCAGACCTCAGGGCAGCCTGTGCCTCACCAAGGGCCTTAAGAAATTAATTTAACGCTCTTCCCCCCCCCCCCCCCCNACCGTTTATTTGTCACTCGTCGGCTGAGCCTTTGCCCTTGCAAGTTGCCGAGCACCCAAATCCCAGAGAGGGAAAAGGGAAAGGCTTTTCAGGAGGCTGGATGGAATTCCTGCTTCGCTGTAGCCTCACTCCCCGCATTGAAACCAGAGCCCTCCAGCGCAGGGGGGGTCAGCCCGGGGTGGCACCGGGCAGCCTGGAGCAGTTTGGCCCCGCGGGTGGCCCCGAGACAGGAGCAGAGCCCGGCTGTGCCCCGGGCTGGCCTCACACCGCAGCCCAGACGGGCTGTGACACACGGCGGCCGCTCGCCCTCCCCGGCAGCCCGGGTGAAGTCACAGCTGATGTCCCCGGGGCTGCAGGGCGGCCAGGTCCCTGCAGCATCACCGTGGGCAGGGGCTGGACTGCTCTGCCCAACCCCTTCCTCTTCAGAGCCAAAAGCCCAACAGAAATCCCCCACCCCTGGCGTTTCCAGCGATTTCTCCGGCACCGACTGGCCCCAGGTGCACATGGGGAGCTACAACAATCCTTTCTGAGGAGGAAACCCAGATGTGTGACAGTCCTGAGGTGCCACCCCGCTGCAGGGAACATTCCGGGCTCAGCAAATCCAGCAGCGAGGAATCCCTGCAGAGCCCCGAGCCTGCTGGCACGGAGCTTCCACCCCATCAGCTGCTCCTGTCCCCAGGGCCCCGGTGCAGGCAAAGGTCGGGGGATGTTCCTGAGCTGCCAGGGGCTGCGGTTCCAGCAGATGCTCTCCCTGAACCCCTGCCCTGCTCTCTTCAGGGGGTGTTTCCCCCAGGATTTCACCCCAGCTGTTGAACAGCAGTCGAACAGGCGCTGGGTTTGATTTTTTCACTCCCTGCTCCTGGAGGGGGCACTGAAATCCACGTCAAGGGCAGCAGGATTTTCCCTTTCTGGTTCTTTCTCGTGAAGCATTGCCTTTGGAGAAGCTTCCTGCACCGTGTGCTTCCCTGGGGACACATCCCTGGCAGGGCTTTGGCTCTACGAGGTATAAAATAGAGTTGCAATCACGGTCCTGCCAGGAAGCTATCCACCTGCGAAGATCTACAGGTCTCTGGGTGCTCTTTAGAGGCTGCTAAACACCCGATAAAATTAACTCCGCGTCTCAAGGGGAGCCTCCGCTTTCCCTGGGCAGTTAAACAGCCAGCATTCCCGGGAAATCTGTCATCGCTCAGCTCAGAGGCTGCTCCCTCAGCAAGGAAAAGGTGAATCCAGGAGTAGCAGGATATTCCTGCCAGTCTTTGAAGTGAGATATTGGAGTGAGAGGCTACCCAGCCTCTCGGGACAGAAATAAAGGTTTCCCCAGCCGGCAGCAGCATTTTCCCTGTGCTCAGTTCCTGGTTGTGTCCTCCTGCAACCTGACTTTCTTCCCCTCCACGACACAGCACAAAGTGTTGGCCAGTGCTGCTAACCAAAAACATCTGCCTCCAAGCTCCCTCACACAGCCTCATTATGGATCCTAATTAAATAATTACACATTTTCACTCTCTGTAATTACAGCCACTACTTATGTAAATAAATATGCTGCCTGCGATTACAAAATTATGAAAAGCTATTAGAAAATACAGATTCGGTTAAAGAGAAAATAATTTCAGAGAAGCTCCTGCCCAGGCCCAAGCCTCCCAGGCAGCTCTCCCTTGTCCCCTTCACACCCTGACACCTCGTTCAGCACCAGGAAACCCCTTCCCACCTGGAATTCTCTGCATTTCTCCAGGCTACAAAATGCAACATCTTTAATGCATCTGGACGGAGAAAGAACTCCCCTTATGTCAGCATTTACCAGCAGCAGTGCTGCAAAGCACAACACTTGGGACTAAAGTTCCAAAATAGCCTTTCCTTCAGCTTCCTTATTTATTTCCTCCACCTTTCTGATTTATTTCCTCCCCTAAATTCACACGGGGGAGTTCCTCAGCACTTTAAAGCAGCGGCCTCGACACCTCCCTGAAGGGTCACCTAAAGCTCAAACAAAAAAAATGCCCTTTTTTTTTCTTTCTGTTTCACTTCTGCAGCAGTTTGGCAAGCACAGCTTTCCTCGGGGCAAGCTCGGGAATGCTCAGGTTTGCAAAGCAGCCCGTGCCGACCGGAAAAGGGGGAAAAAAAACTAAAAAGGATTTCATTTAGGAAGTGCTGCGGTACCCGTTTATTAGCTCGGATGCACATCAGCCCAATTTACCCTCCTGGAACAGACTTCTATAATTACTCCGAGAACTGCTGAGCGAAGGAGGGAACCGAACACACCTGTGAGCATCAACCATTTCCATGGCTTTTTTCCCGTCTTTGCTTGACATAACGAACCAAGAACGACCCTGAGCGCTCGGGACCTGCCAGATTGTGCCACGCCTTGTGGCCCAGCAGAGTTTTTGTGCGGTGCTAAGGAGCTGCTTGGCTTAACAGAGTTGCCATCTGTGACTCAAAAACAGACACGTATTTTAGGAGGTCCCGGCAATCCAGATACATTTCTTTTCTTTGTTCTTGAACCGGAGGGTTGTACGACTCTCAGTGCAGCTGCAAAGCTCCAAAGGTGCCACGCTAACACGCGTATAATTAACTAGCTGAAGTTCCTAACTAATTAATTCGGCTTTTCCAGCAGTTTGAGCTCCGCAGCGGCTCAGGGCTGTGACTCAGCCCGACTCACTCGCGCGTTATCTGCACTGCTGAAGCCTCATTAAATGCTGATAAAGCCGAGGGCAGCGCTCACCGTCCAGCACAGAACGGGGATTTTTGTTTTGGCTGCGGTAAACCCCCGCAG
The DNA here is from genome assembly GCA_013399195.1 of Dicrurus megarhynchus. Taxonomy (NCBI): domain Eukaryota; kingdom Metazoa; phylum Chordata; class Aves; order Passeriformes; family Dicruridae; genus Dicrurus; species Dicrurus megarhynchus. The sequence goes on from VXAD01000591.1 coordinate 51,689, forward strand.
CAGCCCAAGCACAACATCCTCACCACATCGGCAGCGTCGGTCCTCACTCGCTCGCTCGAGTTTTGAGCAGCAGTTTAATAAATCACCCCAAACACAGCACTGGGACAAAGTTCCCGTATTTGAGCCCAGAGCTCGCTTTTCTCACCCCAGCATTACAAGGAGACGCTTTGCACGTGTGAGAAAACATCATTTTCCCCGATGCCAGGGGAATTTTTGCTTTTCTCATCTGCGAGGTGATGAGTCAGCCCCGCGTTTGCAGGCAAGGAAGGGGGAAAGCTGCTCTTTGTGTGCGCTCACAAACGCTCTCGGGAGCTGCTCTTTCCTGCAGGGCTGCACGGAGGAATTTTGGGCGCCCCTTCGGCACCCGGGGAGGGCTCCAGCTGCGCTCCGGTTCTGCTGCCGCGGTCGGGGCTGCCTTCCCTCATCAACACGTTCGCGTTTCACTGCGGGAAGGTTTGTCAATGGGTGAGAAGCGAAAGGCGGGCAGCCAACAAAGGCTCTTGACGTTTGTCATGTTCCCCGCAGCCTCTCCGTCCCCGGCGCCGCGGGGAGAGGGCAGCAGCTGCTGTTCCAGGGATGCTGCTGTTGTCACCCTCTGGGGAGGAAAAAAAAATAAAAGACATTTCCACGAGGCCAGAAGCCACAGCTCACACGGATTTCTGCACCAAAGGGGTGCAGGAGGCCCCGTTCCCCCGACCCCAGTGCTGCCTTCCCACCCGCAGCACTTTGCTGCTCTCCAGTTGTCCCTTTAAAAGCCGAATTTGATCCCTCCTGGGCAAGGTGGAGGGGCTCTAATAATGATTTATCCCCTTCACCCTGCAAAGAAAGCAAAATTCGGACCCTCCCTGCAGCAGGACGGTGTTTGTAACCCACGGTGGCCTGTGCCCTTTGACATCTCCTCAGGAACCACCTCTGGAGGGGATTTGTGTCCCAGAAAAAAGCCCAGCTCCGATCCCAGAGAACCAAAGCACAGCCCCGAGCTCCCTGCCCCTGCAAGGCTTCCCTCAGAGCAGGTTTATTGCTTCCTCATTTCAGAGGTGATGATCTAATGAGTCATTAAAGGCAAACAAGAAATAGGAGAAAGTGTTTGACTTAGCACTTCTTCTTCCCAAAAAATACTGTAACTGCAGAATTTTAAGCAGAGCGAGCCAGAGCAATTTTAATAACATTAAGCTTAAATTGACAGCGAAAAGGGTGAACACAAAAGAGTAACAAAAACCCAAATATATATAAACCATAAGGCTTTGTGAAAAGAATATGATTAAGCTTTCAAAGTTATACATTGAAAATTTAGGCAGTGCTGGGAGTGAGGGCTTTTTCTTCTCTGGTGAAGAAACACCCTCCCATGTAATCACAGAACAAAGGCTGCCATAATTCACACGAAGGGAGCTGCTGCTTGCAGGCTCGGTGCCGGTTTCCATGTCCAGCTCTGGTGGCACGGCCTGGGTGTGCTCTCTGTGCTCCTGGGCACGTGTGTCACCGTGCCCATCACCTTCTTCTGCCAGGGAAACCAGGAGCTGCAGCCCAGCAGTGACACCAGAGCCCCAGTCCGTGTGCCTTGGCTGCTCTCCCTCAGCCTCAGGTAGGAGCCACAGCTTTACACTAAAAATCATCACTAAAATGTGCAGTTTTACCGTACAAACAAACGTGAAGGTCCCCGCGTGCGTTTCCTGCGGTAATTTTCATTGTTGCAGCCATGAACACAAGAGCCAGGCTGGCACACACAGGGCTGGAATCCTTTAGCAGCAGCAGAGAGGCTCCAGAGCAGAGGGGATGCTGAGGGTCAGGGGTGGAGCAGCAGCTCCCAGAAGGTCGCTGGGGATGGGTTTTTGCTCCTCACCAGGCTCAGCTCTGCCCTCGCCCCCTTTTCTCCGAGCTGTGCAGACCAGGCTGCACCTCCAGAGCATCCCTGCACCAAAAGGAGCCTCTTAGCCTCTGATTTAGGACAAATCCCAGCACTTCCCGTGGACAAACCCAGCCTGCAGGAGCTGCTGACACCAGCTCCCTCCCCAGCTCTGAAGTTGCACTTGTGAAAATGGCTGTATTGATCCCAGCAGGTAATTACTCGTTAATTACTGATAATTGCTCCTACCACAACAGTTCCTGCAGTGGCTCTGTCACTTCTCTCCAGGTGAGGTCTGCAGTGTTTGATAAACTGTCACCTCATGTTTGAGAGCTTAACAGGTTTGCAGCTGTTTTGTTTGAGTTTTGGTTTGTTGGGTTTTTTTAAAGGATGGTGGAGGTATTAAAAAAAGCAGAGTGAGTCTGTGGTGTACCCGTCCTTAAAAGTGTCCCCTGTCCCTTTTACCACGTGTGTGGGACACTTTTGGGTGGCACTGCCCTGAGAGACTGCAGGACACAGGGTGGCAAGAGAGCAACTGAGACTTGGCAAATAAATGGTAAATAATTAAGGGTATGACTCCTACAGTGCTGATTTTTCACTATCACATAAATGAGAGCAACAACAACAATAATAGCAGGCCAATATTGCCAGATACCAGGGGGATTAAACATCAAATTAATGTTTAGCAAGGTTAGGATTAAGCAGAAATAACAGCTTTATGATTAGAGTCTGAAACTGCTGCTGATAATGACTGATTATGCTCCTGCAGAGGAAGAATTACAAGTGCTTAAGGACAAATAACCCTCCCGAAGTTGCTGGCAGCCTAAAGCTGAGAAGCACAGACATAAATCGTCTGTGTAATGGGGCTGGTGCTTTGTGGACAGAGCAAGGAGGTGAGGGAGGATGTGAGTGGTTTCCAAGAGATAAAACGATAAAACACTTGCTTGTCTCCATGTCACCGCTATCAAAGCGCCGGGGAGGAGTTAAACTGAGCAAAAACAGGATAAAAAAAAAATCTTCTCAAGTCCTCTCTGCGTGGGATTTTGGAGCCCTTGTGGCAGGGATCTTGTTTATGTGAAATGATTTTATCTGGAGCTTGGCGTGTCTGTCTGCAGTTTCCAGCCCATTAGGTCGGTGTTTATGGAGCTCCTCACCTCCTCCGGGCTCCTTCCATGGGCTGGTTTTCCATGGGTTTGTTTTCTCCCAGCCTGGACACGGCAGCAAGGCAGAGGCAGCAGATCTGTCTCGTTGTGTAAAGCTGGAAATGGGGGAGAGAGAGACAGTCCCAGGGGGAATCCCCACTCACTGCGAGGTCAGAGACACAGAGAAACCCCTGAAGGAGCCTTTCACAGGAGAAAATCTCTGAGCAGAGCTGGAAATGAGGACAGGACACAGTTCTGGGGTGGGAGCAGTGACAAGTGAGGAGACTGAATGCGGAGCTGCTGCGACAGAGGGACCAAGTCTCCTCCACTTGCAGGATGTTCCATCCCATTCCATCCACAAATCCACCTGCTGAAAGCACCCCTGGTGTGTGGAAACCCCATCCCAGCGACTCAGACTGCTCAGAACAAAGAAAACAAACCTGGGGTCCCAACTGCGCCGTTTCTTTGTGTCGGTTCGAAATTCACGGTCGTGCTAATGCAGCAAACGTGACTTTGAGTTGGGCTCTCCCAAAGGCACATTCCTGCAGCAGACACAGTGATGGGGAGTGTTTCCATCAAATCTCCCTCACCAGAGATATTCCAGAAGCATCTGGACACCGTCCTGTGCTCTGGGATGAGCAGGGAGGTGGGACCAGGTGGTCCCTTCCAACCTGACCCATCCTGGGATTCTTTCTGCTGGGATAATAATATTTGCTCGACTCATAAACAGAATTTTCTGTGCCATTATCACAGGAAACTAAAACCCTGCTGCACGTGGATCTGTGTATTTGCAGGAGAACCTGAGGGAAAAAATATCGCAAAGATTTAACCAATTAAAAAAGAAATTTCATGGGATGATGGCACTTCAGCACATTTGGAAACGGATGAAACTCTTCAACACATTAAAGGGAAATCAGAGAAATCCGTGACGTGTGTGAGCCACATCCTCCCCGTGTCCCCTGCCACTCAACCACCGTGCTAAGAGTTTATTGCTGTCTACTCTGGGCAGAGTTGAGCTCCAGCACTTCCCAAACACCCGGTTCCAGTGGATGAGGAGCAGAGGGTCGGGCTGGCCCCCACCCACGCTGGATTCCCTTTCCTCCTCTTGCTGCTGCACCTCCTTCCATTTCCTCCCAGCCGGGAAGAGTTTCAGACAAACACCGCCTGACATTTGGAAGGATGAAGTTTTTCTGCTCCCCGTAATTACTCCAGATCCCCAGGCAAGCCTCAGGCAGCTCTCAGCCTGGCTGGAGTCCCTGCTTTTTCCATGGGGAGGGAAGCTGGGCGTGCTCCCTGGGAATTGCAGGAGGGCTCTGCAGTGAAGTACCCGATGGAGAGAACACCAAATGACCAAAGGCAGCAGGAGGGAGGGCCAGGGGGGCAAAATGTCACTGGACAGGGCCTCTGGGTGGCCAGATTTCCATAAATATTTGGGAAATCCTTTTCCCGGGAGCAGTTCATGCGCTCCCCAGTGCAGAAGGGTTGCAGGGAGCTGCAGTTTATGAGGGGATGTTGTGGGCATGCAGTGCCTGAGTGTTTGCAGTCGGTCTGGACTAATCCTGGCTGGCCTGGGCTCTCCAATAAAAATAAATGTTTAAAATAAACCTTTAGCATCACTGGAGTGGATACAGAATGCAGAGGATTCCAGGCAATTGGCAGAAGCTGAAAATCGTCCATTTAAAGGCAGTGTCCTTTAAGAGTGCCAGCCCCAGGCAGGAGCACAGCCCAGGCAGGAAGTTTGTCAAACACTGGTGACTAATTGCAGATTAATAACGCGAGGGAAGCTGCTGGTAGCTCCTCGCTGCTCCTCCTCGTTGCCCCTCCATCTGTCTCCAGGCAAACACCAGTGAGATATTTCGTGTGGTGCATCTGGCTCGGGAATCGAGATAAAAACAATGAAAAGCAGAAGGAAATCAACACCAACTTTATAAGGGAAGAACGAGTGGCAGAATGGGGACGTTTAAGGGTTTCTGGTTTCAGGTTACACTGAGTAAAGCCCCGGTGTGTGGAAGCCACCCGTTGCACACAGAAGTGATGATCTTGGCTCTGATCAGGTCAAAGCACTTGAACTGAGCTGCAAAAAGGACTTTTGATCTGCAGCAGCCTGGAAGGGCCAGAGCTGGGTGGAATTGTGGTACCAAGGCAATAATTGTGGTGCCAAGGCAATAATTGTGGTGCCAAGGCAGGAAGGGAAGCTCCATGTCAGGCTGGTGAGGAGGAAAATCTCTTCCATCGTTTGCCAGTCACTCCCAGGTCTGGGATTTTCCAGCTTTCCTGAAGGACTCTGCAAGCACGTTTCATTTCTTTGATGCCTTGCTCTCTCTGGCTGATTTACTGCACCCAGGACAGTCTGGCCATCGAGTTTGGCTCGTCTGGCTCCAGCTGGCTGCTGCCCCTTGGAGACCTTCCCTCAGACCTGTCCCTATCTCCCACCCTCCTGCCGCGCCGTTCCTAACCCCTGACCCTTCCCACTTCTCTCTGAGCTCCTTTTCCCTGTCCTGCTCCTGCCTGGGGTGGTGATGGCAGAGGAGCTGTGCCCGGGAGGGCTGTGATGGATGGGCTGTGCCTGCAGGACTGTTTGCTCCAAAGCCATCACGAACCTGACACAAACCCAGCCTGCGGCAGCTGCGGGCTCTGATTCACAGCCCACACGTGGCCTCAGGAGCACAGGGCCTGTGCCTCTCCCACTTAGCTGATCAAATGAAAAGAGAGGAAGTTAAGTCTTCAATTAATCTTCCCCTCTCCCCCCAGGCTCGCCTGTGGTGCTGAAACTGATCCACAGCAATTTGCCAGGAGCCAACAGGGAGAGGGAAGCAAGCTGGGAGAGGCGGCAGCTCGGATGTTCTGCCCAAACATCAACAAGAAGCCAAAGAGACAAAAGTCCAGGGTGTGACCAGAAAGTTAATATTTTCTAAAGTTAATATTTTACTCACTGGAACATTAGTAGATATTAGGAGTTGTTTCATAAGGATCAACATCTCTGACATTCATCTGTGACCGCAGTTGGTTCTAAAGCCTGGCCAGCCCAAGCCCAGGTGAGGAGGAAGGAAGGTGCTTTAGAGAGCACCAAGATGTGATGCCCAGAGAGGGGCAGAAAGTTTGGCAAAAAAATCAACCACCACCGGTGTGGGTGTGAAAATGGTGCTGAGCCCGCCTCACCTGAAGCCATGGAATATCTCCTGTACCTCTAGGTGGCTTCCCAGCTCAGGGCACTGCCCTGGATTTGGGCAGGGACACAAAAAGAAGGTTATTCTTAGCCAATCAATCAGGGGACAGTTGGTTTGCTTCCCTGGTTGGCCGCCAAAGGCAACGAGAAAGAAGTTATAGGAAATATAGAAGCGGCTGCTGAGAGCTGGGTTAATGAGGTTACGTAACTGCAGATGGCTTCACCAGGCCGTGTGTTCCACGGGCATGGAGCCACGGGAATTGGGTGAGTGGAATTAATCCGAGTCCCCAGGCCTCAGTGTCTCCCCACACGGATTCGATTTCTTTGATCTTTGTCGAAAGCAAGGATCGATTTTACTAAAAATGTTGCAGAGCAAAAGCCCTTTTTCTCATTTACTGGAGCTGCATCCAACCAGGCTGTGTGAAAACAGCTCCCTGATCCCTGGAAAGTGCCCTGCTGGAACTTTGCTTTTGGTATTTGTACCAGTTTGGGCTGGATTAGCCAGAAATCCGTGAATGACTGTTTTCTTTCCCCACTCCTGGATTACCCTGGATAATCTGAATGTTTTCAAGCTGAGAAATAAAATGACCAAGATAAACGTCCCTCCACAAGCCTGAGAGCTGAGCTCTGCCATGGGGACGGCTGCTGTTTAATTACTTTGCAGATGTAAAGGGTCTTTTCTTTATTTAACGACCTCTGCAGTACCTGCTGTGCCAAGCAAGAGGAAGGACGGTCCTTGTGCTTTGAGCTGGAAACAAAAAGAAGCCTCCCAGAACAGCTCCCAGCAATTCCTCCCCTCCCAAGAGCCAGCATCCCCATGCAGCTGGGTGAAGAGTTCTCCCTCCTGCCTACACAGCCAGGTAAACGTGGGTTGGCAATTAAAGTCCGGATTTCAAACTCTAAACGAGTTTGCCTTTGATTGCCGTGCGTCAGTCGCAGAGCAAATCATGTTTATTCATGACTCTGCCTCCCAACCCGCCCAGCGCAGGGGGAGCTGGTGCTCCCTCCACATCCAGAGACACAGCTCCTAATTCCTGGTCAGCAGGCTGGTAGTCTGTTGGACAGCTAAAATGGGCCAGTCTGGGTCTGACATGGCAAAGATTCCAGGCCAGGCTGGATGGAGCAACCTGGGCCAGTGGAAAGTTCCCTGCCCATGGCAGGGATGGAATTGGGTACATTTAAGGTCCTTCCATCCCAAACCATTCGCTGATTCCATATTTCACACAGATCCTTCTTTGTGCCTCTTATCACCAGGCTGCAGAGTGTGGGATGGATGGGGAAGGACACAGCTTCTCCTTTTCTCCAACTCACTCACCTGTATCCTCCACTGAAAGGGGAATATTTCCAAAAGTGGCCAGCAAGAGGTGTTTACAGAGCCCAGCTCAGCAGACCTGGACATTTGCTCTTGGTTATAAACATGTGGTGGAACAGAAACCTGCAACAATTGAATAACCCCGAGCTCACTCACCCAGCCAATTTCCTTTCACAGGCTGCTGAAACAACGGCTTGTGGAAATTACTCAGGGCAGCCATGGGAAATCAGGCCCTGGACTGAGCACAGTTTTGTCTTTCATTCATATTCATATATTTGGCTTCATTTCCTCAGCTGTTTTTCCATGTATGTGTTTGTACCAAGACCTGCACACCCCAATTAAGTCGTTTTCCATCCCAGATCTCCTGGGGGCTGACAGAGCCTTGCACTGATATTTGTTGCTCTGCTGCTCTTTGCACATGGGGGTGCACACGTAGACATTAAAACAACACTCAACAACTACCAAAGGTGAGGACACAGAGGACAGGATGGAGCACTGGGTGAGATCCATGGAATTCTCCAATACTCCTTTAGAGGCTGGTGTAAAACAAAAAATAAAACCAATTCGTGTGGAGGTTTGTGCCAAGACCTGAGCTGTCACAGACTGAGCTGTGCCTCACTCACTGCTTTGGGATCACTGGAAATGGAAAGTTCTCAAGTGGCTGAAAATCTTCTCCACCCCACGAGCTCTGCCCAGGTGGAATAACGACCTGCAAGGTTGGCTAAGAGTTTTCACAGATCCCTTATTTTGTACAAATCTTAATTGTCAAAACATTTCTGAGCCATGGAAGTCAATAGTGGCTCCCACTGGCAGGATTAATTCTGGTCCTGGTGCAGCAACAGAATCTGCCCCTTGTGAGGGGATGAAAGAGCACCGGGGAAGATTTTTGCCCTAACCAAACCTTAGTCCTGATTCTCATTTTGTGACATATTTAGTGGTTTGTGTGTAGGTCTGGCACAGTCCTTCACACCTGTACATCACTCTCATGCAATGCCCCACAGAAAATCCAGATTCTGCTTCATTTACTTGCATTTACATTTTGGAGAGCCAGAGGAACAAAAGATGTGGGGTTTTTTTGCTTCAGGCTGAGAATCCTAATCCTTTTTCTCCCAAGACCCACAGAGCCCACAATAAGGAGATATCACCCTTTATCCTCAAAAAAATGAGGAAGAGAGTTGTCACTGGGAAGGTTTCTGAGCTGTCTGGCAACACCTGGAGAGATTTAGGGAAGTTTTATTGCATTGTGACACAGAGAACCCTGATCCTGGGCTGGGAGCATCATGAGAGCACAACTCAAGGTGAAGCAGTGGACTGAGACTCGATATGGGCAGTCCCAGAAAAGTCCTCTAAAAACCTCCCGTGCCTTATTTTAATAACACACAAAAAAGTTATAATTTCTGTCATTTGAATTTCAAATCCAACAGAAAGATCTACCTGATGCTTCTATTTTAAAATGCAATTCTTTCTTCTCTTTTCTTTTCAACTCCTTTGCAGAACCAAACATCATGTTTCATCTCCAAGCACTGAGATTAAAAAAAGCCAAAACAATTAGTGGGGAGCTGATGAAGGTGACAGGGTCATAATTAGTGCTGTTCCTCTCCAGCATGTGTTTATCATGCTAACAGAACAAGTCACTCACAGGGTTAGAGTCATGAGCTGCAGGAGCACACATGCCTTGTGCAGCTCTCACACTGCTGGGGCTGTTCTGCAGGGGGAAAGAAGCACAAATTCAAGGTTTTAGAGAGAGTTAGAGCAGTAAATAAACAGGGACGGTTTGGATGCTGCTGGTGGCTCAGTAGTCCTGACACTGCATAGCCAGAAAATTGCTCCTATGTGGCATTTTAAGGGTGGTCCCTGCTAGGACAGGAGCGATCCTGGTGATAATTGTGTGAAATTCCAAAAGAAAATGGGTTTGTAGCACCAGAGACTCTTGTCCTCTGCAGCATCTGCACCTGCACGGTGAACACAGAGAGCAGGAGATGCTGGAGGCAAATCCCTCAGGAGCCCCAAACCAAACTGGGGGAAATCTGTTTAATTAAATACTTTTAAAGAACCCTCTGCAAATCCCTCCTTTCCGCCCTCCCCACTCAAACGCTGGGTGCTCTTCACAGGATTTTGCAGGGACTTGATTAAACTCCCTAAAACTATTTTGTCTTCCTGTACCCACAGCTGAAAATGAGCAGCAATTACCCGGGGAGGATGTCCCTGTGAGAATCCCTTGCTAATTAGGTCTTAAGTGATTAGTTCCCTTCCCATCCTGCCCTAAATCTCTGTATTTTTTTTCCCCTGGTGTTGGAAAGTCAACTGGAGAAAAAGAAACAATCAGCAACTATTATTTAACAACATGCAAACACATGTCCAGGAGGAGCAGAGCAAGTGGGAAATGGGAGTTGTGGAAGCTGTGGAATGAACTTCACGTGGAATGTCTTGATGAGCACCATTTCTTGCGCTGAAATGGGATTAAAAATTGGAGGATTTTGAAGGGATAGCAACAACTCTGCTTTGAGATACATCAGCCCTCCACTGACAGGCCAAAGAAAAGCTTTCCCTGGTTCAACAATCCTGCAGTTCAGTGCCGTATCCCACTGACAAACCCAAGAGCCACTCGCTAAACAGCATTTCCCGTGGCTAAGCCCTCGCTTTTGCTGGGCACTTCTGCATTTGTTGGGAAATACCTGCAGGAGAACGCCCTGAGCCATCAGCACCGGCTGCAAACCGCCCCGGCTCCACCTGCCCCGCTGCAGGACGGCTCCACACCGCGGCAATCACAATTAACCCGGTGCCATCGCTGCCTTAACCAGCGGGTGTCTGCTCGCTGCTGGCCCGCTCGGGGTGCTGAGAGAGCGGGGCAGCTGCGGGGTTAATGAAAGGCGCTGCTTTAGAGCCCTGATCTGAGAGGAAAGTGCCCGATTACGCTCACTGACACCTGCCACCCATACCCGCGGAGCCCGCTACTCGCGCCCTTCAGCCTTGCGGGGATTTCTTGCTGTAAGATGTGGGCAAATTTTAATGCAAGGAAAGTGGGAACAGGGCATCTCATCTCCCAGCAAATCTGGCAGTGCTGAGGCAATTCCAGCTCCTCTCTCTCCCTGCCTGGCATCTGCACCGGGCTGTTCGGAGCAGGAACAGAGGGTCCTCCAGGTTCCTCCTTGGTGCAGGAGCAGAGAAGGCAGACTCGGGGCATTGCAGAGCTGCTCGGATCCCGGCCAGGAACAGGCAGATCCTGCTGGATTTGCTGGTGACAGACCCTTGTCTGCCAGAGTTCTTTTGTTCCCTTCACCTGCCTTCCCACAGAACAGCCAGGCTGGCAATGCTCTTTGGAAATCATATTGGAATGGGGATCAATACTGGGATCGATGGCGCTGTCTGACAGGCAGGGTGGGCTCAGGATGGCAGGATAGCGACAGAAGAAAGCAGGGATGGGGGTTTGGTTAATAAAGTGGAAAGGTCAGGCAGCACAAGAGGTGACAGACAGGGAAAATGCTTGGGAATATCCTGCGAAAGGATCTCCTGCTTCCCAAATTCCAGCCCCACAGCCAGACAAGAGCCATGCCAAGTCCCACAGCTTTGCAACCAGCTCCTAAAGACAGAGCTTTCTTGTCTGTTGGTTCAATAAACAGCAGCCTGTTATCATATTTATTTGCTGATTGAATCTAAATTACAAGTGAGCTGCGAGCTGCAGAATGGCTCTGTGGAATTAGCAGCTCAATCCCGCTCTTTTTTAATAAGGGTTCTGATTGCAGCAGTGATACATCCTGCAGGCTCCGCGGCTAAGCCTGAAATGAATTCAAAATAAAAGGAAAAAACAGGAGTGGAGATAATCTCCAAGTGTCAATTTGCCTTTTAAACCCAATTTTCCAACTCCTGAAACAACCCTTTGCTGGTAATAGAGGAATTAGTGAGTTGCAATGCTCTTGAGAAGATGTTTTTTCCCTAAATGAGCCGGGTTTTAATGTTTAACTGGGAGTTTCTGCAAAACTTAGGGAAAAGCCAGGTGTGGGGGCTGTTGGAGCCCCAAAGTCAACTCCTGTCCCCTGGGCAGAGCCCTGCTCATCAGGCATTCAGCGCTGACCTTTCCTGCTTTTATTGAACGGGGCCGAGCGTCTCCTCCGGGAGGGCGGCGTGGGCTCAGCGAGGCAGGTGAGCTCTCGGCAAACAGAGGTGAGTCTCCTCCTGAACTTTGCACAGATTCCCAGAGGAGACGCGAGTGCGTGTGCCAGGGATGAGCATCCCAGCCCTGTAACCCCTTCGGGGATGCCCTGGGAAGAAGAAAAGGCTGCAAATCCAACCCTATCCCGTTTTCCCGATGCACACGCTGGTTACTGTGAGGAGATTTCCACTAACAAAGGTCCTTCAAACACAGATCCACAGTAAGTAGCTGTTCTCTCCTCAAGAATGAAACAGCCCAGGTGGGAAAAAAGGCACAATTTGTGGAATTTGCTTTGAATTTCCCTCCCTCGGAGCATCCCCAGATCCTGAGCACAGATTTTTCCCAGGCTACGTTAGCACAACAAAATGCTCCATGGATGAAAAGCCATCCCGATCCCAAGAAAGAGTGCTAACAATAGAAAACGAAGTGCCAAGTTCACCTTCCTGCGTGTGACAATTCAAAGATGTAATTTCCGTGACAGTTTTTCTCCCTAATTAGAAGCGTAATTAAAAATTACACTTGGAAAAAAAAAAAAAGTAGTTTGCGCTTTTTCGCCCCCCACCCATTTAAGGGAAGAAAATCCTTTGGGGATCGGTCTAAAAGCGAGATTGCAGGAGAAGAACTACTCTGATAAGTCCTCTGGAAACAGAACGAGCTGAACACTTGGAAATTCAACTCTCACTGTGCCCACTCCAATTTGGGTAGGAAAGCAGTGCATTGACTTTAACTCTGCGTCAAGCCCTGCCGTACTTTGCCTTTTTTGTCCTCTCCCCCTCATTTATTACCCACAATTACCCAGGTCGCTGGGTAATTTTCTCTCAGAGCACAGTCCTCATTAGACACTCAAGAACTCAACGGTGAGGGCACAAAAGTGCAGGGAATGAGGCAATTTCTGCCGCTCTTTGGCGATTTTGGAGCATCAGGACACTGAACCTGGTCGGGTTGGTGTCAGCGGTAAATCCAGGGAGGTTATGGGCAGGAACGCATGCAGGGCATCTGAAATGGAACTCAGATCAAAAATCTGCGGTGCAGATAAATATCTAAAGTGGAGGAATTTGAATTTTCGAACCTACCTTTCCTTCTCTCCGTCCTGCATAAAATCATAAAGATGAAACACCCCTGATGAGGTACTTCAGAATTTTTATTGATTTCTGCCTCAGATGTGACGGTTTTACCAACAAACGTGTGAACCAAGGATGGAACACTTCGACTTCAGGCAAAAAAAGAGCCCATGAACGCTCACCCTTTCATGGGAGCCGCCCAATTTCTGTGATGACAGGCAGAGCTTCAGAACACTCAGCTAATTACACGGTGCTGGTAATTATTGGTATAAAACCGACGTTAAAGGCAGATGAAAAGTGCTGGTGTCATTTTTAAGGCACAGAGTTACAGGGCTCAGAAATGTCAAGTCAAAATTTCAGATTGAAACACAATTCCAAGCCTTTTTTACATGTGTGGTTTTTAATCTAATGACAAGCTGGAACCCTGCACTCACAGAAATCACATTTCCAGAGGAGAGCTCTCAGGTTTTATGGATCCTGCTCCTTCTTCACAAGGGCACATCCTGACCACCCCTCTGGCACCAGAGCTCTGTTTTAAGGGAGGTTTTCTGGAATTATTTTATTTGAAGGGAGAAACCATCCTGTTGTTTGGAGCAGCCTGGGTCGGTGGAAGGTGTCCCTTCCCCTGGGAGATGGGAATGAAGTGAATTTAAGGTCCTTCCCAATCAAAATCATTCTGAGGTTCCACATTTTTATGAAATCCTGCCTCTCCCAGCTCTTGTTCAGCCGCACAGGTGGGTCAGGGCTGCCTCTGCCTTCAGCGGGCTGACAGCAGCACAGAAAGAACTCTCTATATTAATGCAAATTACACTTAATTAGTAGAAGACAGTAAACTTGTGCTATAGGCAAAGAGATACAAGATTGGATGCAACGTGAGCCATAAAATCCAAGGGATCCTACCACACACACCAGGCCCATCTGCTGACAGCAAGCCCTGCTCTAAAGACTTTGATGCCTTGATTATGCAAATCAGGGCGATTATTCCATCCTCAAGACTGCAGCAAGATAATTACCCAACAATAAATCACCACAACTCAAGCGGCTGCAAATGAATTTTAAGCTTTATCGCCATAATTGCAATTGGATGGCGGTTATTAACTGAGCAGGAGAGAGGACATCAGGCCCCAGAGATCCCTCCCTACTGCTCGGGAGTGAAATTGGGATGGTTTGGCTTTGCTCAGCTTGCCGGGAGGCTGCAGAGGGGTTTCGTTTTCAGCAATATGACTTGGCTTCTCTAAAAATACAATTTTCACCTGCCCACTAGGCTGGTTTCTGGCTGGTTCAGACTCTCAAGGACTGAAGCAAAGCATATGGAGTGAATAGCAGGGTTTTAGCAGGTCCTGAGCATAAATTTGTTCAAATTATCACTGTTTGAGAGGAAAAAACTCAGTCTCTCACCTAAACCTGGTTTGGTGGTGACTCTTACCCAGCTGGAGTTCTCCAAGTTCCTGAGCACGAGAAAGTAAACTCAGATAAAATCTCAAAATTAAGCAAAGCACAGCTCCTACAAGAGCTCTACAGAACAGAGGGACAGTCCCCAAGGCACGTTTTATAATAAAAGTGAAGCACTGTCATTTTTGCCTGCTTCAGGCTGCATTTTCTTTGGAAAAAGCCACATTCCAAGCGAGAAGGAGCCAGGCCTGGAATTCCCTCCAGCTGTGCTGCCAGCAGGAGCTCCCCGTTCCCTGTGTCACAGGTGCCTGTGGTGCTCCAACAAACCAGACGATGTTTCCTCCAAGGTTAATTTAATTTATGTTCAAACATAATCAATTATATGGATTTAGGACAGACATTTGTCGCGGGTTTAGGCGATAAAGGATGAGATCAATTACAAACACGTTTACAAAGGAGGGAGATGCCTGATGGTTTGGGAAATTTAGAGATATTGAGAGTATTTGACGTCTATATTAACTCAAAGCCCTAAATGGGCTGGGCTTGTTTACATTGCTGCAGTCTTATTACAGGGTGAATTTTACCAGCTGTCTTGCTGAGCAGTCATTTAGCCTTAAACTATAGTTAAAACTGTCATGGTTTTAAGCAAATTATATTGCGTAAAGTAATTATTTCCCGAACTGCAAAGAGGATCCAGGTAGCTCGTGAATCTCATTTCTGAAAAAGAGATAGGAAAGAGCCCTCCATGTAAGAGCCATGGATTGGGAAGGGTTTTGTGCTCCAGAAAAGGCCGAGTCAGCTCGATTTAGTGAGCTGAGCACATCTGGGTACAGAGCAGGCAGGAAGGGAACAGATTCCTGCTAAACCAGCCTGTTCCTTAAACGCCTTGACCATTGATCCCAAAATACCCAGGCAGAACTCGTTTCCTTCCCGAAGTGTTCCTGCAGCGATAAACATTCATCCTGGTGATTAACACACGCTTTAGGCTGGCTGCGTCTGAGGGAAAGCGCTAAAGAGGCGTTTTGGGGGAAATAAACGACAGCAATTAAGGGTTGGGCAGGGTAAGGAGGAACATCCTTCATGTTTGGTTTGGCGACAGCAGGGCAGAGCTCGCAGAGAACCCCTAAAATCCCTCTGCAGCCCGTATTCCCTGAGTGCAGCAGGCAATTTCCCTCAGAGAACCCCAAAAATCCCCCTGCAGCCCATATTCCCTGTGTGCAGCAGGCAATTTCCCTCAGAGAACCCCAAAAATCCCCCTGCAGCCCACATTCCGTGTGCAGCAGGCAATTTCCCTCAGAGAACCCCAAAAAATTGCCCATTGTAACCCATATTCCCGGTGTGCAGCAGATTTCCCTCAGAGAACCCCCAAAAATGCCCATATTCCCTGTGTGCAGCAGATTTCCCTCAGAGAACCCCAAAAAATGCCCATATTCCCTGTGTGCAGCAGATTTCCCTCAGAGAACCCCAAAAAATGCCCATATTCCCTGTGTGCAGCAGATTTCCCTCAGAGAACCCCAAAAAAATGCCCTTCGCAGCCCAAATTCGCGGAGTGCAACACGCGGCTTCCAGCGGGCTTTGCTGAAGGGCCCGAAAGCTTCGATGGAATGAATTATTCGCTGTAATCTATTCAAAGCTTTGTCTCGCAGCCTCTCAGCAGCAGACTGCGGCCTGTGGGTGGCTGTCCCTGGGGTTTTCTCTAATCCCGAGCAAGTGCAGCTTTTCTGCCTCATTGAGAACCCGCCTTTCCCCGGCTTCCGGGCCTCCCCAGCTCCCGAACTTCTCCCCAGCTCCCGAACTTCTCCCCAGCTCCCACTCCCAGCCGCAGGTTTGGGTTCCCTCACTCACCGCAGGCTGTGCCTGAGTGTGTGTGGCACCAAGGAGGCCCCGTCTGTTCCCCTCCTTTCTGCTCTTTTCCATCTCACGGCAAAATGAAGAATTCCAGCCCAGGACAGTGCCCTCCTGAGGGTGGGGCGGGCACCATGAGGCTGTGGAGTGGCAATTTGGCATTAATGACCATCGAACATCCATTGTGGGGGCAGAATGGGATCTGTGGGCTTCCTTTAAAACGTGTGCTGCCCGAAAATCCAGCAATTAAACCCTCGTCAGCACAGCAGGGCAAAGCACCATCGACTGTCCACTGAGCGGCCACTACAGCAGCCCAGAATGATGTAAACTAGGGATTTTGAAGGCTATTAAAATGCTTTTTCCCCCCCCCAGGAAGCCAGGCAGGTTATTTAATGCAGATTCTTCTGAAATCATAGCATGACAGAGGCACAATGAGGCAAAATTCCCAGAGGGTTCTGGATCCTGGAAAGGGCAGGAGTCAGCCCTGGGTTTGGTGCATGGCTGTGGGATGCGACAAGACTGGCTTTGATCATCTATCAAAGTGTTGTCAGTCTCCCCCTGTGTGTCGGGGAGGAAAAATTGCAGCTGGAGCATTGATCAGCACCAGAGATCTGTCACCACCAGCCTCAAAAACAAACAGCCATTAAAGACCTGGAGAACACCGAACTTACCTGCACAAGGTGACATTGCCACCTCCCCCGGGGAGCAGGCAGAGGAGCAGGAGGAACTCTCCAGTGCTCCAGGGCTGGCTGGGGCTGTGGGGACTCTGTCCCTGTGAAACAGTCCCACTCCCTGTGAGCCAGAAGCACCCTGAAGTCAGTGGGGGGCTGTTGCATCACGGAGCAATCACAATTAACTCTAATTACATGTCTTCACTGGCTGCCGAGCTTTGCAAAAATAACAAGGAGGCAAGGAAAAAAAAAACTCAGAAAAGGCAGAAGAGAGGCTCTTGCAATCCAGGTGAATTTTTCCAAGCTGATTGCCAACACTTGAGGCTCCCAAGGGCCTTTGTTAGAAAAAGCACCAGACAAAAAGATGGAGAGAACAGGAAGACTCATCCCCTTCTACCTTTTAAAGCAACCTAGTTCGGACCCAAAATTTGGGACACTCAGATATTTGGGGGCCATCACAGCTGAACATTTCTCTGCTTCCCTGGTGGGACACAGCTCTGACAACACCTGAGCAACCCCATGGGTGCTGGAATGGCGAGGAGCTGAATTTTCTCAAGTTTAATCAGAACTAATAACCTGCACTGGGCCAGGTGCTTTTAAATCCTCCTCCTCTTGTCCTTATCTGTCCTGCAAAATATTGCATTCGGGGAGGCGAGCTGCTGGTGAGGAACAATGGCCCTGCCATGGAATCCCTTTCAGCAGCACATCTTTTATCCTCGTCCACAACAAGGAAATTAAGAGAGTTTTTGTAGTTTCCAAAAAGCCGCTCAGAGAGCGGAGCGTGTGCTCTGCCACCCCAGCGTGCACATCCCAGCCCTTCATCCACGGACAAATTGTTACGGGCTCCCTGCTCCGAGCCTGGATGTGCTCTCCAGAGAGCTCAGCCTGTGCTTTCACAAACACTGCCACAGCAAATTTTATTCTATTTGAATATGCACTGATAGCATCTCCCCAGTCAGGGGTCCTGTGGGGATTGCACAGACCACTTTAGAGGATAAAAGCAATGTGAGAAACGGCAATTGATTAAAAAATATAAAATACATGTCAACTCCAAGCCTGTGATAATCCAAAACTCTGTCCTAACTTTAGTGAGACAGAGAAAAGGCCAAGATGTGCCCGATGCCCCACAGGAGATCAGTGGCAGTAGGTCAGATCAGTAGGTCAGATCCCTTTTCCAGCCCTCTCTCAGATTAGAACTTCCTGGTGTACTGCTTTTGGGAAAAAACCCAAATACTTTGTGCCCACTATTGAGTGCACTATTGACGTTATTGATTCGTGGGAGTAACAGCATCCTCCTGGCCCACCCTTGGGAATATGCAAGAAGAGGAGAATTCATTTCCTTCCCAGAGATATCAATACCCATCTTGGCTGCTGAAGAAATCTCACACCCAAGACTATTGATTTCCTACACTTGAAATGAACTGATCCAGTCAATTCCAGAGCTGTGTGAACAGATTGGACTTTGGCTCAAACACACTGGGAATGCAGCAGCTCTGGGGCGCCAGAAGCAGGTCTGGGGCACCAAAACCTGCTCGGGGGTCACAGGAATGGGGTGAAACACGATGTGTTCCACAGCTGCCTGTCCCACAGGGGCTCCAGCAGGGGAGGACACCCCGGGTACCTCTTTCTGCAACTCGGGGACCCAAAAAATGGCAATTTTCTCATCTGGGGGGACACGTTTCGTTGGACTTGGCAGCACTCAAAGCACAAGCCATGCCCCCAGCTCATCAGCTTCTGCTGCAGCCCCTCGTGTTCACCAGGGCTGATGAGTCACTGCCTTCATTAAGAGCACAGCACATTTGGTGGGACATTTCCTGATGTCTCAAACCACATCTGCAGCCACGTCCGGGGCCTGCATTTCCCAGGGCTGGATTTAATACCACACAATTAAAAGCCAGCCTGTGCCAGGCCCTGGGTGCTTCCTCTGGCAGGACTAAGGAGCTGCCACACCCCGGTGCAAGGCAAGGAGAGAATCGTTCCCCAGGAGCCAATTCTGACCGATAATTCCCTGTGCCTCTTCTGCTGAGCAAAGCAAAGGCTCCCTCTGCTCCCCAAGTGTGCACAGGAGGCTGGGAATGCTGCTTGTTCTGCCAGAAGAGATGAGAAAACCGCAGAGCATCTGAGTTCAGAAGGCTCATTACGACTAATCTGCCTTCCTGAGCTGCAGGTCTCTTACTCCAGAGTCAGATACAGGCCTGCCCTGGGAGAGAACATCTGCGAGGGATGCTGATTTGGGTATTTGTAACAAAGGTGGCACAACCTGCAGCCCGATGACTCTGCAGCAGCGCTGGGAGAGAGCACGGGGTGAGAGAGGAGCTCTGCCGGCTCCCAGCCGGGTGTGCACGAGGATCCATCTGCAGCCCTGCACCAGCCTGGCTCTGCTGCTGCTGGAGAGGCAGGCTGGGCTCTAGCTGGGGAAATGGGATCGCATTTTGACCCCTGAGGGGATTTAGCATTTCAGACGTTAAATTTGGGGTGGGCTGTGGGTGCCACAGAGAAAGGTTGAGCAGCCTGGGCTTATTATCACATTTTCCTCAGTCTCCTCCTCACCTGCACAGCGCTGACCCCTTGGCTTTCAGGAGCCTGAAGAATCAGTGTTTTGGACAAGATGCTGAACATCTCCCAGGAGTTAACAAGCACCCTGCTCCTGCAGTGAAACAGGGCGAGTTCTGCACCATTCTGAGCTGCTTTTTGTGGGTTTGTGGGGGTTTTTTCACTTTATATGAGACCTAAGCAACTTTTAGGAGTGTGCATGATGCACTTGTACCAGTTAATCAGCACTGAAGAGGGTTTGGGTGGGCCTCTTTTATACAGGAGGAGGAGCTGAGGGCAAACTCAGGTGGTTTGTTCTGAAAATCTTCCTCATTTTTATATTTATTTAATGTTGATGCCAGAAAGAGACAGGCCTGACACAGAAAGCAACAAAGTTGTGATAAACTTGCAGGGAAGTGCATTCCACAGTTCAGGACTGGCCCTTAAAAAAACTCTGCCTTATCTGAGGTGAGTCAGAAACGTTTCCTCTTCAGCATTTGTGGCCAACTCCTCCTTGCATCAGAGAAATCAAACTGTCACTCAAGACCCCACTGCTCTCTTCAAAGCTTTCCACACCAGCAGCCTGTGACAGAGCAGCAAAATAAGGAATTATCTCATTGTCAGGGACTGATATTCCACTGCCATTTCCCTTTTTCTGTGGCGTGGTGCAGTGCAGGAGGCACCTGATCTCCTTCCACTCCCTGTGCTGCTCCGAGTCTTCTGTTACAGAGGCAAAAGGAGAGAACACACGGTCAGGAAATACAGAACGTTCAGGATGCTTGCCCCAGGAACAGCACTCCACAACCCACAAAAGCCCTGAAAAGAGAAGATTTTGTTCCTTATGAGAAGGTTGCACTTGTGGGTTTGAAGTTTCATTTTGTTCTGGCTTCAGGTTCAGGGCTGGTTTTCTTTTATCCATCAGTTTTTCTTGTTATTGTGCTTTATTTTCTCCCACGATTCATCTGACTCTAGGGCAGTTATTGAATCCTTGATATGAAATGCAAGGGAAATGAATCTCACTTTAAACTTCCTAAGGACATCTCCATCACCTGATTAAAGTCTCCTGCAGTTTGTTCCAGCTCTTCCCCTTACAGACTGAGAGACAAGGTGCATTTCTGGCAAAGGCAGATGTGATTTGTAGCACATCTCCCATCAGACCAGCCATTATTTTAATCCATCGTTTTCCAGGGGAAAGAATAAATGCTTTTTTTCTTTAGTAGGACTGAAAAAAACCCACACAGAGATGAGTTTTACAAGCAGTTAAATGCTGTAAATCAAAAAGCCGAGGCAGATGGCAAAGAGTCAGTGAGACTCAGAGCTCATCCATTAAACACCTCACTCAGTTCTCAGTTATTAAATTGCTCTTTTCCTGACTCAGATTGGAGTTGATTTTCTTATGGATGGCTGGATGGAAAATATTCTTGGAAGCCCAAGGAGTCGAGGAGAGGACAGATTCTTCTCGGCCTCAGAGAAAGCATAAACATCTCAAAGCACTCCTGTCCATCCATTAAATAAATATCTTTATTTTGAGGCAAGCAAAGTGTATGAAAGCTTTGCTGTCCTGCTTTCCAGGAGAAATAATTGCTCTGCACTAAGCTCATTTGGCTCCCTTGGCGTTGCAAAACTCACATAAATCGGACAAAAAGGAAATGATTGCAGTAACACTTGGAAAGTTCAGGAGAATTCAGTTTGACTTTAGCACTGAAGATGACTCAGAAAGACAAGGGTGTGCACACCCAGCAATCCGGGAATGCAACATCCCAGGAGATTTAAGGTTCCACCATTGAAAGCAGCATTTGAGATCCACTCCTTTGGAGAAAATCCCCCAGAAACTGAATTTCTTTGAAACCTCACCACAGAGATGGGTTTCAGTGTGTTCTCTCCTTGTCTAGGGCTGTTTGGTAATAGGAAAAATACATTCAGAAAAGGTTTCAAGCCATTACTGGAAAAAAAAAGAGGAGCTTTCTTAGGAAACACCCTTCAGATTAGGGACTGCTAAGGCTCTGAAAGTGAGGTGGTGTTAGGGATATTAAACTATAAGAAGATATTAAAATATTGCAACAGCAGCTACTCTTCCAGGAAATGGTTTCTCTTGGTATTTGAATTGCAAAGAGATCTCTTTACCAGCACAGGGAGTGTTTAAACAAGGAGCACTGCTGAGAATTCCAGCCGAGGTTTTTAGCAAATCCCCAGGACGTGCTGGGACTGGGAAGGATGCAGGTGAGCGATGCCCCTCCTCGGCAGTGCCCTGTTCCGCTACACCGGAGGTTTACCAGCTGTTAACAGCGGCACTAACACCTACAGCCCGCTTCCTCACACGGAAATTCCTGCTCTCCGTGCTGGCGGGCCACTCCATGCTGTCCCTGCCATGCCAACAGCTGTGCACACGCGGGGACAGCGCTAACCTTGGAGCTCAGAGGGTGCCGGCGCTCCGGGAGCACGCGGAGCATCCCCGGCCGAGCCTCCCCGGCCGAGCATCCCCGGCGCTCACCTGGGAGTGCCTGCGCGGGGCAGGGCAGCCCGCGGGGAAGGGCTGGTCCCCCCCGAGGGGTTCCTGGGGGTGGGAACCCTTCTCGCTCCTCTCTCCGGGGCTGCGGTGGGAGCGGCTGAGCCCCGCCAGCCCCCCCGGCCCCGGCCCCGCGCTCCGCCCGGCGCTGTCCCGGTGCCGGGGCCGGTCCCGATCCCGCATCCCCGGGGCTGGAGCCGCCCATCCCCGCCGGGGCGAGTCCGTGGGATTCGGGGGAGGAAACTTCGCCCCCTCCCCTCCCCGCAGCGGCAGCAGCAGCAGCGGGCGAGGCAGAGAGGGAAGCGCTGCGGGAATTCGCATCCCGCGGCCGGCGAAGGGAGCTGGAGTGGAAACAGGTTGTTGGGATCTCTCCGTGGGAGGAAGGGGCGGCTCTGCTCAGCCGCTAGCCAAGCCTGGGCTCTGGGAAATGGAGACGGAGCTGCTGCCGTGCCAGCCGGCGCTGTGCTGAAGGAGATGGACAGCGAATTGCTGCGGGAGAGCCTGGCCCCGGGATCGCCTCTTCCCAGGATGCTGAGCCACTTCCCGAGCTCCTGAAGTTCCAGCGGTCGCTGGCTCAGCCCGGGGTTAACCACGGCAAGTTCCACCGGCACCACTCCCAGCTGGCAGGGGTCAGGCAGGTGATTTTCTTTCTTTTTGCTCCTCTGCTTGTGCGTGAATGCCGAATACCAAAAAGTCTGCCTGAAAGCCTGGGAGAGCTTGGGAAAAGCCACGGTGGAGAGTTGTGGTGTTTTGGATGTATTTGGCACAAAGTACTCACACCTCTGCTCGAGGGATTCATATGGCTTGAAGGTAAGAGATTCGTGTCGTGATTTTCTTCCAGAAATATAAATGTTGTGAATATCCCGGTGAGGGAACACAGACAGCAGCGGCTGCTGTGATCACCACTGCCTAGAGGTGTAAATAAAGACAGGAGAAAAAGGAAAATATTTGTCGTTACACCAAAAAGATCCATTAAGCTGTTCCCTTCCGCAAGAGAAGAGGTGAGAGCGGGTTTTCAAACTGGAATTCAGGCTGTCTCATTTCTCCATCTAAACCACTCACTGCAAAGCAACAAACAATTGTTGTTGTATGCTAAAGAGGCATCTGGAGTTGCTAAGAAGCTGGGCTCATTTTTAGAACTTTGATGTTTAACATTGCATAGACATAATGGAGAGAGAGTGACAGGGAGAAGTGGAGGGGGAGGATGTGTAGAGAGGATGTAATGTAGGTACATTCCCGTTCCCCAAGGAACAAGACTGTTCAGTCAAATTGTTTGAGGGAAAACACTCTTTTTGTCTCTTACCACGTTCATATTTTTACATCTGGTAAGGCAAAACTACTTTCAAATGCAATGCTCAGTCTGGATGGAGAACAATCTTCCCCAGCGGAGAACAGGGGGTCTGTCACCCTTCCCTGAAGAACCCCTGGAAGGAAACCTCTCAGAAATACTTCTCTGGATGCTGCAAGCACATTTTGTGTGAGGTTCACAGTTGCCTTTGTCCAAACCATTCCTGTTCGGATCTTAATATTTTTTTCTGTTGCCCCCCCAGTTCTAAGTTCCACCCAGCTTTTTGAAACCAGTGGAAAGTGTGGCTTTAGGGCAGGGAATCATCCACCAGGATGGTGCTGGGTCCTGCTCAGTGCTGGAGTATTTTTGGTCCAAACTGTTGTCTGGGGATTGTTTCTACACAAGATAACACATCCCCACTTGGTAATTCTCAAGTCTCTCTCTCATCCCGACTTTCCCACATGCCAGGCATGGAGCTGCAGAGCTCCCAGCATGTGGAGCATGAATCACTGCTCCTCGAGTGGAGCTCCAAGTTAAAAAGAAAAACAACTTGGGTTGTGTTATAAATAACCAGCCCCAGGGTTATAATAGAGCTGGTCAGATAGGTTACACGTGCAATGTTACA
The DNA here is from genome assembly GCA_013399195.1 of Dicrurus megarhynchus. Taxonomy (NCBI): domain Eukaryota; kingdom Metazoa; phylum Chordata; class Aves; order Passeriformes; family Dicruridae; genus Dicrurus; species Dicrurus megarhynchus. The sequence goes on from VXAD01000591.1 coordinate 75,222, forward strand.
TGGTTGGGTTTCCTACATGTTCGGGGTTTCATGGAATCACTGTTCTTTAAACACACCATGGTCTTAAGAACTCACAACTCTGTTTTTTTATCTCTTTGAAGTAATTGCTTGTAGTAATCTAGAAAAAAACCCAACCTCTTGGCAATATTTCTGACTCCGTCAAATGAAGAGCGCTGTTGCTTTTATTCCCCCCCCTTAACTTCTTTTCCATACTGCAGAAATTCTGTTACATTCCAGCCTTTCTTCCTTACTTCTGAAGAGTGTTTTTGTAAAAGAACTGTCCACTGATTTATGAACCACCGTGTAAACTCTGCTGTGCTTTCCACATTTCCATGGAGCTTCCATGGGCACACACACATCGTGTGTGGAAAAGAGGTTCACTGTCACACTGGAAAAGCTCGAGTGCAAGTGTTAGGCTTTAGAGAGAAGCTTGTGACTCCTCAAAAGCAGGGCACCAGTCAGTATGGGTTTATTTGACATTGTACCCAGGCTCAAAGAGCTCCTTCCCTGTGACGTTCTGCTCCTGTGTCACTCTCACTCTGCAGGAAAGGCTTGGGCAGGATTAAGATGGGACGAGTGGCCACACAGTGTCCCCCACGCCCATCCTGACGCTGCCCCCACACCCCAAATCACCCTGAGCTGAGCGGGTTCCACCCCTGAGCCTGCCCGGCCGAGGGCATTTATTGATTTGTCCCTGCACTGGTGTCACGAGGGCGGCACAGCGGGGCCCCTCTCCGTGCACGCCGTGCCCCCGTGCCAGGCAGCAGGACACAGATTGCACTTCATCTGCTCAGCCCCGCTCAAGAGCGAGACACCTGCCTGGCAGAGATACTCAGCTCTGCCTTAATGGCACTTCATGGATGCTGGGAATTGTTCCCCCTCGCCCTGCCCCGGCTCTTCCAGGCTGCACCACCAGCAGCAGAGGCTGCAGGCCCTGGGCAGGGGTTAACACCAGGGACAAACCTGCTGGGAAATGCAGCTGGAGCAGAAACACCTCACTCTGCAGCCAGGCTGAGCAGCTCAGAGCAGGGAGCACCCGTGACAGAGCTGTTCCCCCTCAGTGGCACAGGCCTGGCACCCAGAGTTCCATTCCCTGGCTGTTCTTCTCCTCAAACCCATCCTTTGCTCTAATCAGCGAATCTCCACCCTCCCATCCTCTGTTTACTTCAGCTCTGGAGTTCTAAATCAAGCTGATGGAACCATGGAATGCCCTGAGCTGGGAGGGACCCACAAGGATCATTCTGTAACAAATACCACACACAAATTCTCTAAAACAACTGCCAAAAAACCCCTTGAAAAATACTTAATCTTCAAGGTTTTGTAGCTCTCCAGTTATGAACAGGATGGATTTGGCTCACGCCCCTCACAATCCTTTCAGGATAATTCGTTTTCAATTTCACCCTCTGTGCACAAATTCCTCGTGAACACAGAGGAAATCTGGGAATCAGAGCTGGATTTCCCACATGCCCAGAGCTGATATTCCAGTGCCAGAAGATGCAGGACAGGGAACATGTCCACACTGAGCTGCAAAGCCTCCTGCCACAGCATGTCTGGATGCAAAACATTCCCAAATGCTCTGGACACTGGGGAATTGCAATTCCAAGGGAAAGAAGTCCACAGATTGTTAATAAATGCATAGAAACCAGGCTGGCACAGCAAACAGTTGGGTGATGGGGGAGTGTTTGCAGAAATATCATAAACATTGCTCCATTTTCACACTCCTGCCCAGGCAAAGGCAACATTGGATAAAAAGATCCCAGACTGGTGGAACTTTGACCTCCCAGGGTTATTTTTTAAAGGCCACAGGAGAAAATACAGTGGGATGAACGTTGAAATGCATTAAGGCTTGGAATATAGGTTTGGAAAGCTTCGTCTGGGATCAAACTTTGCTGTCTTTCACAAATAAAAACTTCCAGTAACTCCTGAGGAGCAGGGAGACTGAGCAGCGAGTGCCAGGGTGCTGCCAGCGAGATCCTTTGGGGAAGGGGGAGGCAATTGTTTAAGTCCTGTCAGATGCATCATCCCTTGTGCTGTTACAAAACCAACCTATATTCAATCTGAAGTGATTGCTAATAACTATTAACTCCTCTCCCAATTGTTCCGCTTCAATCATGTTTTCTCTCGCTGTCCTTCACCTGGGTATTTTTAGCATTATAATTTTTTTTTTTTTTTGAAGATGTGACTATGTGTTCAGTTGCTGCTTCTCTGTACATCCCTCCCAATTATCCTGGTGGGTATTTTTCTCTCAACCCCCCAGAATGGGTTTATTTCTGGTTTACTCTTCCCTGTTGGTTTCCATGTGGTTATGTGGGAGGCTGCACTTTCTTTATCAAAGCAGAGAGCCATGATTAGTCCATTCAGAAAATGTAAATGCAGCTTTATGTGTTCTGGAGCGCTGGGGAGAGGGAGAGACTGCAAGGAGCAATAAAAGCTGTGCTGATAGAGCACAGCACCGAGCCCTGCAGGGCTGCCCGAGCACAGCGATGGCCACACTCCACATTTATAAATAAATAAATAAACCCGCGGAGCTGCCTGGGGAAAGGTAATCACGGAGCAGCCTGAAGGAGAGCCAGCCTCTGCAGCCTGTGCTGGCCCTTCTCTTGGCTCATTTATCCCAAATTTCTCCGTTGCCTTGGCTGTTCCGGTGTGAGGTGTCCCAGGGTCTGCGAACTCTCAGTGGCTGATAAATACACATATAAATACATTTAGCTGATAAATAGACATAGAAACACCTCTGTTTGATTCTGCTCACTGCCCCGGGTTGCCAACTGCCAGCGCTGGGGATGGATCAGCAAAATCAACACCATTGAGAGTGCTTAGTGCAATCTGCAGCTTCAGAGAGAGAAATGAACCCTTCACCAGCAGCTCAGGTTTTTCAATCAGCTCCCCTGAATGCTGCAGCTGACACACTCCAGCAGAGAACTTTGAGCTATTACCTAAAATACAGCACCTTGCAAATTACTCGTCTAAACTCCGTCCTATTTTGACATCTCAGGCAATCTGGAGCTTCAGCAAATTGAGATTCTCTGCAACAGGCACTCTCTGACCCCCAGCCCCTTTGTATCTGCTTATTTCAAGCTTTTGCATATTTGTATGACAGCTGAGAAAAATGTGATTATCTCTGGGATTACTGGAGTCTGGAATTAGATATCCAACATTTCATCTGTTTTCTCTAAACACCTTTGAGTTCCAGCCTTGTCTCCACCCTTGGAGCCCACCCCAGAGAGGGGACAGGACACCTCCAGCCTCCTGCTCTCCTCGAGACATCCCCACACAGATCTGGGAGGTGAATTTTAGTCACCCGGCTTTGAAAAGCCACAATTATAAAGAACTTGCTAATTTAAAAACCCTTAAAAATAGAAACACACCCCCCCCCCCATTGACATACATATTGCTGAACAGGAAGAATCACTCATGTCCCAGCACATGAATCATTCATCACCCCCATGAGGTTATGGATGCTCTAAAAATGTGTTTGTGAGTACTAAAATGGTGATTATAATAAATACTACAGGAATACTTCAGCCCACCATGTCCAGGCATGTGTAAAGCTCCTCATTTGCACTTTGGTGGCAAAACTGTAAGAATTAGAGGGATTTCTTTCTCTCACTAACTAGGGAGTCAAAAAGTCAACACCAGAATTTCCATGTGGGCAGAGTCCTACATATTGGTTTGTTTTCTTTTGTAAAGCAGGTTATGATCCATGACTGGGGCCTCTGCTGTATAACAGGAGGTTAATAAAGCGTTACAGTTATTATTATTATTATTATTATTATTATTATTAGGCACATAAGGTGCCAGTGAAATTTAGGTTTCTGCTTATCTTTCCTCTCTAGAAAATGAGACTAAAAGAGGAGCCTTTTCCTTAAATTTAGCAACTGGATGCAAAGCAGGATTTAGTATTTCCAAGGATAGCACCGAGGGAACTGCTGGGGACAGAGCTGCTGGGTCAGGGGGATCCCTGGCTCTGGATTTATTTCCAGACTGGAGACAAGGACTGAGAGTAAATCCCAGCCCGTTTGGTCACACGCAGCTCCCACCCCCATGGATTTATATCCATGGATAACTGCAGGGCTCCCTCCCTGTCTGCTAAAGACTGCTGGGCGCTGGAGGCCTGCCTGCTGCTCTTCCCGAGCCTGGATTGTTGGGAGTGGGTCAATATTACTTAAATTGCTGGGCAGGGATGCAGCCAGGGCTCCCTGGAGCTGGGGCAGGCTCAGGGCTGGGAAGGAACCAGGAGCACAAAGCTCGGCCCAAAGGAAACCACAGCTTAGGGCCGAGTGTTCCAGGTACAAAAAGCCTTTCCCAGGCCGGTCCTGGCCCCTTGTGCCCCTGTGCTTTTCACAGCAAAAGCTTTTGGAGGAATAAGGACTCTGAGAATCCCAGTGGCTGCAGCACGGCGAGAGCTCAGGTGGCACAAACACTTTTGGAGCAAGATCTGAGGAAACTGGGCAGATTTTACTGTCCTCGTTGCCCCAGAGTGTGTGCACACAGAGCAACTGTGGTGGGATGAGGCAGCACTTTTAAAAACATCTCACTTTGATACCCCAGGGTTGGTTCTGGAGCGCTGGAAGAGCCAGGGCTGGCTGAAAACTCCTCGGCCTGAACTGTTCCCACTGCCAATGAAACCCAACCAGCACCTGCACAGAGTAGCTGCTTTTCTCACGAGTTCTCTTCCTTTCCTCCCCCCACAACACAGACCCAGGGATTTCTCTGCCAACACATCTTGTTCAGCATCAAAGGCCCTGGGTCCGGAGCTGCTGACAGGGGTCGATGTCCCGGACTAGGGATCACTCCTGGCACCTCCACTTCACCATTCCCTGGTTCCACAGCAGCAGCACAGCCCAAGCGCCCCGTCTGGGGTCCAACCTGCATTTCCTGTGAGAGATGTTTCACTAATGAAAGGAGAATCCATTCTGTGGGAGGATGTTTGTCTACATGTGATGTCTGGTTCTCTGCACTTGCCTTTGTCATCCTTTCCAAGTGTTATTTTGATTTATTTCAAGATTTATTTTTTTTCCTCTCAGTGTGAAGGAAGAATCAATTAGGAAATTACAACCCTAACAGCAAATGACAAGGAGGGATAATTATATTAATAAAGTCAAGATTATTTGGGGCTACACTTTGCAATTCAATTTTTACCATTGAATTCGTGATTTGGGACGCCTCAGAACCACAACCATCAATATTTAGTTTAAGACACGCTGTTTGTAGACACAATAAACACACTTTAGAAAAAAGAATGAAGAAAAACCAGGCAAAGCAATTACTAAAGAGAGAGTTCAATAACTTGCACATGTCCATCAGCTTTCAGTGCTCCCATGAAGATATTACTCTAAGACATCTTTAATGTGTCAGGTGGGACAACACAGTGACCACTAAGAGTCCCTGATGTGAGGGAAAAATCAAAGTCACAGGGACAACAGCAAGCTCTGATTACAGAGCAAATCCCAAAAATCACATCAGTGATTTCTTGGGGATTTTTTCCTGGAGAGAACCACAGGCTCGAGCAGGGGATCTGTGCCTGAGCATGGAAAAGAGAATATTTATTTTAGGATGACAAAGGCCAGTGGCTGCAGGAGGCTTTTCTTGGGCTTCTGTGCCTGTTTCACCTTCAGCAAGTTGGGCACCTGTCTTCAGATCATGATTTTAGTCCTCTGCACTGGGATTTTTATTGCTGATGAATTAAACAGCCCCGGGTTTAGTCCTGCCTGGACTTCCACAATAACTTGTACCCAGCACTTTAATTAAAAACATTAGAGCTCCTTGTAATGCTTCATCTGAAAGAAAATCTGCTCCCTGCCAAGCAGGTGGAAAATATTCATGGCTTTCCAGAGCCCTGCTAATGACTTCGTGGCTTAAAGGAAAATGGAAATCATATGGAATTCACTGTCCCGATTGCTGGATTTAGGAACTGGGTTCAGAATGGAGGGAGTGTGCACTTCCCAGCAGGTTGGAAATTTTGCTGACTGTGTAAAAGTCAAATAAAATTTAGGAGAGCAGCAGCTGAGTGTGTGCAGTGATCCCAGGGCTGGGACAGAACGAGAGAGAAATTCCTCAAATCAATCAAAAAATGGAACACTGAAGCTTTGAATTGCATGTGGCTCTTTCTTTCTCCCTCACTTGAAATCCACTTTTGCTGCCTGTGCTGCAGCAGCTGAGGGCCAAATCCATGTGAAATCACGGCAAAAATCCCATGGGGAGGAACTTTGTGCCTGGGAGCAGTAATTCTTCCAAGAACGTGAGCTTTTGTGGCAAAACAAGGAACAGCAAACAAGAGAATTTGTGGCTGCATGGGTGGGGTGAGCTGAACAGAGAGGGGACACGGTGATGCAGCGAAAGACAGACCAGGGAGGAATTCAACATTGCAGATATAAAAGGCAATGAGCCGTTCTGTGTATCTGGAAGCCACTCAGGAAGGTCAGACCGGGAAGGTCAGGCAAACACTTGTCATGAGTGGCCCCGGGGCAGGGCAGGAGCCGCAGGGCTCTCCAAGTCCTTTCCAGGATAACAGATGCTGATTTCCAGAGCTGCTGATGCAGCACGGTTCCTGCATGGCTCAGTGCCCACTCTGGGGCAGCAGCTGGAAAAGGACAAGTCCAGAGGTACCTTCTTCTCCTCTCCTTTTGCCTGCAGAGACCACAGGGGTGGGTGCTGGAAGTCAGGATTTGAGCTGAATAGCTGAGCTGATTTAGCCCGGGGATTAAATGATTAAAGATCCTTAGGATTTGAAATTTGAGGAGCACTGTATTATCGAGGAATACTTGGAGCCTCCTCGCCTTCTCTCTGTGATTGGAGCCTGGCTCTGTTCCTGCGCCACGAGGGACAGGACAATAATTCATTAAGCGTTTTCTTGGAGTTCTAAATGCAGGGAAGTGGCACTTGGAGCAAGGGGGAATCACGTGAGCGCTGTGCTGACTGACACATCCTCATCAAAGCTGCTGACAGGGACTCGGTGGCAAATATTAGTCACGGATGGTTTGGGGCAAACTCCCACAAATCTGAGGAAAAGAGGGGGGGAAGGGAAAGGGGGAAAAAAGAACTCTGCTCTGGAACTCGCTGCTTTTGGCAAACATTTTTGCAAACAAGCTCAGGGGGAGGAGTGGCACTGGAAAGAGCAGATGTTCAACGAGTGCTCGGTGACATAAGTGGAGGGCAAATATTTGATGGCTTCAATCTGTATTATTATTGTTTACTTTTAATAAAGTGTGGCTGAAGGACTCAAGAGCTAAAGTATCCCTGTGCCAGATGCTGCATAAACGTGGGAAGCCTGGCTGGAGGGGAAGCAAAAAGGGTTTATTCAGCCAAGGAATTAACACAGTCTATTTCTGCAATTAAACTGTTTTACACTTCAAATGCCAAGTACCAAAATGTGAACATTAGACAGACAAAACCAAATAATGAAAAAAATTCCTTAAATATTTGCCAGGTTTTAACCAGCACTTAGAAGTAAATATTTTGCTCAGATTTCAGCCACTTCTATACATAACTAAGGGGGGTGGGAAGTGAAGAGATTCAACCTTTCCAGTTCCTCCAAAATAATACAATTGGCTCTGTGACTGATTAAGGGTTATTTGCAGACACTGGTGGATGATCTCAAACACAGCACAGATTCTACAAGAATATAGATCACCAGCATTCACGAAGCTGGGAATTTATTAGATTAGTCAGAGGCTCAGATCTCATCAGCGAGATTTGGCATTAGGATACAGATAAAGGAATTATGAGGAGAAAAAAAGGGCTTTGTACAGAACAGGATGTTGAGTCTATAGTAATGCAATATTTAATAAGAACCAATATCTTCCAGGCTGAAGAGCTGCCTCTGACAGAGGCCATCTCTCTGTGAGAGCACAGGGAAGAATAAATCCTTCCCCTTTAGCCACTGAATATCAAGATGTGCCCAATATTTCTGGTTGTGTGTCCAAAGCTGAAAGCACAGAGTCAGAAATCATTTTTAAAAAGCCTTTTCTTTTCTGCCCATCCTCTCCACCCAGCTGAGAAGTGCTCAAGTGGGCCGTGTCTGGAGCAGCTCCAGCTTGAAAAATCCATCTGCCAAATGTTGCAGAGATCAAAGCTTGCCCTGTACCCACAGATTCTTAAAGAGCAGGAGGAACCTGTGGCTCTGCTCCAGCAGGAGCCAGGCAGGAGTCAAACCCCTCCTGAATTCCAGGTGAACAGGGGGAATGCTGGGCTTTTCTGGGAAGAGATTGTTGCTGGAAAGAACTATTTATACCCCAAAGTGCTCCTAAAATGGTTATTTCTGAAAAAAAACCCCAACCAAACAGCACAAACAAATCCACTACAACCTCTCCTTGCTGAAGTTACTGGGTTTGACTGTTTAGCATGTTGGAGCAAGAAAATGTTCAAACTGGAGAATTTCTGATAAAACCATATTTGGTTGCAAGTCTTGAGTAAAGACAAGGCCTTAATCTTTAATTTTAAAGATGCCTTTAAAAATGGAATCTGCTTTTTATTAGCAGAAGGCCAGGTTAAAGGCAGTTGCAGGAGTATTCCTCCCCCTCTAGGGAAGATATCACTGAATTCTTCCCCTTCCATGAGGACTTGCCAAGAAACCTGGAGGGATGAGATTTTCAGAGGGCCTGAAAGCAGCAGGCAGTGAATTGCCAGAGAAATTCAGCCTTAGGACATCCTTCTCCAGAGGGTCCAGCCTGCTGTGTGCAGGAGCACAGTCCTGGGGAAGGTTCTGGTCCATCACAGGGATGAAGGACAAATGCTCTGGGAAAAAACTTCTTCCCTTTCCTCCTGCAACACAAATCCAAACTCGGGCAAAAATTCCATAGGGAAAGAGGGATGACTGAAGGAGCAACACCACAAATGGAGAACTGAGAAATCTGCCTCAAAACCAGGGCTCAGCCTCAAAATTCTAGAGTTACAAAGCACTGGGATTGTCCTGCCAGCCCCTCCCAGAGCCAGGAAATCCCCCCTGCATTCCAGAGGAGGAGCAGAGGCTGCTGAGGGTCTGTGCTGCTTGGGAGGGGGTGAATCACAGCCTGGAATTGCTGCAGGGAGCTCTGAGCAATGCGATTGTCGGGCAGGGAGGTGCTGGGAACAGAAAATATTGTGGCATCAGCAAGAACGAGTGCGTGACTCAGAGGCCGCGGTGGCAGCGGGGTGTTGTTATCCACAGAGCTCCTGCTCAGAGCTTGCTGAACAGGAGCAAAACTGGGATTAGGTGCTCAGGGGGCACCTGTGAACACTTTCTAGCAAGAGGATCCAATTAGATATTATGCAAAGCCAGGGATGTTTCTGAATCAGAAGTGAGCAATAGCTGTAATTAATATACCTTTGATATCTTGGACAGCAAAGGATCTGGAGAAGGGGAGCCAGGAGAAAGGCAGAGGAGGAAGATTTTCAAGAGGCTTCTGGAGGGAGCCAATGTTAGAATTGTTGGTTTGATAGATGTGAAGGTTGCAGTGTCGAAATTAGAATTCAGCCCCCTAAAAGCCCCAGCCTGGCCAGGATTTTTGTCCCTAATTCTGTCCCTGTGGGTGCAGAGCTGGCCAAACCTCCCTGTGCAATGTGAGAGAGGGCACAGGGAGTGTGGAAAGCAAAGCTCTGCCTGCCCCGAGCCACAGCCCGTGCTCGGGACCACTGAGGTGTAATTAGTGCCAGGTGTAATCAGTGCCAGGTGTAATCAGTGCCAGGCCCCTCAGCCACGCTGTCACCTCCCCTCCGCACGGGCAGGAACGTCAGTGCCCGGGGGAGCCGCGTTTATTTAAAGCCACCAGGACTCTGCTGGGTGACTCCTGTGTCAGCTGCTCCTGAGGGAGCCCAGGGCAGGGGGACGGGGTTTTTTAGCTGCATCAGCAGCACTCAAGGTAGAATTTACAATATTTGCCTCATTCCTGGCCTTTCCTCCTCCTCCTCCTCAATGCCTGCAGACCCTGTCCCCTGAGCAGAAATAAATGGGAAAAGGTTCTCCCTCAGTGCCAGCTGTTACACACTGTCCGTGCTCTCCAGGGAACCACGACCAGGAATCCACAGCAATTTTGGGCTTACATGCAAGAAAAAAATACTGAAACTACTCCAGAAGCTGCTTCCTCCCGCTCCCCCCAAACCCCTGAACAGGGAGACAAAGCAGCTCCTCTAACATACCTTCCCCTTCCCTTTCTCTTCCACCTCCTCCCTACTCCAAAAAAAAGATGTTATTTCCCTTGATTGGAATGTCTTTGTTGCATTCTCAGTGGAGCCCAGCAAACATCTTGAGGACAGAAAGGATGTCAGTTTGACAGCTTTTCCATGGCCCATTGATTCCAAAATTTCAGAGGAAAGTGACAATATTCAGGGAGGCACTGTACTGTGCAAATTCCACTTAGACATTGATTTCTGTGAAAAGCCTTTGGAGAGGATCTGCCTGTGAGCAGTCTCAGCAGCCTGATGGGCACCTCTGGGCAACAGCAATTAGCAGGAAATATCAATCTGGCAAGGTCTGCAGGCAAAACACCTCGGGGACAGCAGGTAGAGGCTGTTCCGAGGCTGCTGTGGGAACATCTCCCATGGGGGTGTTGTCACTGGTGGCTTTGGCTGTGTTCCCTGTTGGGTGCACACCGAGTTAGGCCCCAGAATTGTGTCTGGAGTCCAGAGGAAAGCTTGGCCCCTGAAAGCTCACCCTGAACTCCAGAATTCATCTTAAATGTGTCATGTCTGAGGCAAAACCTTAGGGAATTCCATGCAGAAGCAAAGGCTGGCTGAAGTTTTGGCAGGCAGGCCCCAAATCTTTACCAAGCAGATGCTGCAGTGACACGAGTGGCAGTGGCTGACACTCCTCAGGATTTTATGCCTGGAAGTGTTTGCAAGCAGGGTACAAACCTGGAGAAAAAAAAGGAGAGTTACACCTTTGCTGTTTCTGAGGGAGAAAAAAAGGTTTCAGATCCTGCCAGGGACACGAAGGGTTTTGTTGTGTTGTGAACATCCCACATTTGCCAGGGAGATCTCGTGCTTGTTTGCCACAAGTGTAATTAGATGATCCATCACGAGGAGCCAGGGAGAAATACTGGCACGGCAAACAAACATTTTTCAGTTTGCTCTCTGGAAAAGAACGGGGAGCTGACAGCAGAGGAAGGGAAACCTCTGGCTCTGCACTCCCAGCCTCTCTCCTGGCTGCCTTCTCCCCGTAAATTCCAGCAGCCACACAGCAGATTCCCTCCAGCTGCTGCAAAGCTGCTTCCCAGTCAGGTTTGGTGGAGCCGGGCCCCTCAGGGAGGGTGATGTGAGGGGGATGAGCAGCAGGGATGCTCCCTGGATGCTGCTGCTGCACTGCTGCCATCAAACACGAGGCTGCAACCTTGCAGCCCTGTCCTGCCCTTGACCCCGCAGCAAATCCATATCTGGATTAGCTCAGCCACCCGGGAAATCTGTGGGGGCTCTGGGTGGGAATTAGAGTGGCTTTGCTGCAGTTAATTCACAAGGGAATTTGTCCCCATTTGGACTCTTTCTCCCTCTGAAACCAAGACTCTGTTTTGCCTCTGTACAGGAACCTCAACAAAGCCAGAGCCAGGTGCCACTTGCACCTTTTCCCCGTATTAATGATCCCTTCCCTCTCCCTTTTCCCTGTATTAATGATCCCTTCCCTCTCCCTTTTCCCTGTATTAACGATCACTTCCCTCTCCCTTTTCCCTGTGTTAATGATCCCTTCCCTCTCCCTTTTCCCTGTGTTAATGATCCCTTCCCTCTCCCTTTTCCCTGTATTAATGATCCCTTCCCTCTCCCTTTTCCCTGTTTATGATCCCTTCCCTCTCCCTTTTCCCTGTGTTTATGATCCCTTCCCTCTCCCTTTTCCCCAGGAAAATGCAGCTTTCTGGGCACAGGCAGGGAAAAGCACTCCCCTTTCCAGCCGGCTCTTTAAGTGCTTCTTTCTTCTCTGCTGAGGAACTGACAGCACTAAAACCCAAAGTGCTCCTCAAAGCAGGGCTGAGGGACTCACAAAACACCTTAATGGCCACCAAAATGCTTCCAAGTGATGCCAGTTCTGGGGCTGGAGAAAAGCAGGTTGTTTTTAGGATTGAAAACTCAAACTCTCCAAAGCTGGGAATTAACAAAGTTGTCCATGTAATTGTAGTTTGTACCATGAGGATGTGTACTGGATTCAGCCTTTAACTGTGTGATCACACAGCTTTAAGATTTAGGTTTTGGTGTTTAAGTTTCCCTATTTCATGCTAAATATTTGGAACTTCTGTTTCATTTTCCCAAATTAAAACTTCTTTTTTTAAAAACAGAAGCTCCCAATCTTTTCGTTTGTGCAACGTTCCACCATGAACTTTTAACTTTCCTCATGATGCACATAAAGACAAAAATTATTACTGTGAAAATAGTTCTATTTAAAGAAAATAAAAATCTTGTGGAAGATAGAGAAGGAAACAAAAGGAAATTTTGATTGCTTTATCCAGGGATTTTTACACCCTCCCTAACCACCACTGAGTAAATTCCTGATGAATGGACACGAGAGCTGAGCTATAAATGGTTCCTCCAACTCCAGCACGGAGCTGTAACAGCCCTGAAAAGGCTGCAGTTGCTGTGCCCATCTCCCTGCCTGCGGCCTTTCCTTTGGGAAGCCGATTTTGTTCCTGCAGTCAGAGCTCAGAAAAAACCCAAAACACGCCCAAGGGGCTGATCCTGCCCATCCCAAACCATTCCATCCCTTTTACACCTCAAAGACACTTCTCCATGTCCCTGCTTTTTTGTGTGTGTGTGTCCCACCCTGCGTTTTCTGCATGGTTCTGCCTCCTCGAGATAGTTTTGCATTATGAAAGGGCAACAGGAGAAGAGAAAAAACTGTTGCTGTATTTAGCATTGATTTTTCCCCTTCACTCTGAGTCACAGAAGCTAACATTTAATTAATTTCTGACACTTTGACAGCTCCTAAGAAGACATTTGTAGAGCTATCAAGTGCTGCTGATAGCACTGTCAGACAGACACTTTTTGAATTATCAGCTATTAAGGACCCATATGCAACAAATTTCCAAGGATTATTATCCAAATTGTTCTCTGAATGAGAAAAGCACACAAAAGCTCAGTGAAACATAAAGAAACCATTGTTCCCAGGTGAATTTGATATTTGCAAATGTTTTGCTATTTAGATCACTTACGTGGTTTAATAAATCGAAGTCACTTTGTCTTTTATTAAGGAAGTTAAGTGGCCCTGGTTTGGGGTGTCTGAGAGCACGGCCAGGTTTCCCAGTCGCTGTGGTCTTTGTGGAGATGCAGCTTGGGAAACGTGGAATATTTGCTCCTAGGAAGTGCTGAGCAGGGAACGAGGCCACGGAAACATGGAATTGTTGGGGTGGGGAAAGCCCAGTCAGCCCAGCAGCACCACCCCTGAACCACGTCCCCAGGTGCCTCATCCACAGGGTTTTGAGCACTTCCAGGGATGCCGACTCCCCCACTGCCCTGGGCAGCCTCTGCCAGTGCTGGACAACCCTTTCCATGGATTTTTTTTCCCCCCAATATCCAATGTAAACCTCCCCTGGCACAACTTGAGGCCTCCATGAAAGGCTCAGGAGCTGCCAGTCAGGGGTTGGCATTTCCAGCTCTACCTGCACCACTGGCTGGGTTATGGAAAGGTCAGGAATGATTTATAAACTGAGGGGATTCTCAAACTTGATCCCAAATTGCTTCTACTCTGTGGAAATCCCTTCTCTACGTGGGACACAGATGTGGTGTGGGAATATCCATCATTACAGGCCTGCCCTGGCAGTTCTGCAGTGAACCCAAGAGCTGAAATATCCTCCCCACACAGCCAGGAAAAGCCTTTCCCAGTGGCCAAATATCCTGCAAGTCTCACTGCAAACATGGAATTTATTTTTCATACCCTGGCACCAGAGAGAGACCCCAAAACAGCAACACCCAGAGCTCCCCTCCACACTCCACATCCTCCTTTAACTTTGTTTCTTCACCTCCCTCAGCACAGAGGAGCTTTTTATTGTCTGAATTTCAAGTTAATGACACACAAACCTCTGTCCCAGCAGCAGAATTTCTTTAGTACATTGTGACAGCACAGAGAGACAGAAAAGGTCCAAAAGCCACTTGCAGTGGATAAAACAAACACCAAGCCCCCCACAGATTTAGGGATTTCCACAGAAATTCCATGATTTCTTACACTGCCTCTGTAGGAGCGCACAGCACATGGGCCAGGGAACGCTGGGGTGTTGCTGTGGTGACACAGTTTTCCAAGGAAAACCAGGAAAACCGTCTTCCCAGTGCCAGGAGCTGCTGAGGGCTGCGGGGTGGCACCAGTGCTGTCCCCACCATGTCCCCCTTCACTCTGTGACCCCACTGGGGCAATGGCAGAGGCAGCACAGCCCAGCCCTGACTGCAGAGCTGCTGCTGTCAGCTTCCATTATTGTCACCATTCGGGTCTTGGGTTTTAAAATTTATTTATTTCACTGCTGGAGGAAAAGAAAAAAAAGGAAAAGACAAAAGAAAAAAACAAAAGGAATACAGCCCAAAGCCCTGTGAAGCACATGGAAAATAAACAAAGTGGGTCATGGCACTTCTGCCCTGAGCTGTGCACACCTAACAGAGCAGGGAATGCCAGGGCACAAAAATCCCAGGTACTTTGCCTGACCCAGCTGTAACGCAGAGTAACTGACACAGAAATCTGGGGGTGAGCTGGAAATAAAAACCAACTTCTGGAATCCCTGCCTGGGTCAGTTCTGCATCCCATTTCCAGCCAAACATTTCACCCGGGGCAGGGAGAACAGCCTCCAGGGAATCCCACAATCGAGGCAGCACAAGCCTGATCGTTCCATTTTTATTTTCCATGCTGACCTCCAACGGCCTCTCCAACACCTCTGCGCCAGGGTGGAGCTGGCACCTGGCACTTGGACCCCCATGGATCCCCTCAACCTCTCGTGGTACGACGGGGACAGGAACTGGAGCCGGGCCCTGAATGCGTCGGACGCGGCGCAGAAGCCGCACTACAACTACTACGCCGTGCTGCTCACCCTCCTCATCTTCGTCATCGTCTTTGGCAACGTCCTGGTGTGCATGGCAGTGTCCAGGGAGAGAGCCCTGCAGACCACCACCAACTACCTGATCGTCAGCCTGGCCGTGGCAGACCTGCTGGTGGCCACGCTGGTCATGCCCTGGGTGGTCTACCTGGAGGTAAGGGCTCGGAATTCCCGGGTTAAGGAAGGATGGGGAGGGTTTAGCAGCCTGGAAATCGGCTCCTGCAGGGCCTCCTGAATTTCCCCAGAAGTGTTTTTCATTCCCTAATACAGGTATTTTCATTCCCTGAAGTGCAGGTTTTTCCATTCCTGAAATTGTAGCTTTTTCATTCCCAAAATTGCCATTTTTTTTCCAGGAGATGGATGTGAGAGCAGGTGACTTGAAACCCCAGTGCTGCTCAGAGGATTAAATGTCAGCCCAATTGCACCAGAAATACGGGGTCAAGAGAGAAAGGACCCCAATTTTGTGTTCAAAACCACACCATGGGTATCACACTGAAACCACATCACATTTGTGCGGGTGGAAGGGACCCACAAGGATCATTGAATCCAGCAATCAGAAAAAACCAGCAATCAAGGCCCTGTTTGTGAAGGGCTGCAGGAAGGCAATTGTGGAAGCAGGATGGGAATCCACAGCTTTTATGTCACACTGTAGGAGAGAAAATCACTTTTCACACCTCTGCCTTCAGCACAAAACTGCCCCGAGTTTCCAGTTAATTTCCAGGCACTCATTTATGAGAGGGAATGATAACACGGAGAGGAGAGCAGGGAAAGGAGCCATCATCAATGAGCCCATTAAGTCCTGATGCAAAGCAAAACAAACCCACTGACGTGACAGGGCTGTCGAGAGAGCACGATGCTAATTATCACTCGAGTTAATGATTGTTTTCATGGCACTCAGAGAACGTAAAGCCTCGTGCCTCTGCTGAAGCTCATTAACGTGGCCGCAGGCTGGTGGGAGGGCAGGCAGCGCCTCCAGGACTACTTCTGTCCTTCCATTCTGTTCCTTTTTTACCACAACCCATCTGATGCTGGGAGAAGCTCCTGCTCCCTCACACCCGGCCAGAAGAATCTCTCAGAGCCTTTTAGTTTTAAGAATAAACGACAAACGATGCAAAATTCTCTCCCCTTTCTGGATTCACGTGCAGGGGTTGGTCAGGACCCACGGCTGCCTTGATCTGCCAGCTGGACAATTTTCTCCACGTTTTGTGTCACAAGCTTAGGCAAAAACTAAAACCGAAATGAAACACTTAAAACCCCCCCAGCCTTGGTGCAAACAGATCTTTTATCTCCAAACTCTGGAGGTTTCTCCTACGTAAATGGAAACACCAAGAGAAAGAACTGCAGTTCCCAGCTTCTCCCAAACCATGCCCTCAGGTTTTGCAGAGGTTTAGATCTGGCTGGAAACCTTTGCCTTTGGGCAAATTCTCCTCAAAGTTCCTGATGTAACTGTCTCTTAAGTGCTTTTTTAATCACTGAGTATTCATCTGTCACTCAGGCTTCAATGCAGTCATTCTTCCTTCTTTATGCTGCCTATGGTTATGTATATCAGAGCAGAAATAACTGAAGAATAGATATCTTATTCATTCTATTTTCAAATGCAGTAGGGCTCTATTTTTGTTAGAGGGAAATATACTTTTTTTTCATCACATGTCAAACACAGCAGTCCGAATAATTGCTATTAAACTTAATTGGCAAAGTTCAGCTTCAAGAGCAAGAGAAGTGAAGAGAGAAAAGGCTACTGGTGCCTGGAAGTGTTATCATTAGTTCTTTGTCTTTAGCACATCGTGTGGGGCGTTAAAGGCTTTTCACTCTGAATTAAACTCATTTTGTTCACCCAA
>VXAD01000591.1:92062-121653 GCA_013399195.1 Dicrurus megarhynchus
AAAAGAGGTGAGGAATGCCTACCCCGATTTTTTAAGCTAAGAAATGAAGGGAAGCTCCTGCTCATCTGCTGCTGACCTTTGCTGGGTGTAATTGGAAAAATTGTCTAGGAAAAAGCTGTAAGTACAATTAGAGGTGCTTGGGAACGGAAATGAATGTATTTCCTGCCTCATTCTGCTTTGAAATACTTCAGAGAGCTGTTTAAGCTCCTTCATCTCCCCTTCTGAGTTGGAGGAGCCTTGTGCTCCCTGATGTCCCTGGAATGTGAGCCCAGGTTTGCTGTTTGGGCTGCCCAGATCCGCAGAGAGCAGCGGGGTGGAATTAGGCAGGATGGGATCGCACCAGCCCTGGGGGGAACGGTTTGGAAGGGGCAGAGCTCTGCCTTTGAACCAGCACAACCCCAGGCACCCACCAGCCTCTCCACCTTCGTGCCAAACTCTCCTTTTGTGCCCTCTCAGCAGCCCAGCCCCAGGGAGCTGCTCACCAGCCCCGTTCTCTCTTTGCAGGTGGTCGGGGAGTGGCGCTTCAGTCGCATCCACTGTGATATCTTCGTCACCCTGGACGTCATGATGTGCACTGCCAGCATCCTCAACCTCTGTGCCATCAGCATCGACAGGTGAGGGCTCTGTGCCACCAGGCTGTGCCAAACACAGGGCAGCAAGTCCCAGCCACCTCTGTGTGGTCTCATTTCACCTGGGACTCAGAGGCTTGAAAACGGTGGGAGTTTTTTGAAGAGCAGCTTAAAGGATGAGCTCTGAGCAGGGATTTTGTCAGGAGGCGAGGAAACACTGGTCCTGGGAATGCAGATGGAATTGTCTCTATGTACCCATGAGTTTGGTCCTTCTGTTTGTATTCTGGGATGGTGCAGCAGGTGTTAGTGGAAGCAGTGGAAGGAAAGCTCCGCGCTGAGCTGACCCAGCCTCACACCTCCTGGTGTGGCTGCAGTCACCCTGGCACACGTGAAACCTGCCTTGCCTCCCACTCCCGCTCTGGGCCAGCAGCTGGGTGTCATGCCAGCCCCGGCAGGGTGAGAGCAGGGGTGTGTGTGTCCCCTGCAGGTACACGGCCGTGGCCATGCCCATGCTCTACAACACCCGCTACAGCTCCAAGCGCAGGGTCACTGTCATGATCGCCGTGGTCTGGGTGCTCTCCTTTGCCATCTCCTGCCCGCTCCTCTTCGGCCTCAACAACACAGGTGAGGGCTGTGCCACCTGCAGCTGGCTCCTGGCGTCTCCCTGGGTCCCTCAGATAGCCAAAAATAAACGTTGGATCAGCTTTGAGGTGTATTTGAAGTGTTCTCTCCCACTGTCATCCCTCACCGTTTGCACGCTGATTCTGGGTCTGTTCCAGAGCAGGTTTCAGACTCATCAGAACTGAGGTGATGCAGAAGTTCACACAACATCAATCTGCGTTACCTTAACATTTGTCCACTACAAATTCAAAGTCCTTCTTCTGTTAAAAAACACGTGGAAAGGAAATCCACGGGACAAAACCTTCCCTGAGGCAGAAGAGAAAAGGACTGGCAGTTCAGCCAGCAGTTTCCTGGGAAGAGTGGGTTGGGTACAGCACGGGCTCAGCAGCCTTGGGCTGCAAGGGGAGCAGCAGCCAGGGCTTTTGGGGTGATGTGACTCCCTACAGCCTGAGGGGAGCTGGCGTGGTGGGGGTCCCCTCAGCGGGGACAACAATCCTGAAAGGTTTTCCCTTCCAGATGAGAAGGAGTGCATCATCGCCAACCCTGCCTTCGTGGTGTACTCCTCCATCGTGTCCTTCTACGTGCCCTTCATCGTCACCCTGCTGGTCTACGTGCAGATCTACATCGTGCTGCGGCGGCGCAGGAAGCGCGTCAGCACCAAGCGCAGCAGCCACGTGCTGGACTCGGACACACAGGCCCCCCTGAAGGTATCCAGCACTCTCCATCCTCCCCCTCCCTGTTCCTCCTGCCCCCAACCACCCTGCCTGGACTAGGCGGAACACCGGCTCGCAAGGGTGGATGCTGTGGTCAGTTTGGGGTCCCAGCTGCACGCTCTGGGCTCCCAGCTTGCTGGCTGGTGCTCCTCAGGCCTTTCTGGATCTCAGGGGGTGTTCCAGCAGCAGATCTGCACCAGGAGCTGCTGCATGAACCCAGGGCATTTCCTTGGGCTGGGTTGGGGTACCCAAGAACAGAGGCTGCACCGTTGTCTCAGTCAGGCCTGCAGAAATCACAGAATCAAGGAATGGTTTGGGTCAGAAGGGACCTTAAAGACCATGGGCAGGGACACCTTCCACTATCCCAGGCTGCTCCAAGCCCTGTCCAGCCTGGCCTTGGACACTTCCAGGGATGGGGCAGCCGCAGCTTCCCTGGGCACCCTGTGCCAGGGCCTCACCACTCTCACAGGGAGGAATTTCTCCCTAACATCCAACCTAAACCCACCCTCCTTCAGCTTAAGGCCATTCCCCCGTGCCCTACCACTCCAAGCCCCTCTCCAGCTTTCTAAGGTCTCCCCAAAGCTCGCTGGCAACGCTTGGCACAGCTGGGGTGCCAGGCTCCTCCCTGGGAAGGACAGCTCTGCAGGGAAGCAGCCTCTGCCAGCGGGAGCTGTGTGTGAGGGAGCCCAGCTGGGCGGGCTGGGTGTGAAACCGCTTGTCAAAACACTGCTCTGGCAGCACACTCAGCACAGCCAGGGGGATGCGCAGTCCCAGAGGCTCCAGCTCCAAACTCTGCTGCCTCGGGGCCGCTGGAAAGGAGGCAGCGAGACAGGGACACTCAAACACCAGCAGAGCTTCGTGGCC
Source organism: Dicrurus megarhynchus (assembly GCA_013399195.1). Lineage (NCBI taxonomy): Eukaryota > Metazoa > Chordata > Aves > Passeriformes > Dicruridae > Dicrurus > Dicrurus megarhynchus. The sequence goes on from VXAD01000591.1 coordinate 94,830, forward strand.
TCCTCCTTCTGGGGAAGAGCACAGGGGGTAGCAGCCTCCATCACTGCTCCTCCTCACAGCAGCTTTCCATCCTGCTCGGCCCCTCAGCCACACCGATGAATTCCTGATTAATTCCTTTGTATTCCCACGTGCCTCCCTTACCAGCTTCCCTTCCCAATCCCTCTCTGCCTGTGTAACCTCTGAGCTGGTGCTTGCCCCTTAGGACAAATGCACTCATCCAGAAGACGTCAAGCTCTGCACAGTTATTGTGAAGTCCAATGGGAGCTTCCAAGTTAATAAGCGCAAAGTGGTGAGTGTTAAAGAGAAGTGGGAGCTTTCCAGAGCCTTCAGCCTTCCCCTTCTCCCTCAGGACACAAGGTTAATTTATGTAGGGTGGGAGAAAAATAAACTTAAGAGCAAAGGTTACCATTCAATCTCAAAATTAAAATAGCCTTCCCATTCCTTGGAGTGAAGCAGGGGGTTTAAGCTCACAGAGCTCAAAAAGCCAGATTAAGCTCACCTAAAGATCAGCTCTAAAAGCCACGGCATTTGAACATTTTTGTGCCTTTGATTTCCTTTTCCTCTCTGTTATTTAAATCTTGGACTGCATTGGCTTTGTTGGGTTTTGCCTGTTGATTCCATTTTTATTTATTTGCATTCCGAAAACCTGAATAAAATCTGTGGAGAGTGGAGACAGCGTCTCCCCCATTTCTGAGCCTCTTTGTGCCAAAAAGGAAAATCCTCCAGTGCAGTTCTGTCAATCCCATCTGCCCAAAATATCCGTAAACGCACCAGAGCCCTTTCTCCAGGTGCCACGCAGGGAGGGAGAAGAGGGATTGACTGTTCTCCAACATCATCCAGCTTCACTCTGTAAGGAATGTTCGTTGCTCCTCTCTGTGTATTTACCTGTCATTATGTTGTGGACATTTGATTCTTGTCCAGGAGGCAGAGAGTCACATAGAAGAGATGGAAATGGAGATGGTGTCCAGTACCAGTCCCCCTGAGAAAACGGCCCTCAAACCCACAGCACCAAGTAACCACCAGTTGATTGTGCCAGTTGCTTCTAATCGGGGCAACAACTCTACCCTGCAGGCACCCCTGAACAGCCCTGGGAAGGTGGAGAAGAACGGCCATGCCAAAGAATCCCACCACACAGCCAAGGTCTTCGAGATCCACTCCCTGCCCAACGGCAAGACGAGGAACTTGCTCAAGGCCGTGATCAGGAGGAAACTGTCCCAGCAGAAGGAGAAGAAAGCCACCCAGATGCTGGCCATCGTGCTCGGTGAGAGCGTGCCCTGGCTGCCCCGGGGTCCCCGCAGAAATCCCAGTCCCCATGTCCAGTGCAGGCTGACTTTCCAGCCCCCCTCAGAATTCATTTCACCTGATACATTAGAGAATGGGCAGGGGAGGGGCTGCCCATGGAGGGGTCCCTCCTCCCCAGCCACGCACAGCTGGTGGTGCTGCACTCAAGGTGCCCAAAGCCGACCCTCTCGGGGGCATCTGGGCTCCCAAAACGGGGGAGGAGCTCGTGGGCTTTCTGGAACAAAGGGCGGCAGAGCTCAGCAAAGCTGGCACCTCTGAAGGGCAGAGTTTCTGCTGTGTCTGGGCTCACTACAGAGCAGAGGAGCTCTTTAGTACCTGGGCAGAACACAGACCAGGGCACTGAGCACGCACACACAAAGCGTGTTCCTCTGGGAAATACATTCCCCTTCTACCAAAGAGAACCTCTCTGTTCTCACAGCCCGAGAATCTGCCCAGCTCTCAGCAATCAAAATCCTCCTCTCTCCTTTTCCCCCCCAGGTGTTTTCATCATCTGCTGGCTCCCCTTCTTCATCACTCACATCCTGAACATGCACTGCGACTGCAACATCCCGCCGGCCATGTACAGCGCCTTCACGTGGCTCGGCTACGTCAACAGCGCTGTCAACCCGATTATCTACACCACCTTCAACATTGAGTTCCGCAAGGCTTTCATGAAGATCCTCCACTGCTAAAAGTCACAAACAGCATCCGTATTTTTTTAGGAACGGAGGGGGAAGAGGAAGCGACGCCATTCACGCACAGCGGGGCAGCCGGGGAGGGGGCTGGAGCTCTTGAGTTGGGCACCACTCGGTGCCCAAGCACCTCGTGGGGATGGAGCGAGGTGGGAGCGTCTCTCACCCCGCTGGGTGACCTCTGGACCAGTCCCAAGGGCGCTTTTCAGAGCCACCCTCACACTGTGTTGGAAGTGGAGGTGCAAAAATCGAGGCGTTCTCGCTCGGTTCTCGCCCGTGGCCACCCGGCCTGGAGTGCACTGGACACAGAGTGGCCACGGGGCCGCGAGGAGGTAGCGCTGGGTCATCGGCACAACTCTCACCAAAGACAAGGCCACCCTTCCCTCTTGGCAGCAGGGGCCAGACAGGGCCTGTGGAAGCTCCGTGCAATAGCTTTGCCTTCACCTCGAGCTGACTCACCCGGTGTTTAACTGCTGAAGCCTTCAGAAATTAAATAAAAACCAACCCAAAAACTTCCGGAGGTCCCCAAGCGGGTCGAGAAGGTTCTGCCACCCACAGACCCCAGCCCTGGCAGCGGCGTGGGCCTACAAGCCATGGGTGGAAGGGAGAAGGGGGCATCAGTCTCACGTCAAACCACTGCATCGGTGTAAATAGGAATAAATAGGATGGATTTTGGAGCCCAAGCCAAAAAAAAAAAAAAAAAAAGATGGAGAGAGAAACTCAAGGAGCGGAACCTTGTCTTGCATGGTGTACATCCAACAGGACCCCCTCATCTCTCATCAGCGAGTTCTGCCCACCAGCGTCTCATCTCCAGGCTCTGCCCAGGGGTGCCGCTCCGGGGAGGGGTGGCAGCGTGGTGAATGTACAGACACGAGGACACTGTGCCAGGGAGGCACCCGCAGCCCCACTGCCCCGGGGGCACCCTGAGCACGCCAGCCGGGTCAGGGCTGGTTCTTCTCACCTAAGCCAGGGGCCCCAAGGAGCACCTCGGGTCTGCTTTGCCTCTGTCTCTCCACAGAGAGTGCAGAATAACATTGTGCCTAATTTAAATCAACAGTCAAGGAGATAAAACTGTGCATTTTGGAAAAAGCCAGAATAAAAACCCAAGAAAGCCCCTACCTGGGCCAGCTCCTGTGTCCAAGCTGGACTCTGGAAAGGTCTGGATGTTTCCAGCATCCCTTACTCTCTGCTATCTATTTTTCCATGGATTCTAAGAATTGAAACCCCGTAAGAGCCTCATTTCACCACGCTGAATCTGGCCCTGCCAAACCCACGCTGTACTTGCTACTTGTACTCAGTTCACACGATATTTTGCAATATCTCTGTAAATAAAACACAGCAAGGTGAATGAAACAACGTGGAAATAGGTCTGGCTAGGAATTCCCGCAGGATGTGGAGCAGCAGAGGGTTGCAATAGCCATAAGCAGGGGCAGGCTCCCAGGGTGCAGTTTCCTGCTGTTTTCTAAAGGAGTAAAAACACAATTGGGAGAGCAATAGAATCCCTTTTTTCTCTATGCAGTTTGTGGAATATCCACTCACTTCATGCTTCAGATGAGGTGAAGATCTGCCAAGGTTCCCTTTAATTCCCTGGATTTCCTGTATTGCTAACAGAGCACCGTCCTGGGCTGGTAGGATGTGTTCCAGCTCTGATTCAGGAAGAGATTATGCCAAGCAGCTCTAACACATAATCTCAGCTGTTTTCTAAAATTGAAGCAGCAGCCCCACCTTAATCCACAGGTTTCTGTTCTAAACCTGGCATTCCTGGAATGGGCTGGTGTCCAGGGGCTCTGACAGTCAGCCCACAGCCTTGTGTAACATTTGAACCTGGCTCTTCATAGCTAAAAACACCAACATTGGGAACACCAACTCGAGAGATCTCAGGCAGACATGAGCTGTTCCTTTTCCCCCCAGTTTTAACCAAATGAATTCACTCAGAGATGGGAATCAGCTCAGACTCGTACCCCAATATTCACAGAATGATGCAAAGTCAGGAGGGTTTTGGGCAGAAGAGTAGCAACAAGCTACTGGTCCATTTTCTAACTTATTTACAAGCAGAAAGATCCACTTGACTTAGGGAATTAACAGGTGGGAGCTGAACCAAAATAGCAAATATTACATATATAGACAAAAAAGCTTTAAAGCATTTGGAAGTTGCCACAGGTGATGTTTGGCCTGCACTCAAACCTGATGTGAGCCCTCAGGATAAGTGGAATGTGAATAATATCTTAACTTTGTGCCATAATTTCACTTTGTGTCCAGTGTTAACCCAAGGAAAATCCTCATCTCAAGTGCTGTTTTCCTTGCTCCCCCAATTTTTCTTCTGAATTTAGAAGCAGAACCTTACAACTCAACCCACCTGAACTACTACCTGAAAAACTCTTCCAAAATGTCATGGAGGAAACAAAGCTGCTGGAAAAGGGCCCATGTCCTTCACGTGTTGCCAGCTTGGGCCAAAAATCCCCAGGTGTCATTTCCCAGAGCTTCAGTGTTCGCAGTGAGGAATTACCTGCAGCCCATTGTTCATCCCCAGGACATTTCAAGCTGCTCCTTCCTGACGCTCCAGGCTAAAGTGTGGGAATGTGAATATCCCCAGGCCCCTCGGGAAGGTGGCAATGCCAGCTCTGGCCATCTCTGCAGCAGGTTTTCCTTCCCCATAAAACTCCTGCACTTCCAGACAACAAATAAAGCACTTTGCACCCTGAACGGAGCCTGCAGAGCCCTTTTGGAGACAGCACCAAAACTCATCCTCACCTCTGGCTGTGCAAGGAATAAAGTAAGGCCAAGAGCAAGGACAGTCTGTGCTGACACAAGGAGAACCAGTGGCTGGGATGGAACCTGTTTGTAGGAGCTCCTCAGAACCCATCACGAGTCAGCTGCATCCCGGAGGACTCGGAGGCCTCTCGCCCACAGGTCTGAGCCTGGCAAATCCAGACCTCACTGTTCCTTCCACTCTGGAAAAAAAAGACACTGCTTCCCCAAAGACTTCTGCTGGCAGGACGTGCTGGTGATGGGAAGGGCACCGAGCTGTTTTTTAAAAACACCTTAACGAGAAGATTTCATTTCTTTGTTCCTCGAGAACTTCAGAGCCTTGCTCTAGCCCCTCTTTTGTGATTCATTATTTATAATTGAAGCTTTAGTTCTGCTTATTGAGTCTTCCTGTTCCTGCTTTTCCCTCCCTGTGATTCCCAGCTTGCTGCAGCCCTGGGTGGGGTTCTCTGCACCCCCAAACAGGTTTGAATTAAAAGCCAGTGAATTCTGCCTGCACTGTATTTGCTGCTTGCCTGCTTGCTCCCACTCCACAGAACTGTTTATCTTCCTGGCTGAAGAGTAAATTCACTCCAGTAGGTCTAACCAGCTTATCCAATCCTGCTGAAATAATAATAATAAAAGAAAAGGAAAACAGGAAAAATAAAGCCACTACCTCTTGTGGTGAAAATCTCCAGTGCAAACACGACTCCGCAGGGAGTCAGGAATGTATAAAACGCCCATCCCAGGTACATGTGGCACCAACCAATGTCTTCATGCAGCACTGTAATTAAATAGAGACTTGCACAAGCCACCCTGATGTCGATCTGATTGTTTTGTTCTGTTTCACACCAGCGCTGGTGCTCGGCTCTGAGGGCTCAGGCCCCAGGGAGCCAGGGCTCTGCTGCAGAGCTCAAACACACCCAGGGAAATCTGCCTTCACATGAGATCTGGCTTTTCTCTGACTTGCTTCTCAGACTGTTTTCCCTTTTTTCCCCCCTTATCGCAGTCTGTCCTTGAGAATTCTGCTGTTTGTCTTGCCTGCAGCCACGAGAATCAGACACGGGGAGGGAAAGGTGCAGAAAGGCACAGACAGAAAGGAAACGCTCTGAAATTTCTCTCCTCTCGCAGGCAGGAGTGGGCTGGGGAGGGTTGGAGGAGGAAGGGGTGGAAGGCAGAGGTGCCCAGCTGAACTCGTGCTGGAGAACTTCATTGTTTCATTTAGGGATATTTCTGTTTATGTTGCACTGTTTCCTCCAGCTACACACTCAGGTGTTTGGTGTTTCTGCAGGTGGGCCCTCAGCCAGGCTTCATCAGCACTTTTTAAATAAAGATTATTTTCTTTACATAAAAGAAGAAGAAAAGATAATAATAAAAAGAAAATCCTTCCCACTGCTAGGAAAGAAAACTGTCTGTCCATCTCCAGGAACTAACAAACTAAAATTTCAGTTTATTGGCATTTCAGATCCAAAGGTCTGCTCAGTTTTGAGCCAACACAGAATAATCCCTGCTTTGAAGCCTTCGGTTTATGCAGAGACCAGAATCTCCAGAGCTGCCGAGTTCAAATGAGGCTGAATTCTCCCTCTTGGATGATTCAACTCAGTGCCACCGTGACTGAGGGAAAATGAGGAGCTCCAAAGCCCCCCTCCCCTCCCAAACACAGCAGAATAAATGATATTTTCAGATCAAACAGGACACACCAGGTGGTTTTCAGCCTGTCTGACCTGAGCCTGGCAGGATCAAAGGCAGCTGCTCTGAGGTTCACCCTTACAGCCAAATTTTATTTCTGAGCCTGTGGACAAAACCCATTCACAGCACCCAAAGGAGATAAAAAGAATGATCTGCCCATCTCCTGGGGCATCCCAGTGAGTCCTACTGCTCCAGGTCAGGCCCGACACATCCCTGGGTGTGCTTTGTTCTGCACACCCAGGGGGAAAAAAAAAGATAAAACCAGTTACTCTTGTTAAATTAACTCCCTGTCTTTAATCAAAGCTTCTTTTAATAACTCCAACTGCTCCCCCAAGTCTTCCTGACGATACCAGCCTGTCTGCTTCAGAAAGAGCTTTTGACTCACAAATAACAACTTTCTTCACCAAAGAAAGAGTGATCATGGTGGACTGAACATAATTAAGGCGCAATGAATAATTAACAGACCTAGAAATGCCTTTAAAGAGACTTAAGAAGCAAAGCAAAACCCTTTCAAACGAGAGGAAAACACTGTGCCTCACCAAGCTGCCATGCTGGGCCCGGCAAAAAGAAGTGGGCTAATGAGAGCAAGCGAGCACATTTCTCCAGTTCAGCTGTGCCTCCCTGCTGCCATCCTCCCTGCTGCCATCCTCCCTGCTGCCATCCTCCCTGGCACGCAATCAACCCGGGCCCTGCTGAGCCTGCCAGGGGCACAGCACCCCCAGCTCCGCTGCTGCAGCCCTGCCAGGCTCAGGGAGGGAAGGCGACAGCGCAGGTTTGTCCCTGCTCTTGTGAAAAGCCATTTTTCCTGCTTTTAACCCAGCCCCAGCCTGCCGGGGGAGCTGGTGACACGTAACAGGGGCACTGAGGTGTTGCACAACAGCAAAGCAGCCACGGAAGCACAGGAAGCCGATGGAAATGGGCTCTGCAGGGGGACTGGGGGTTCAGCTGCTGTGCCTGCGCTGGGGAGGCTCCTCAGCACAGGACAGACGGGGCAGATCAGCCTCCCAGACCTCCTGGCTGGCAGGGCACACACTCAGCAGCAGGGCAGGGGCTGTGTCTCCTGCCTGTCCCGGGATCTGGTGGCCAGAGGTGCCTCTGGACTCCTGACTCTGCAGGAACAGGCTGCTTTCCCACCCCACGAGCCTTCATCCCCTCCCCTCCATCGCCCCACACCCCCTTCCAGAGAATTCCCTGCTGGAAGGGCTGCCCTGAGCCCCTCCGGGGCAATGCCACAGCCCAGCTCGTCCTGGGGACAGAAGCTGCATCACCTTTTTACCTGGAGCCTGGGAGCCTTGGGATGGGGAATATCATAGGGATATTTAGGGTGACCAGTTCCTGCCCACAGCCTGCCACACTGCTGTTCAAATCAACAGGGCCCAGGGACACAGAGAGCTGTGCCTGTGGCCTCAGGACAGCAGGACAGAGGAGCCAGGCACTACCCAGATCCTTTTTCCCATGGCTGATATTGTGGGCTTTTAATGCTACACACTGGGAAAAAAATAAATCAGCGGAGTTCAAGCGTCCTCATGGCTGTTTCTGCTTCCTGTCTGCATCCAGCTGCTCCACAAACCCTTCTGAACTGTGTGCAGGGCAGATGTAAAGGGCTGCAAACATCACCTGGGAGAAAATCAGGTCACAACCTCAGCCTTTGTCACAGCATCAAATGTTTCATAACAACCATTGTCAACATTTACTTAATAGTGCAGCCACAAAGCTGATTTTTTATTCAGGCCATGTGAAAAAAGCAAGAAAAGCCCAAACTGACATCAGCCAGAAATGTAATCTCGTCCCCAAGTGCTAACAGCAACACAGAGAATCTCTGAGCAGCTCCTGAGCGCGAGTTCAGAGAGCTCTGTCAAATCACCAGCTGGAAAATGTACAAAGCTTCAGAGGGAAACCCAGGAGCTGCAAATCTGATTGAACAAGACAGGTTATGAGCTGGGAGCTCGTCTGTGTGAAGAAATGGGCAGTCAGTGCCAGTCTAAACAAATATGTACATCTCTCTCTGAACACCTCCCTCCCCCTGGGACAGCTCCACTCAGAAACAAAAGTGACTTTGATCTGGCACAATTCTTCGAGTTTGCTTGGAAAAAAATCCCCCAGCAAGATGGCAAAGCAGCTGCTGTGGGTCCTGCAGAGGGACTTGGCATGGGAGTGACTGTGCTCACAGCGGGGCCAGCCCTGGGGGTGACAGGAACGCGGCGTGACGAGCTCTGGGGAGCGGGGTGAGCCCACCCTGGATCAAACCCACGGCACGAAGCGGTGACGATTCCGTGATATTAAAGAGCTGAACTCCTGCCTCTGCCTCCCTCTGGGCCGTGGGCTGTGCTCCCTGCCTGTTTTTCCTTTAACATTGACACCACCATTAAAATTAAAAATTATTCATGGGATTTTCATAGGAATGTCCTTTCAGGAAATAAAAAAAGCTGTACAAACTTTAGGAAACCTTATTGATGAGACTATGTTGTACTGCTCTTGAAAACCAAATAATTTCAAAAATAGATGCAGAGACTGAAATAAGATGCTAGTGATGATGGACCAGGTGGAGTTTAAATTGATTATCTTTATCCTTTTAGCAGCTCCTTAATTTATTGATTTATTATTTTTATACTTATTTTCCTAGAATCACAGGTATTCAAAATGAGGTACACTTTAGGAAACCCACCTGGCACCGCTCTCCTCTGCCTGCCAGCAGGGAACTCGGGGCCTCAGCTCCTGCAGGCTGCAGTCTGGGTGCCAAAGTCACACCGAATTAACCTCGGGGACGCAGATTTATGATTGAATTCTTGCGGCTGGCAATTTACGGCGCTGCAGTAATTGAGTTTGTGCGTGTTCCCAGCTGGTGGCGGATGCTCCGGGTCACATTCCTTCATCATGTTTACATTAAAATGCCTACCTGGAGCTTGCTGGGAGGGCAGATTATGCAGGCAGTGATTTGCTGGGGCTCAGGTAGTGCGTGGTAACCTGTTTAGCTCTGCCTTTGTGTCTGAGCCCCCCTATCAAAGGGAATATTCAGCTCCCTGGCAGTTCCAGGTTGTCTGGGAAGGAACACGTCTGATTGCCTTAGTGATAAACAAGCCCTAAATCACTTCAAAGCTGAGGCCAGAATCACTGGGGAAGATTACAGACAGTGAAATAGTAGGGACTGGAAAGTGATTCAGAGATACCAGGGAAAATCACTGTAAATTCTACCTCCCTCTTAATTAAAAAAAAAAAGCAAAAGGAAGTTTTCCATGAGTAGACTGACTGAGATGCTCTTCTCCACCCAGCCAGCCTGACAGAGCTGGGAACAGGCATTTAAACCCCAAAGCCCTGGGGGAAAGCTGTCACCCTGTGGGTGACATCCCAGGGGGTTCATCCCAGCACATCCTTGTGCTGCAGGGGAAGGCAGGAGTGTGCTCAGGGAGGAGGAGCTGCATGGGGCTGCACGAGCTCGCTGCCAGCTTTAACTCATTGGCAGAAAAGCTGTTTTTGCAGCAAGGCTCACCCTCCAGCTGCCTAAGTATCCAAAAGTCTCAAATCCATGCTGATGGTTTAGGCACAGTTTGGAATTTCCCCCTCAGTGAGGCCAAGGCATGGCCCCGGTTTTCCAGGTGAATTCCAGGGCTGGGCACCCTGCTGTCCTGGCTGGCCTCTAAAAAAGGTTGGAAAATATGATCTTGGAGGCCTTTCCCAACATTAATGATTCCGTGAGGCCAAGGAGATGCAGCAGGAAGCCCCACGAGCTGCTCCTGGACTCCCAAAATGACCTCAAAAAGCAGCACTTTTCCAAACTCACCAGATTCCAGATGAATTCCACCTTTTCTCTGTTGTTGTCTCCTTCTCTCATGGTGGTTGTGGATTTTCCCCTGTCACTTTTTAATGTCTGAGTGGGCTCACGTCCTGTGGCATTTTCCAGCATTCCCTGGAGCAGAACACGACCGTGCTCAGCCAAAAGGAGCAACACATTGGGCAGCAAAAAGCAAACAGCATTCAGCTCTCCTGGGAGAAATCCTGCTGGGGGTTACAAAACAAAGACTTAGACAAAATAAAGGCAGGGCAGCCTCAGCAACAACCTTTTGGCAGACTGGAATCTTTTCTAAGGCGAGAAAATTAATTCCCTGAACTCCTCATAAGGATTTTTTTCCTGCTTGGAGCAGATATTAAGAGTTTGCTCAAAGACCAGCAATAAAATCCTGCTGGTAAGGACGCTGCTCTGCCTCGCTGAGGAACTGGTGCTGAAGAGCAGTGAAAGTGCCGTGGAACGGGGCCAGAAATGCCCCAAACCTCAATTCTGCCAAAGCTGAATTTTCTCAGCGTCCACGATGTCTCTCTTTTATTTCTGAGGTAATGGCCCTGTAGCACAGCAGCAAACAAAGGCTCATTTTAGCCCCTCTTGCAGCTAATTACTGCACCCCCTGATTGCTGACCCTGGCCTAATGCTCCTCTCTGTAATTGCTCCAGATGGACTTGGAGTCTTTAATGGGATATTTTCTAACCAGCACGGCTGGTGGGGGTTATTTATTCCTTTTTATTCAGAAGAAATTCCCTCCAGGACGGGGGGGTTCAGTCACGTTCTCTGGGTTTTCTCCTGGATGATTTGGAAGTGATCTCTGATATTTTTTTTAAGGGAAGTTCAGAGCAATGTGTTCCAGCGATGGTTTTCTGTTCCTCCCAGCACGCTGCTGCTGGTAGCACCAATCCTTGCCACAAAAAGAGCCATTTAGACTCTCAAATTCCCTGATTCCATGACCCCCCCTAAACCCAGGCTGAGCAGCAGATTCGTGGCTCTCAACCTCTGAGGTGCCCTGTTGTTCCTACAGGAGGGATAGAAATATTTTCCTGGGCTTTCTTTGGGTACAAAAGATTTTTCCCAAGGCCCCAGAGGGTGTGAGGAGCACTGAATTGCCAAAATGAGAGTCTGAACTGTGCTATCTCCTCCCCAAACTGCCCCCCCCCAGAGCTGAACTCCACCTCTCACCCCCAAGAGCCTCAGGCTTTAAAAACAATCACTTTTGGACTTGGGTTTGTGGGGTTTTTTTTCCCAAATAAGAGAACGAGGCCAGTAGCAAATTGCACAAGAGAAGGGTTTCCTGCTGTGCTCTGAGCCAGAAGAGAGGAAAGCAGCAGCTGATCAAAAGATGTTGAACTTGCTGGGGATGAGATGCCTGCCAGGAGGAAACAGCAAGTGCTCCTTGATTCCCAGTCGTGCCCCTTTTCCCCATTATTCTAATGGAAGTGGAGCTCACAGCTGCCTGCGCTGCTGGGGCTGGCTGGGGAGCTGCTTTCTGAGCTGATGGCGTGGTTTTATTTCGTTTTATTTAATTTTTTATTATGAAACCCCTCCCCGGAGCTGGGGAGCAGCGCAGGGAGGTGCTGGATACCCTGGGAAGGGAGCAGCCCGAGCAGGGTGGTTCTGCCAGGCCGTGGAAAGGCTGAGCAGGAGGCAGGCATGTCTCACACTGACGTCTGACACAGCACAGAGCCTGCAACCTCCTCCTTGCAAGGAGAAGAAACACAGAATTCACTATTCCTTCTTACATTAAAATCACTCCCTCCTACATTCACATCACTGCTGTCAGAAACATCTTGATTTTCCACACCTAAGGGGCTATGGAAAAAAACAAGCATTTCTGCTAAAAATAAGGGTTTTTTTTTTCCCCCACAAGCTGTATTTATTCAGGTCTCTTTTCCTCTAAAACGCAGCATTATTTTAATTTTAATTTAATCCCGTATCTGCATAATTGCAGCACTGCCAAACAAACAAATCACAGTCACTGGGAAGCAGGAGCAATGCAAAACGTGGAGTTAACTGACTTCATTTCCAAACATTTTCCTGGGAACATTCCCCCACAGAAGAGCTGCACACTGAAATGTCCACGTTTTGATCGTGACAAGCGTCTCCCCTTCAAGCGAATTTCACATCAGAAAATTTATATTATGGTCAGATCCAGCACTGAGAGCACTTAGGAAATCAATGCCAGCCCCGGCTTTCACCCCTTGTGAAACCAGCCCCTGGTTCTGGTGATTTATTTGCTCCGAGTTTCTTTGTGTGCTGTTTGTGGAGAACACCGGGTCTTAAAAGTCACATCCATTTCCCTATGGATGTCTTGGACAGAAGGGATGGAAAGGGAATGCAGGCAGCCCAGGTGACATCCCAGGATTTACAGAGCACGGGGTGGCTCCAGCAGGGATCAGGGGGTGGAATGAGATCAGCTTTAAGGGACCTTAAATTTCCCCCCCTTCCGGTTTTCCACCTTAACCAAGGGACCAACCCAAACCATCCTGGGATTCTCTGAGGCTTTTGAAGGGAAATTGAGTCGAAAACATCGCCGTGGTTCAGGCTGTCTGGAAGTGCTGCAGCACAGAGAAGTTCAGGGCAGCGCTCCGGAGTCATTCCACAGAATTCCCTGGCAAAATCAGCCACACCGCCCTGCTCACCCAAGCAGCTCTGGGTACCTTAAAAACGCCATTTTTGAGACATAAAGGTCAGCAATTTTGATCTTTTTGAATCCGAACGAGCTGTTCAGGAGGTTTCTGCCCTGCTGCTGCTCCCATGCCCTGCCAGGAGCTGCCTTGGCTTGAACTTTGGCAGCTCTTGGGTAAGAACATGAGATAATCAGCAGCAGATTTATCAGCAGGGACAAAAGACTGAAATGGAGTTGAAAAAGGGGGGGAAAAAAAAAAAAAAGTGGGGGGGATGGAGATCTACGAATAATTTTAGAAATAAGCTGCAAGTTGCACAGTCACAAAGCGGAGGTTGGAATGCACTTTTCCAGAGTTTGTAAAGACTCATTTAATTTCTATAGAAACTGAGCAGCAAACAGGTAATTTTCTCTGCAAATTGCTTCCATCACCTCTGGAATGCTCTGCAAGAGCAATGTATTTCCCTCGTGTCTTCTTAATCCCCTGTTATTTTCATTATAAATTTAATTAAGCTCTTGTAGGGAACATTCCATGACATACGAGCTGAGTTTTGTTTTTCTGCTGGAGCGGGGACAGAAAGGAGCTGCTGAATTATGTGGCAATTGGATTGCTTTTTTTCTGGGTAAATATTTCAAATGACACCGAGCAGGGGAGACATTTGCTGAATCAATGCAGCTGAAGGTGAGGGAAGGAGCTGCTGAAGGAGGAAGGTCTGAGCATCCCAAGAATTCCTTCCAGCCAGGCCTTTCCTCCTTGGGTAGAATTTGGGAATATCAAGAGCAGGTAAATCAGGGAAATGCCAGGCTTTTAATGCCCCACACAGCTGGGGAAAGGAAGGAAGGAAACTGAGGAGATGCTGGCACAGAGGATGGGAGTGCACTCCATGCTATTTGATGGGCACAAGCTACACAGATCCTTCTCTGCAGTTACAGCAGCCTCTAATCCCACTCTGAACATTCCCTTTCCTTCTCCAGCCCTTTGAAAACCTGCATCATAAATCAGTTTTTTCCTGCTGTCTCCCTGTTTCCAATCTTGAGGAATTTCTGGATACACCAAGCAATAAAAGGTCCATTTTTTACACTCCCTGCAACCCAAAATGTCACCAACTTTTCACTTCACAACCTGCCCAGCTCCTCACTTCACCAATGGCAAATATTGAAAATGAATCATTTTATTACAATTTATTTTAAATGATATCTAAAAGCTTTGGTGTCAAAGCATCGTGAAAAACTGCGTTTGAATCAAATACACATCAATTCTTTAAGTTAATATAAAAGGAAAATTAAATTAGTAGAGGTTGAGCTTTTTAACCCCTCTTTTTAACCCGTTTAATCCCATGTTATCAGGCAGTAACAGCTCCCCTGCAGAGCTGGGGTTGTTTGTTTCTATTTCAGCCTCTTCCCAGCTCAAGGCCAGGACAAGTCATCATCCCACCAGGCATGTTTGGGAACGCTCAGGAGTCACAACAGGATTGCCAGAGCTGCACACAAGCGCTGCTCACTGTCCCAAAGGAATCAAATCCACCAAGAAGCTGTTTTTCACAGGAGTGATCAAGCTCTGGAACATCTTCCCGAAGGAAACCAGGAATTATTTCCCACCAGAGACGTGACTCAAACCTCGGCCTGCAAACAGCCAGATCTCGTGTGTGATTATTCTGGAATTTCTTTTCCCTGTGCTGCATCCATTTCAATGCTCTCTACCAGTGATTTTTCCTTCCTTCCTTGTTTTATTTGATTCTTGTTGCAGAAAGGAGATGTCAGGAAATCTGACACATTGCTGTGCCAGCAGCAGGCGAGAGTCTCACGATTCAATTCCCACCTGTGCCAGGGCCACTTTACACCAATTTTCTCTGTAGGAAAACATGGAATAAAAGCAATAAAACCTGTGGAAGGTGCGTGCATGTGCTGTGCACAGCTTCAGCCCTGCCTGTGTGAGCTGTGGATGCATAAATCCCTGCACAGGAAGGATTCAATAGGAAAGCACTGCCTAAAGTATCACCAAGACAAAATGTTCTACGAGCTTGGAAAAGAACTTGTCATCAAATAACTTCATTTTCTTTTACTCTCTTAAGTGTTCACCCTTAAAACCTTCCATTTAAAAAGGGGAAATATTTTCCTGTAATCAGCAGGTGACAGGCCAAGGTGCTTTGAGGCATCACACCTGATGTGGGAAAGCTCAAGCTGTAAATTCCGGAGCTGATGACTTTACAAGTCTGTCCTTCCTGGGATAAGCCTGGCTCTCGGAGCCTTGGCGTCGTTCAGGGTCCTGTTGCCGGGTTTGCTCCCCGAGGACTCCTTGCCCTGGAGCAGGGTGATGATGTTCTCCCGCTGGTGCCTCACCGCCAGCTGCAGGGCCGTGCACCCCGTGATGTCCTCCACGTCCAGCAGAGCCCCTGCCTTGAGCAGGGTCTTGATGATGGCCATGTTGCCCTTGAGGACGGCGAGGTGCAGCGGCGTCCAGCCCACCTTGTTCCTGGCGTTGACGTCGGCCTGGCACTCCAGGAGGTTGATGACGCTGAGGAAGGAGCCCCTGAGCACCGCGAAGTGCAGGGGGGCCCAGTGGGACCTCTCGGCCGTGTTGGGGTCGGCCCCATAGCGCAGCAGCTCGCTGACCACCGGCTCGTCCCCGTAGCGCGTGGCCAGGTGCAGGGGGGTCCAGTCCATGCTGCCCTTGGCGTCCAGCCGGGCGTGGCTGCCCTTCAGCAGCCGGATGATCTCGATGTGCCCCTTGAAGGAGGCCAGGTGCAGGGGGGTCCAGCCTTTGTCCGTCCTCAGCTCCACGTTGGCCCCGTATTTGATGAGTTTCTCGCAGATCAGGTACTTGCCCCTCGCCACGGCCAGGTGCAGGGCGCTGTAGTGGTTCTGGTCCAGGCTGTTGACGGAGATGCCGTTCTTCAGCAGATAATGCACCACCCTGAACTTGCCCCTCTCCACGGCCACGTGCAGCGGGGTCCTGAGGTTCTTCTGCTTCCTCTCCAGGTCGGCTCCCTGGCTGGCCAGCAGCTTGACCAGGCCGACGTGCCCGAAGCAGGCGGCCACGTGCAGGGCGGTCTTGCCGTCCACCTCCTGCGTGTTGGAGTCGGCCTGGCGGGACAGCAGCACCCGCGCCACGTTCTCGAAGTTGTTCTGAGCCGCCAGGTGCAGCGGGGTCCAGCCGTCGTGCTCCTGGGCGTTGACTCGGGCCTGGTGGTCCAGCAGCAGCCGCACGGTCCTGTCGTCGCCGTGCTGGGCGGCGAAGTGCAGCGGGGTCCAGCCGTCCTCGTCGGGCGCGTTGACGTCGGCCCCGTGCTCGATGAGGACGGAGCAGATCTCCGGGAGCCGCCTCTGCACGGCCACGAGCAGCGGGGTGCAGCCGCAGCCCGCCGGGCTGTTCACGCCGGCCCTGCAGCTCAGCAGGAACCGCACCTTGCCCGCGTTGCCCTGCATCACCATGAGGTGCAGCGGGGTCAGGCCGTTCTCGTGCACCCCGCAGAGCTCCTCGGGCACCGGCTCCTCGGGGCCCCCGGCCTCCCTGCACGGAGGTGGGACAGGGACCTCCTGGTTATCCTTTCCTGAAGGCAGGGGACACAAAATGGGAGGAAAAGAGTGGAACAGAGTGAAAAAACTCCCAAGAAGGGAGGCAGAGCATGTGACTCTTCATAGAATGACATGCAATAAAGCCATTTGAGAGATTATGAATATAAAATAAGGCCAGACACGCAGTGGGATATTTGGCCTCTCCCTCCCAGTATCTATTTCCTGTATAGTTCATTTTCCTTAACTTAAAACATCACCCATGTGGAGAGCCTTATGAGCCACATCCTTCTACAAAAACCAGACAATTTTTGTAGCTTCCCCTGCTTTAATTTTCAGTTATAAAGTCAATCCCCTACTTACCCCCACTCCTGGTGTCTCGGGGGAAGGCGAACTCCTCTTTGTCACTCTTGTTTTCAGAAAGGAGGAAAGAAAAACAATAAGACAAAGTGTTTATTTGCATCCTGTAATGTTGGCACAAAGTTCTTTGCTGCTGCTCTGCAGTTTTGTGTCATCATTTGAGAGGTTTTTATCCCATCCGGTTTTTGCACCCAAAGCTCGGCTGAGCAAATCATGACACAACAGGAATGGGGGAGCCTGAAGATGATCCCTGGATATTCATGAGCTTTTCCTCCTCGTGCTCATTTGCTCCCCAATGCACACATATTCTGCTTCTTGACTGCATGGCAGCATCCCAAAATTATTTCCTTTGTCGTTTAGGGACCCCCAAGCCCCCACCTCTTCAGGCCTCTGGTTGCTTGCACAGCTTGGCAAAACCCCCTAAATACCAATAATTCCCAACTCCTATTTCTCCCTGTTTTCTGGGCACAATTACTCCAGTGGCTGGGATTACATTGTGACTATCCAGAAGCCCGATTTTTTTCTTAGCCAGAGAAACACTGGGATTTAAAACTATTTTTTTAAATTTCTGTGAGCATTGTTCAGACTGGAACATCCTCAGTTCCATACCATGAGCAGAACCCCTGCGATTCTGTGTTTGCTTGAGTTTCTTTCAGTGACTGAGGCCACCATGATAAACCCAGTTCACCTGAGCAGGTCTGGAAAAGGGTTTTCCTCTCAGACTATTCACCATTTAGTGCATTTGTTAATTAATTTCCAAGGGTCTTATCCCCATAAATGAATTCCAGAGGCACAACCCGTGCAGACACACCCTGCAAAGGTGCTGAGGTGCACCTTTGAGAGGGGGAAACAGCCTCAAGCTCTGGTAAGAACAAGGAGAAGACTCAGTGGAACTTCCTGAGTGGTGCTGGGGGTCCTCCTCACCTGCTGGCTCCTGGAGATGGCCGGTTTGTGGGACATCTTCCTGACAAGGCGCTCGTTCTCCGGGTCCAGCACCAGGCTCTGGATCAGTGCCAGCAGCACGTCTGTCTCCACAGGGATATCTGCCAGGGCAGAGCAGTTTGGCTGTGCAGGCTGCCCCGGGGTCCAGAGCCAGGCAGGACCCACGTGGCAAGGAAGGGAAAAGGGATGAAGGGGATGTGTGACAGCAAAAGGGCACCAAGCTCTTAAACCTCGGAGATGTAGCTGGGAAAAGTACACATAAACTTATCCCCTGCTTGTCAAGGCATGGGGCTGACCCTTGGCTAACCCACATCCCAGTCCCACCTGCAAAGCTTGGCCTCTGCTTGGGGTCTTGGTCCCAGCACCTCTTCATCAGGTCGACCATCTGGTGGCACTCCCCGGGCCAATCGTCCCTGACGAGCTCCAGCCCCGGCCTCTTCCCCGCTGCCACCTTCACTATGATGGCCATCATGTTGGCCCCTGGAGAAAACCAGCATGCCCTGGGTGTTCTCCCTGGGAAAACGGCTGGGATAAACATTCCACAGGGGCGGGGTTGGTGTTTACCTGCGTAAGGTTTCTTCTGCATGAGGACCTCCCAGATGACGATCCCGAAGCTGCGGGAGAGCAGAGACCGTGAGCACCTGGGCACTAAATGCACTCATTGCTTCTGCCTTCTTGAGAAATGGGAAAACCAGCAAGGAAGTTCTTCAGGAGGGAAGGATTGCAACCCCCAGGCCAAAAGGATCAGGCCTTATGGTTCTGCCTCATCCATCTCCCTTGAGAGTGGGGTCTGTGCAGTGAATGAGTGACTTGGAGCCTTTCCTGCCAAGGCTCTCAGTGCCTTTCTTCCACTTTGTTCACATTGGGGTTTAGAGCCCTGGGAACTGCAGGTTCCTGTGGCCGTGCACATCCCCCTTTCCCTCTCACCTTGGGTCACTCTGTGCTGTAGGGGCCACTTTCCATACATAGCCACGGAGCTCCTGTGAATGTGCTGCAAAGCTCTTTGCCCAAAAGGAAAAAAGCCAAGTTGAAATTTCTCCGCCCGCTCCTGACCAAAATGAAGCTGAACACTGAGGCCGATGAGCCAATACTGGAGTTGTTTTAAACCCAGAGTGAATCTCAGCAGCGACTGTGATCAAAGAGCAGCACTGGCTGTTCTGGGCTCTGATCTCATTTTTATAAGAACTCCCAGCAACAAAAGAGGGTGTGATGGCACCTGGCCGCGTTGCAGCCCCCCTTGCTGTGTGTAAGAGCCTGGAGACAGCCCTGGGCATCCTGGGGCAGCCCTCACCTGTACACGTCGTACTTGATCCCCGGGGGTTTGCTGTTCTGCAGGAACATTTCGGGGGGGATGTAGCTCAGAGTGCCCCTCAGAGCCGAGCTCTCGATGTACTGCATCCTGCTGGACTGCTCCATCCACTTGGACAGCCCAAAGTCCGAGATCTGCAAGCAGAAACAGGGAAACTGCCCCAGAATGCTCACTCTCATCCCTCCTGCTGTCACCTGGACATCCCCCCATCCTTTGGGATCAGGGACAGGAGGAGGTGCCCAGCAGCTGGAACCTGACAAAACCCTGACAATTTGCAGCCACTGGGTCCGGTTGGAGCCTTAAATTCCCAGTGCTGGCCCAGATTCCCTGTATGATCTTGAGAACACCGTGTAATTTGTTCACCAGCTGCTTCTTAAAAGCCCCACAGGTCAATCATTCATGGAGTGTTCCTGAAGAACCTGATTTACTGGGATTCTGGACTCGTCTGGCAAAAATAACCTCCCTCTTATTTGAGAAATAACGAAGCCAGCACTAAGGCCATACCTTGACGTGCATGTTCCCGTCCAGGAGGACGTTCCCTGGCTTCAGATCCAAGTGCAGCAGAGGAGGGCTCATGCTATGCAGGAAATTCATGGCCAAGCCCATCTCATGGATCACCCGGAATTTCAGCTGCCAGGACATCCTGTGAGTGGGAAGGATTCTCTCCAAGGACCCCCTGGCCATATATTCCATCACTATCCCCAGAGGGTTGTTGCACACCCCGTAGATGGTGACGATGTGCTGGAATTTGATTTTCTCCATCTTGCTTGCCTCCTCCATTAGACAGTTCATGCTGGTCCTGGAAAAATGAAAACAAAACCCAAAAAATACAGTGGAAGCAAGAAATTTTATCAGTTGATTCACAGTCTCAGTAACTCTGTAGTAACTCAGTGATACCCAGCCTTTCCGAGCACTGCCTACCCCAAAAACATTCATCCCAATTCCCCCTTGAGTCGATGATAATGGTGCCACACAGTGACCTTCTGCAGACTGAAATCTGACATAGAAGGTCTTGTGACTTCCCAAAATGAGCTGAGGTTTATTTGGGCAAAATCAGCCACCACAAGGAAAGAGATGAAAAACTTGCACTTATTTCGGTCCTTAGCAGGCCTCCAGCGACCACAGAGAGCCTGTGCTTGTCCCACTGCGGTGAAATGGCTTTAAACTGCCAGAGGGCAGGGTTAGCTGGGATACTGGGGAAGAATCCTTCCCTGTGAGGGCGGTGAGGGGCTGGGATGGAATTCCCAGAGGCTGCTCCATCCCTGGAAGTGCCCAAGGCCAGGCTGGAGCAGCCTGGGATACTGGAAGGTGTCCCTGCCCCTGGCATGGGGTGGCACTGGATGAGCCTTAAGATCCCTCCCAACCCAAACCGCTCTGTGATCCCATGAAATTCCCAGTGTTTCCCTGGCACAGGATGCCAGGAGCAGGCACAGCTCCGTGTCACGCCTTGGCCATTCCTGCAGCTCCACCTGTGCCTGCAGCCCTCTGTCCCTGGGCACGGTGACTCTGCTCCCAGGGGGAACCCAGGCACGTCTGCTCCTCGCTGCCAGCTCTGGCAGACCTGGTTCTCCAGAGTTTCACCCTTCCCGACCTGCTGAACGAGTCTGGAGTGCCCGGAGCGCTCCGGGAGCAGCCAAGCAGCAAAGTGCCAGGAGTGCCTTTAAAAAGCACACCCTGGGAACGGAGCTGAGCTGCCAACAATTAGGCCAGGCCATTAATTGATCTAAAATGGTTCAGCCAAGCAAAATCTTCTGCCAGACTTCCTCTAGCAGGCTCCTCACAGTGAGACCTGAGGAATCTCAGGTATTTTACTACAATTGATGAGACACAGAAGTAAAACTGATTAATTGGACTCTTTTTTTTCCTCCCCCAAACAAGAAGAAAATGCAAATGTAATATCTGCAGAGCAAACTGAGGACACTCACTGCTCAGCCTGAACTCAGTTGTTGTCAGTAACAAGAAATCACACAAGTGTGAGATTTTTACCCAGGCAGGATCCTTCCAGATTGAATGGAGCAAAATTTTAAATTAAATAACTTCCTCAGTGCAGTTGTTTCTCCATCAACTCTGGCTGTACTGGATGTGTTATCAGCAGTGGTTGTGATTACCTGGCCCTGCTCCATCTCCAGACCCAAGGTGGGCACCAGAAGGGTCTCTGCAGGTGAGAGACAGAGCAAGAAGCTGAGAGAAGCTGCAGGTGCTCCACGGAGAGGAAAGAGATGTCTGGAGGCTACGGGAGCAGGGCAGTAAAACCAGCAGTAAATCCTCTGCCCCTCATCTTTAAACCTGGTGATTTGGGTGATGAATTCAGTGTGATTGATACACACCAGCCCCAATATGCAGTGAAAGCTGCAGGTAAGTCACCAGGCTGCTTTTATCCGTGTTTAAGGTGCTGCCCTCAGCCCCAGATGTCAGCCCTTGTTCCTTGTGTCCCTTTGCACATCCACACACGAGACAGGGAAAGGCAGCAATCCACACCCTTTTCCCACTCCCTTTCGGTGCCAAACCCTCGACTTGCCAAGGAGCAGAAGCTCTTTCCCTGAGTTTTAGCCCCAAATCCATCCAGCTGGGATGGCCAGTGAGGAGCAGAGCAGAGCAGGGGTTACCTGTCCGTGCTGGAGTCCTGCAGCAGGTACGGGGAGCACTTCACCGCATAGACCGTCCTCCACCTCCTGTGCTTCACCTGGTACACGTGGCCAAAGCCTCCGCTGGCCACTCGGACCCAGTCATCCTCGAAATCCTCCTTGCTGAACACGGTCAGGCTGCCCAGCCGCCGGCCCCGCTCCGCGCTCATGGCACAGCAGGCACTGCCCGGCTGCTGCTCCGGCCTGGCTGCTGGCAGGAGGCACCCAGGAGCTCCTCCTGCCCTGCCCTGCCCGGGGAGGTGGGGATTCACCTGAGGGGAGCCCTGTCAGCCGCTGCCAAGAGGAGGATCCTCGGCGTCGCCGCGTTCAGTTCACGCAGGAGCTGCATGGCTCAATTCCAGCCTGGGAATGCGGCTCTGCTCTCTCATCTCCAGCGCTGCGTGGGCAAATCCTCAAAGAATTGCAGGTGGAAAACGGTGCAAACAACAGCCCTTTAGTGATTGCTCTGTGCTGAGGATGGGATTCCTCACCTGAGGCATCGGCACGGCCTGGGGGAAAGGGAGGCGGGGAAGTGGGGCTGGCTGGTGCTTGAAGGGAATAGAAATGCACGAGGCTCCTGTGCAGAATTGTACATGAGAGAGGTGGAAAACATTCTAGAAAGATGAACAGAGGAAAAAAAACCCACAGAAGTAGCTGGATGGAGAGGTGGAAAACACTCTAGAAAGATAAAGAACAGAAAAAAAACCCCAAACAACCAGAACTAGCACATGAGTGCATGAGCCTGAGAAAAGACCTCAGCAGAAATACCAGAAATGTGGTAAACCAGAGCAGTCCCCTCAGGGATAAAATAACATCTGCTGTCAAATCCCTGGAAAGGGGTGTTTGGAGGAACTAAAACTGGTCAGAGCAGTTCAGCCCTCACCATGTGAGCACCAGGAGCAGCACGCACACCTTCACCTGTAAAAGGGTTTAAAGACACTTGTCTGGGTCTTGTGCATTTGTGTCTTTAATGCCTCAGCTCTCTCTGGAGGTAACTCAGTGTCAAAAACGAGGTGGTGCTGATT
The DNA here is from genome assembly GCA_013399195.1 of Dicrurus megarhynchus. Taxonomy (NCBI): domain Eukaryota; kingdom Metazoa; phylum Chordata; class Aves; order Passeriformes; family Dicruridae; genus Dicrurus; species Dicrurus megarhynchus. The sequence continues at coordinate 117,414 of VXAD01000591.1, forward strand.
TCCTCAGTGCTACTGCAATGCAAATAATAATTAGCACTGCTGCAGGGTAATTGTCTCACTGCCAGTAAGCCTTGACTTGGGATTTTTAGTTCTGCAGCAGAATCTTAAAGAAATCCTCGGAGGAAGCCTGACCCAGGTGGAAATGTGAGTCACTTGTTACACAGACACGAGGTGCTCCGGCAGTGGACTCCCTTCTTTTAAGGAAAGAAGGAAAAGAAAAGGGAAAAAAGCCAGCCAGGCTCTGCAGCCTTTTAGGGAGAAATAAACCCCATTAGAACCTGACTGTTGCCAATTCCCTGGCACTCCCTGGGAGCTGCCCACCGGGAGCGATGCCCTGCTCCCCTCCACGCCCACCTGCCAACACCGCTTTGGAGCTGAGCACAAGCACAGCGGGGCCCCATTCCCTTGGTTCAGGCACAGACAAGACAAGCACGGCGATGCTCAGGTTTTATTACAGAGCTCAGGAGGAGGGGAGGCACTGGGGGAACACGGTCGGGCCGTGGCTGCAGAGGGGCAGCAGCTGCTCCTGCCCTCCCCACACCCTGCAGGTGCATTTCTGGGCCAGCTCAGGGGTGTCCTGGCTCTGACAGCAGGAACAGCAGCAGCTGAGGAGTCCTGCTGGTCATTCCCAGCTCGGACAGGGGGATCCCTCCCAGAGGTGCCTTTCCTTGCCCACTCTCTCTGTGTTGCAGCTCCTTCCACAGCCCACAAGCTCACTCCGTTCCTCTCCACCAGCAGCAGCTGCTGCAGGAGGTCCTGGACAGGATGGAGCAGCCCCAGTTCCTCTGGGACAGAGGGAAGTGGGGCTGGAGCCCACTGGGGGCTCTCCACAGCACCACCCTGGCTGCCCTAGAGCCCAGTGCACCCCCCAGGAAAGCCCTGTTTGTATCCCCCATCCTGGGGATGCCTCTCCCCAGTGCCTTCCAGCAGATTCCATCCGGCAGTGGAGTTCTCTGACCATGCATGGGAACTCGTTGGAGAAAACAGCAACAGGACTGAAGGGAAAGGAGGAAGGGACTTGGCTCCTCCGAGATGAGGAAAGCTGTGAAGCCGAGGGGACACATCTCTGGAGCTCTTGGGTGCTTTCCACACTCCCAATTCCATCATTTTTCCTGCCATTTCTCCCTGCTGGCAGGCTCTAGTGCACAGTGCTTTATTTCACCTGGTTCTTCTGCCCCCTGATCTCCTCTCTGCTTGCCCCTTTCTGTGCCCAGCCTGTGCTGGGCTCCCAGCTCTGCTCTCCCTGGCAGCTGGAGCACTACGATGATTCCTTCTCTACCCTGCAGTTTGTGGAGTCGCTGACGCAGAAGGGAAGGAAGGAAGGAGAAGCAGGCTCGGAGCAGAGGTGCCATCTCCTGCCCCCTGGCTCAGCAGAAGCTCTACAGAAGCAAAGCAAATTCAGCTGCTTCTCTGACGGCTGGGGGAGCTGCAGGAGCAGTTCAGCTGCTCGGGATCACAGCCCATGGAATTCTCCGAACGGGGGATAACGGCTGGGCTTGGCTTTCTGCCGGTGGTGCAGCCACAGGCCCATGAAAGCACTGCCCAGGACAGCAAAGCCAGCGAGGGATCCCAGCAGGATGGGCAGCAGCATGGCAGGACCAGCACCTGGACACAGAGAGAGGGAATCGAGCAGTGAGAAATGTTCTTTGCACAAACAAGTGCAGACACAAGGAGTTAAGGGTGGTGCCAGTGGGTTTTGAGAAGTCTCTCGTGTTGTACCAGTTCAGTGTCTCTCTTTTCTAATCGCTATAAACATCTAATTAACATTTACCAGCTGCTGTGTTTCACCTGTGAACACCCCTGACCTATGGCCAACCTCATTCTGCAACAAAATGCTGCAATTCCTTACAGACAGAGAACATTCTGCCTCATTTTTCTCCCCTTTCCTCCTCCTAAAGTTTCAGTTCCTTCACTGGATGCACCTCCTGTGTCTCCTGGCTGAGACTCTGTGGGATGTGACACTGATTAACCACGATGTTTGGGATTTAGGAAGGTCAAAGCAAAGCTGAGGAGTTGTTGGGATATAATCTAATCAAGAAAGTTGTTAAAAAGATGCTGTTGTCCTGCAGCAGGAAAAGCTGAGCAAAAACTTCTGCAAGAGACAGAGAAATAAAACCAGGAGAGCCCCACCTTCCGCTGGTTTATACAGAAACCTGTTGTTCATCCTCCAAACGGGCCCGACGGAGACCAGGTTGTGCAGGTTTCCATAGCTGGTCCTGTCACTGGGCTGGGGAAGGGGCTCCACACTTTCCAAGCAGTCCTGGGAAAGACATGGAAAACGCCTGGAAGTGTCCTGAACGGAACCTCCTGCCCCGGGGCCCGGGCACAGCCCCCAGGTCTCCTCAGGCTCACTCTTTTCCACCTCTGCTGTCATTTCAATCCTTGGACCAGCACAGATGTAAATCTTTATTCTCTGATTTCCTTCTCTTAGGGATTACCAACTACTGCCACCATTCCACACCATCAACTCCTGTCCCAGACTTTAACCAAGGACTGGGTGCCCACGGGGTGACCTTGGTGTGGGGCACCAAAATCTGGGAGCACCAAATCCCTGCGTGGTGCTGTGGGAACAGATGCACCCCGCAGTACCTGCTCACATCCCGGCTGGCCGGGCAGGCAGACCCTCAGCTCGCAGTGCAGGTAGGCCACGGAGCGGTTCAGCATCTGGAACAGCTGGATGGAGAAGCTGGCAGCTCTGGAGCCGCTGCCCTGCAGCAGCTGGATGTGTCTGCATTCCCAAGGCAGCCTGGCAGGAACAAAAGGCAAACAGCTCCAAATCCCAGCCCTCCCTGACTAAAGCAGGATCTGCTGGCACAGCTCTGCACAAACTCCACACCACACCCCTGCATCTACATCCGAGATACAGGAAAGTCCCCAAAATGTTCCCGCTGCGCCTGCCCTGCTCGGGAGCTGTTTCTGGGACGTTGGTTTTGCTGTGGTGTGCCAATGAACCCCTGAGCTGCCTCTAACACACATTTCACACCCCAGTGGCTGTACAAACCCTGGTTAATGGATCCTCCCGCTGCCCTGGCCTCGAGCAGACAGGAGAGATGCTGATGGAGCAGTGGGGGTGTGGAGGAGCCCGGCTGGCATCCCTGCACTGCTCCATCCTGGGATGTGCCTCCCCAGCAGGAAGGGGATGCTGCACAGCTGTGACAGCCCCTGGGGGGAGCAGGACGCTTTGTTTCCATAAACCCTCAATGAAGAGAGATCTTTCCCATTCCCACCTGTGGAAGAGGCAGCACTGGGCACCCGCAGCCCCGGGGCTGGCGGAGGGGGTCACGCAGCACGAGTGGATCTGGAGCAGGGCCTGGCTGCTGTTGCTCTGCAGGGCCACCAGAGCCAGGAAGGTGTCCTGGGAAGGCTCTGATCCAGGGATCCCGGCAGCTGTGGCCCCTGCAGGGCTCAGGCTCAGCCGCACCGAGTGGTTCCCGGAGCCGCAGGAGTCGCTCACGATGGCAAGGCTGGGGAAAAAGGGAAAAAAGGGAATAAAATGAAACCCAGCCGGGCTGCAGCAGCAGCACACAAAGCAGGGAACCAGGGGTACTTGCCCGTCCAGCTCGGTGACATCCGAGTGCAGCCCCCTCCTCTGGTGCGAGGCGCTCCCCAGCGCTCCGGGCTCCAGTGTCACCGCTGTCCCCAAGCCTTCGGCTGCTCCGTCTGTCACCTCCCTCGTCCTGCCCTCCCCCTCTGCCCCCTCCGTGCTCAGCAGCAGCTCCTGGGCTGAGTCAGTGCCCGCAGCACCCAGCCAGGATGGTGTCAGAGCTGCCAGGCTCCCGGGGGAATTCGAGGGGCTCTCTGGGGCCGGGGGGACCTGGGCGAGGTCCCTGGCTGGGAGCAGCTCAGGGTCATTGACAGCGGGCTGATGAGTGCCCTGATTAACGAGCCTATTAGCAGGGACAGAAACTGCTGCGGGTGTGGGGGGCCCGGCAGCAGTGCCAGGGCTGGAGTGACCAGAGTCCTGTTCCATGGCATCGCCCTCCGGGGGGTGGGACACCTCCTCCAGAGGGTGGGACACCTCCTCCAGAGGGTGGGACATCTCCTCCAGAGGATGGGACACCTCCTCCAGAGGATGGGATATCTCCTCCAGAGGGTGGGACACCTTCTCCTGAGGGTGGGACATCTCCTCCAGAGGATGGGACACCTCCTCCAGAGGATGGGATATCTCCTCCAGAGGGTGGGACACCTTCTCCTGAGGGTGGGACATCTCCTCCAGAGGGTGGGACACCTCCTCCAGAGG
>VXAD01000591.1:121764-144630 GCA_013399195.1 Dicrurus megarhynchus
TGGGATATCTCCTCCAGAGGATGGGATATCTCCTCCAGAGGGTGGGATATCTCCTCCAGAGGATGGGACATCTCCTCCAAAGGGAGTCTGGCTGATGCTGGGTGTGCAACAGACATGGGTGCCTGAGTGGGCAGCTGCCTGGTGGGGGCTGCCTCTCCTCTTGCTGTCCCCTCACCCTTCCCCACCGCTGCAGAGAGCACCCCCGAGGAGCTGAGCACCCCGTGTGGGTCAGGCTGCAGGGCTGGGGCTGGCAGGTGAGGCCGCTCTTGGCCTCTGAGCAAAGCAGTGACTCCGTCACCCTCGGCTGCAGGGAGAGGAGTCCCTGCTGCTGCTGCTGCTGCAGCCTGGGCCGTGCCCTGGGTGGGTTTGGCATGTCCCTCCAGGGCAGTCACAGGGCCTGTGGGCACAGATGGTTGGGCTGCAGGTAAAGCCAGGCTGGAGTTATCCCCCGGGGCTGCTGAGGGGGGCTGTGGTGTCCTCGTGTTGAACACGGCTGATGGAGACACGCTGGTTCCCGGGGATTTACCGGCTCCTCTTTCTCCTGCGCTGCTGCTGCTTTCAGCTGGCCTCGTGCTTTGTCCCGTGCTGGTCTGTGAGAACAGCTCAGCAGGAGCTGGGGAAGGTGCAGGAGAGCTGGCAGACATCCCTGCATGGGTCATCACAGCCGGAACTCTCCCAGAAATCGGTGTTTTCCTTTGGACCTCTGTGGAAAGCAGAGTCTGCTCTGGTGCTGGTGTTGGTCTCTGTGTGGTTATAAAGGGCTGAGGCACAGTGGGGGCAAGTTCCAGCTCCAAACGTTGGGTGAGACCAGGTTTTCCAGCAGTGATGGGGGTTTGAGCTGCTGTGGCAGGCACAGGGACTCCAGACCGAGCTGTGCTGCCCTCTCTGCAATCGCTGTGCTCATTCCCAGCTGGAAGCACGGGGGAGGCTGAGGACGTGCTGGGAACAACTGGCGATGGCAGCAGCTTGGTGGACTGCAGGGGTTTGGTGCTGGGGGATGCCCTGGCTGGGGGGCTGGGGGTCGAACACCCCGTGCAGGGGGCACGGGCAGAGCTGGGGGTGGGCACTGAGCCTCCCTGTCCGTGCTGGCCCTGCCCTGCAGCCCCTGTGCTGCTCCCAGGCTGGGCAGGCTCTGGGGAACCACGGAGTCCCTTTGCTGGCAGCAAAGGAGCGGCAGATGAAGATTGTGGCCTTCCAGTGGTGAAAACCACTTTGGGGGAAGACTGGGGGCTCTGAGTGGAAACCAGCTCTGGTGGCAGCAGGGAGGTGCCAGGCTCTGCTGACAGGGAAAGCAAAGCAGTGCCCATGGCCTGCTGGGGATGGGGAGCAGGAATCTGCATCTCCTCGGGCAGCCTGGGCATGGTCTGCGCTGTTGGGCTCGTCCGTGGGCCCAGCACATGACCTGGGGCTGAGGTGACAGCTGGGGACAAGCCCCTGAGGGCTGTAGGATTAGGATCAGCTGGCACTGGCCCCGAAGTTCCTTTTGCTCCCTCTGCCTCTTGCTTGGACACAGTGGACAGAGTGCTTTCAGGTCCCACAGACTTCCCAGTGGGATAAGAGGAACTGGTTTTCACTGGGATATCCTGGCTGCTCCCAGTTGTCCCCACATTTGTGGCCACTCTGTGGTCACCCTGAGGAGAGGGCAGCAGCTGGGAGTGTGCTCTGTCCCTGGGCAGCAGGACAAACACAGGCCTGACCAGAACCAGGCTGGAGGGGCTCAGGTGCTGTAGGTTTACAAGGTCCAGTGCTGAAGAATTGGATGCTGCCAGGATTTGCTGGATGGAAACCAGCCCCCCAACACTGGCATTTGGGAATTCTGTGGGGAGAGGGGAGTCCTGCATGGGCTGCAGGCAGATCATGCCATCAGTGCTCTTCAACATGAAGGACAAGTGTGGGGACGAGGGCAGCAGGGTCAGGGCGTCACCTCTGACTGTGCCGAGGTTCCTGGCAGCTGCATCGAGGGACATCCTCAACTGGTGCACCAGAGCCTGGGCCAGGGGTGCTGGGACCTCGCTGGGCACCCCTGGAGCAGGATGTGCTGTGGTGGAGCTGGGATGGCTCCCCTGGGCACGGGATGAGAGCAGGATTGGAGCAGGAGCTCCCGGCTTGGTGGGGCCGGGAGGGACGAGGCTGGGAGGGGGAACTGCCTGGTCCCTGTGGCCCTGTGCTCCAGAGGGGCTGGGGATGGGGCTGGCTGCTGGGGACAGTGGGGCAGAACCAGTTTTGCTTCTTCTCCTGGAGTCGTGCCCTGTGCTCACCTGCAGCATCCCAGCCAAGGCTCCCCGAGGCACAGGAGGAACAGAAGCTCCTCGGAGCCCGGACCCAGAGCCAGGAGATGTGGATGAGGTGGTTGGGGTGGGCAGGCCCATGGGCTGCATCCCAGCATGAGGAGGAGCAAAGGCACCAAGAGGCTGAAGCCCTGCTGGGACAGAATCCCAGGGCTGGAGGTCTGCAATCCCAAAAGTGGGCATTCCTGGAGAGAGGGGAGATGTTGCTTCTTTGAGCTCTTTAGTAGTTGTGGAAGGTTTTAATGTGGAAATCCACAACTGGCTTAATAAGGATGAGCTGAGAGAAGGCTGTGGGCTCTCAGGGGAGGGAGATTTTCCAGGTCTCCCTGTCACTGCCCAAGGAGCAGCATCACTTTGCAGAGCCAGAGCTGCCATTTCCTGAGAGCTCCTGTTGGTCTCTGGGGGAACGTGTTTGGTGCAGCTGAGAGCCCTGTGCAAAGAGAGGGGCTGCTGTCCATCAGTTGTGCCAGCTTGGAGTGGAGATGGAAGGAATCCATCAGGAGCTGGAGCCTCCACCAAGAATGAAGAAGAATTTACGCTGCCGGGTGGGAGGGTGTGAGGAGCAGGCAGCTGGGCTGGGGGTCCAGAACCGTTTGTGACAGCTGAGGTTGAATTTCTGCCTTTGTTGCCTGTGGTTTCCTGCTGCAGAGACAGAAGAGGGGAAACCTGCGTGGGCCTGGCCTGTGGTGGTGTGGGATAGACTGAGCTGAGGTGCCCCGGAGCCGGCTGTGGTGGGATTGCAGAAGTTGTAACTCCAGCGTCCGAGCTCTGAGTCTTCCTCAGGTGGGCAGGAGTCAGCCCTGCTGTGGGGTCAGCCTGGGCCGCAGGGTTCGTGTCCTTGGGCCTTTTCCCAGTGGGAAGCGTTCCTGTGGGCAGCCAGCCCTCCCCTGCTCTCCCAAGAGAAACCCCGGCTCTGGGGGGAGATGGAGACGCTGCCATTTCTCTTCTTGGAGGATGAAAATCGAGCGTGGGAGTCAGAAGAGAGGTTTTAGGACTTGGCACCTCCCTCTGCTTGATGACAGGAGGGGAAGAGAGAGCTGTGACCTGGGGAGAGTGCCGGCGTGTCCCTCCACTGGGAGAGGGCTGGGGCAGCCCAGAGCTGGAGCTGGGAGGGCTGAGAGCAGCCCCAGGAGAACTTTCTGGTTCTCTTTGCAGTGCCAGAGCTGCGGTGGCCCGTGATCCCTGTGTGGAGCCGCTCCAGAGCTTTCCAGGAGATGTGTGTCCACCCTGGGGTTTTAAGGCCGCTGTGTGCAGCACCTCAGCCCCCTCCAGGCTCCCAGGCACGGCCCCAGGCATCAGAGCTGTTCTGTTTGCAGCTCTCCCTGTGTGGGACAGGGGGTCAGAGGTTGTTTCACCGCTGGGATCGGCTCCTGGGCTCTGCAAGTGCAAGGTCAGCTCGTCCCAGCCGCCCTCAGGGACGGGCACGGGGCGGCGCTGGGCCCTGGGCTGGGCTGCTCCGGCAAAGCTCGGGCCCAGCGCCCCGCTGGCACCACGGTCACTCCTGGAGGCACCTGAGGAACAGAGAACAAGCCTTTGGCTCAGCTGTAACGAGCCCTGAACAGCCCCAGCAGCCCTTCAGGGCAGCTGAACTGAGCAGGCACTGCCGCAGCCACACGGGAGCTCTGGCACTGCCATTCCCACCCCCATTCCCATCCCCATTCCCATCCCCATTCCCAGCTGTTACAAACCTCATCCTCTGCTGTTCATGTTCGGCATCACATGAAGGACCCACAGCATGAAGCAGCCAGAGGAACCCTTTATCTCCACTGTAGAAGATGCAGGGAGAGGGAAACCTTCGGGCTGGCCAAGGGCAGGCTGGGAGCTCTTCCACAGCAAAGCCAGATTAAAATAAACCCGAATGAGCTCCCTCCCCTGGCTCTCCTTTACCACCCTCGCTCCACCACTATCCCACTCCCATCAGGAGCTTCTTGACCCATACAGGGTGTCCAGGCAGGTTTGTTTTGACACAGAGCAGACAGAACACAGCAACTTCTCAAACCCAAAGCAGCCACGTTGTCACTGAAAAAGGCAGACCCTTGGTTTTAAAGGTTATTCTTTTCTCCACGCATTTTACTTTTTCTGTCTTCACATCAGAAGGTTGATGTTCCAAATTATACTTTCCAAACCACAGACTAGAATGGATTTTCCTCCCCAAAAACTTAAAGCATTTTTCCTTAGGCACCTGCCAGGAAAGACACAAATCTAAAAGCTTGAGCGCTATGCATTTAAATTGTGGGTTTTGACAAAGGCAAAGAGGAGGTTTAGCAGCTTCACAAAAAGGAGAAAGTTATTAATTAGGTGGAAAATTCTTTGCCATTTCCCAAGTTTATCTTTCCTGAAGAGAACAGCCTGTCTGGGGTCACAGCACTGCTTCCACCAGCCCAGTTAATTCATGTGCCCTCCCGGGGACGCTCACAGGCACCCAGCAAGGTGGAAAGCCAAGGCTGGAGCCCTGCTGTGAGTGACAGCAGCCCCAGGAGCTCGGCTGGGGCAGCAGCAGCACAAACCCATCACTGATTTCATGCTGTCAGAAAGATCTGGCAGGACAGCTGTTCCCAAAGGAAAGGCAGCACAACATGGCAGTGCTGCTGAAAAAACCAGGCAGTGCTTGGAAAAGGGGATTCTGACCAAGGCTGCAGCAGCACCAGCTTGATCCTCGGTGCTGCTGGGAATTACTCAGGAAAAGGGATTTTTAACTTGTTTTCCCCTAAAGAGACAATATTTTCTTTGGGGACTGAGCTCAGGTAGAGCAGCACAGCAATGTCCTGATGTGGGGCCACTCACACCCCCCAAAATGAAACCATTTCACCCAAATCCTTGGCTGCACAAACAGGGAGCTGCTCCTTCATCCCACAGCTGTCCCACACCTCAGGCTGATGGCACAACACCGAGAACAGAGCAAAAGAGGCAGAAAAGCAGCAATTTTTGAGATTAGAACATTCCCATTCCCATCACTCACCAGACAAATCCAAGAGCCCAGCTGCCAGCAGGATAAAGATGGGAAATTTTTCCTGCATCTCGTGGAGCAGCTCCTGAGCCATCCCAATACAGAATATCCCAGCTGGAAGCAGCTCCCTGAGGAGCCTCTGCTGCCTCCCAGCACTGGGCATTTGCTGCTTGCTCTGAAGGGCAGAGGATTGGGTTACTTTATAAGAGCTTAGGCCAGACACCGACCAATAACCTGACCCAGGAAAAAAACTCTGCACCAATTGGAATCAATCGGTTTTTAACAAAAGAGCAGAGTGTGTTCAGGTGGATTTTCCATCAAAAGGTGGAAAATGTGATTGTGAACACAAGAGGGTGCTTGTGCAGCCCTGAGGGAAGCGTGAAAACACTCCCTGGAGGGCTGGGTGAGGATGTGGAGGGGCTTGGGTGCACCCAGAGGAGGGGAACGGAGCTGGGGCAGGGCTGGAAGCGCCTCCTGCGAGGCTCAGGGCTCTGGGATTGTCTGGGATTGGAGAAAAGGAGGCTCAGGGGCGACTTCCTGGCTCTCTGCATCTTCCCCAGGAGGACATGGAGATGTGGAAGAGATGGAAAAGGAGGTGCTGAGCTCTTCTCCCTGGGATCCAGGGACAGGACTGGTGGGAATGGCTCACAGCTGCATCAGGGGAGGCTCAGACTGGATATTAGGAAGCATTCCTTAACCAAGAAGGGGGTAAAATCCTGGAAAGGCTTCTTGGAGAGGGCATTTTCTACAATGCCCTGAACAACACACTTTGACGCCTGTTCAGCCCTGGAGTGCTCAGGCAGCTGGACTGGGTGATGTTGTAGGTTCTTTTTAACTGAACTATTCTAGAATTCTGATTTTTTTTTGCCAGTTTGTGCCAATAAAAACATCCACAGGCATCAGCCTGGATCCCCGGGAGGAATGAAAACCACAGTGAAACAAGCATAGAACTCAAACCTTCCTAAGAGCCCAAGAAGAGCCCAGAGGCTTCCTGGGCACAATCACAGCTACACCCTTTTTTATTTTTCAGCCATGAAGCCCCCAAATCCCTGTAAACATTCCCCTGAAGGCAGCAAGCAGCACGCAGCAGGAATCTCTCAGTGCCAGGCACACAAAGGCTGAGCCAGAGCTGCAGCCAGGCTGAGGGGACAGGAGAGAACATCCAGTCCAGAGCTGAGCAGGAGGCAGATAAGGCCCATAATGACAGCAGGGAGCAGCAGGGACAGCCAAGGAGAGGCCATGGCTCCCGAGGGAAGCAACAATACCCCATTCTCCAGGCTGAGAAAGGGGAGCCCAGCAGGGAACTCAGCAGAGAGGGGCTGGCAGATCCCATCTCCAGCCCCAGCCGTGCCCCTCACCTCCCTGTAGGAAGCAAGGTCAGGGCACTGTGGCTTTCCCCACTCCCTGGGAAGGAAAATCCCTGGCACTTGTGGAGCTCCTGAACCCTCCCCACAGGATTTGGTACCTGTTTGTCTGGGCAGGGTGGAGCTCAGTGGCAGGATCTCAAAAGCCCCCCTGTTGGAGTCCAGAATGCAGAGAATATTTCTCTGCCTGTTTTTAGGTATAAAAACCCCCCTGTACATCAGCATTTCTGACCTTTGTCTGTGGAGAAGTCTATACACTCTCTGGGAAGAATTAAAATTNAGAATTCCTTCATCAGGGGAAAGAAAATAATTAAGGCACAGAACCTGACACCCCCCCAAAGTTATTACATTGAGATTATCCATCTCATGCTTTGCACTGAGAGGGGAGAAAAACCCATCCCAAGTGCAGGAGAATCTCCTCCTTCTCCAGTGGGAAGCTGATGCTGCTCTTTTGAAAAAGAGATGATGGATAATTTGTCAATTCAATCAAACAAAGATTCCCCACAGAACTGACACCCCCAGGTGTCAAGGAGGGGAGCTTAAGAGCCATTTTAAAGTCAAACATGACCTGGCCTGTGCTTATTCTTCACAGAAATGTAACAAATTCTCCTGTTTCCTGTGTTCAAACGCAAGGCAAACAAAAACATTGTATTAGGCTGTCTGTACTTTAATAAATGACATCAATTTAGTAAATGGCCATACCTGCAAGGTGTTATTTTAGTTGGTAGCTGAGATAATAAATGAACTTCTTCCCCTGATACTGTTTCACTGGCTTCTGTGGGGGACCCAAAACCACTCCAAAAAGCCACTGAAAAGTCGATGTGCTTTGAATTAATTTTATTAAAGAAAAGAAAACTCAACAGAAAGTCATATGAAGTGTAGCCATGGGGAACAAAGACACAGAGACCTCCTTACACCTCCGAAGAAGATCGTTTTATTGTAGCAAAACAAGTTTTTTATACTCTAAACTCAACAGAACTGAACTGAACCTGAACAGAACTGAACTGAAACCTGACTGAGAGAGGCACTCGCTGGCTGCTGTCTCTGTTTGACACAAGTTTAGGAGGAAACATCCTGAAATGAAGGTCTGGGTGTCGGCACTCCCTCCCCCAGCGACACGGAAAGAATTCCTTGGAGGAAAGTGAGAAAAGCTGTTTATTTACCAAGCAGAGGAGAAGGCAGGAACTGTTAGGATGTGAACCCTCCTGGCTGCGGAGGGAGCTGGGGGGCTCTGAGCTGCAGCCGGGGCCGGGCCGGGATGCGGCGGGTCCGAGGGTCGGTGCTCGGATCCCAGCCAGGCCCAACAGCTCCGAGAAGAAGCCACAGGCGCCGGGGGATTGCTGTGTGCAGTCCTGGGAACAGCCTCTTGCCGCAGCTAACGAGTTGGCTAAAGCAGGAAATGTGCCCGTCCCTCTCGGCTGCTGAGGCTGAGCGATGCGGGGAGGTGAGCTCACACCACGCCCTGCATCCATCCCCCTGCATCCATCCCCCTGCATCCCCCCTGCTTCCCTCGGACCCAGCTTAAAGCTGTGGGACCCATTTCTGGGCACAACAGGGGAATGCAGAACTGCCCTAAAACCCCCCAGGACAGCTGCTGCCGCTGCCGTGTCCCTGTGCCCCCCCAGCCTCCTGTTCAGTGCTCCTCGCGTTTCCCCAACCGCTCAGTGCCTCACGCTCCCAACCAACTCTGAACCCACCCGACCTGCAGCCGAGCCCTTCCCAGAGTGCCTTTTGGTGAGCACAATTTAACAATTTTGACATACTTCAAAATGGGAAAAAAGATTCTTATTCCTATGTCCTACAGTGAAGGGCACTTGGGGGAGGTTTCTGGAGAGCTCAGCTGCTGTGCACGTACTTCATGGCAGAGTTCAGGATGGAGAAGCCATTGAGCTTCCTCAGCTGAGGAATGTGCCTGGAAAGACAACAGGGGGAACAGATGGTGAGTAAAAATTAAAGTTTTAAGCTTTCACTGCTCTGCCCAAACTTGCAGGGGTGTTTAATGCTATGTTCAATAAATTCCTCTTAAAACAAAGTTTCTGGATAATCATACTATAGAGTTAATACAGACAATCTTAATGCAGAGTTTCTAGATTATTACTGCCCTCAGAAAGGCACATAGATAATATTCTTCAAATAGATGGCATTTCAGATTGACAAATCTAAGCAAAAAAGGTATTTCCCTTTTCTATTTCTGCTGCTATACGAATCTCAGGGCTGATACTTTCTCTGCTGCTCATTTGGGGTCTACAGACTTCTAACATCACTTCTGTTCCTCCAGCACAGGTAAATGAACTCCTTGAAAGGTGTGAGACAGAGAACTGACACCCCAGGAGCCCTAAAGCAGGATGTGGGGACAGGATCACAAGAGGGAAGACTTACACTGGTCGGTTTTTCAGGGATTATCACCTATTAACAAAAAAGGGAAGAACAAGAAGCGAGTTTTTGGCCCTACCTTGGCTCAGCCTTACAGAGCCTGCCCAGGGCAATGGCTGAGTTCTGCTGCACCGAGGTTCTCTGGGCATCACCCCCCGCCTGCCTCAGCAGCAGCAGCACCACGTTGGAATCCAGCAGGGAAGTCGCTGCCCCGGGAATGAGCAGGCACTGGCTGAGGCAGAAAGCTGCGTTCCCCACAATCAGCTCGTTCTCTGACTCCAGCAGCTTCAGCAGCACTTGGAACCCTGGCAGGAGGGGCAATCACTGTTAGGTGCGCTCAGAGCTGCACCAGGTGTTCCCTGCTGGCTGCAGGGAGTGACTTTGGTGCTGTTTTCCTAGAAAACCTCAGGGAGCAAGGGAATTTCGTGGCAATTGCAGCATCCAGGAGGCTGCCTCAGCTCCACTTGCCCAGATGTGTCTCTCACAAAGAACTGAACGTGCCATGTTGAATGCTTTAGACCAGAAATGCTGCTGTGGAAAGAACAGCTGGAAACAGGAACATAAAAAAAGCTTTCTGTACATCCTGAGCTACCAAAGCAGCTCAGCTCATCTGAGACCTGCCCCGAAGTACAGCAGAGTGCTTTGGCTCTTGACACCTGAAAGCAGCAGCAACGTCTCAGGCCAGAGATCCTGAAACACTCAGAGATCACTGAGCACTGTCTAGATAAAACACAGCCATGGCTTTCTCATCTGTGAGGTTTCCTCTGGCAAACAGAGCTGACAAAATAAGAATCAGTGACTGCTCACAGGTTAATACCCAGAGTTTTGGTGGAGAGAATGAGAGTGAGGTGTTGCTGCTGATTAGAGGGAATGAAAGCTCTGTCTGCAGCTGACAGTGAGAGGAATCTGGGCTGCACAAAAGGGAGATGATGCTCTGAAAGGCTTTTAATGAGAGGAAATCCTCGGGGTTCAGGTTGAACTGCAGGCACTGACAGCTTCTTGACAGGTTCAGCCATTTAAATGAAATCTAAGTGTTGTCTGTAGCAGTTCTGTTAGCATTAATTGGGGCTGGGTTTTAAAGCAATCCAAGCAGTGTTGTAGCACAGGAGCAGAGCAAATAGATCAGAAAAGCCCTCAGACACTGCTCTGGGACCATCCCTCTGCCTCCAGCTACACCTGGTTTTAATACCAGGCCAAATATCCCATGGAGGACACCATAAACAACCCCAGACCCTGGAAACCAGAAGTTTCACTTACTTTTATCCCACTTCACCAGCTCCTCCTGAGCTTGCCTGCTGCTCTTGGTGCAGATGGAAAGGGTCTTTATGGCATAGCTGGATGTGAGCTGCCCCGCAACCTGATGGGGTTAAAGCAGAGGGAACAAACACAGCTCATCCCCACTGCCCCACAGCACCATGGCCAGAGTCAGGAATTCCTCATGCCTGAGCCCAAATATCCAATGAAAACCTCTACAGGGCATTTATCTCAAGGTGAACACAGGCTGAGAAACACATAAAACTCATTTAATTCCTGCCAGCAATGAACACACAAAATTCCCTGGATCTCTGCAGCCCAATCCCTTTCAAACCATCAACTCCCCTTGACAAGAGCCCAGTGCCACAGATCTTTTTCTAGACTAACTTGATCTGCATAATCCACATCTGCTGGACACAGATATACAGCAAAAATTAAAATAAGAATTTTTTAAAAATTGTTTAAAAGGCTTAAAACGAAAGCTGGGAGCGCTGTTACGAGGACAACACTGATGCAGACACATCCTCCAGGGAAAGGAGCATAAACATGGGGGGAATTAGGTTTGCTCAAGGGACAGTGCAGGCAGAAATAGAGTTTCATTTACTTTCAAGAATTTGAGCATTTTCTTCACCACTCCTCCTTTCACCACTTCTTCCACTGCTGAGGGAGACGCCGGCAGGGCACGGCTCAGCACTCCAGTGGCTCCCTAAATGAGGGAAAAAAGAGAGAGAACAAAAGGAAATGTTTATTGGTTCAGGCAGCTTAATTGTTCTGTTTCTTGCAGAATAAGACTGAAGTAATTAAAGTGCTAAAAGGAGAAATTCACAGAAATTAAGGGAATCCCAGAATTACAGAATCTAACAAAGAACATCTTTAGGATGTGGCTTTTTTGTTGTTTCCTGGGGACTGAGCACAGCAGAGCTTCTGCAGGCTCAACACAGGGAGAGATGAGCCCAAACTGGCACCAGCACAACTCCCTGGGGGTTTATTCATTAAAAAATAAAAATACAAATTCCTGGTAGAGAGCAGCCCAGCACTGCTGGCCCTGAGCAAAGTGAAACAGCTCAGAACAGTTCCTGAGAGCTCAGGGAAGGGACTCAGAGCCCACATCTGCTCCTGCCTGGAGGAGCTGCTCTCCCTGGAGTCCCACCCCGTTCCCAGGAGTACAATTACAATTCCCATACAAGAACTGCAAAGAGAAACAGCTGCTGAACACCCAAACTGTTCTTGCTGTGCTTCTCCATTGATTTTTAGAGGGTTTTATGTTGAAAACCCTGTTAAGGATGAAATGGTTTGTAAGAGTTTCTATCAGCAGATTTCAAGAGACCAGTGAAAAGCCCTTGCATCAAACCGCATAACAATGAAAATAAAAGTGGTCTGTTATTTCTTTATTGCTCTTAGGAATGTTTCAGGCTTCAAAGCCTCCTGCATAGGGCAGAGGTTTGCTCTGAAGAGCTCAGGAAAGCCAAAACCAGCTTTTGTTGGTGACTTACTGTGACAATCCTTCCGTCCTGGTGGCTGAGCAGAGCCAGGCACCGGCCACTGATGGGCACAGCAAAGTCCTGGAAAACACAGGGAAAGCTCAGGTCCAGCTGGGGCTGGGAGGGTTGGAGCAGAAATGGGATCAGGGACAAAAGAATCCCCTGGAGATCAGGGGACACCAGTGAGTTATCAGCTCTGCACCACCCCTGGGGAACTTAGGGAATTCTTCCTTCTTGATGGAATCCTGAGTTTTGGGTAATTTTGGAATGTGCCCAGCATCTCAGAACATGGCACAATTGGAGAGTGACTCCAAAAAAACCATTTATACCACCGTGGAAAGATACTTTACATTGTTTATTCCCCTTAACTGTGCATATACAGAGGGTGGTGGTGGAGGAGAAAATTCTGTAATTTTTTTCACTTTTCAGCCTACTTAAATTGTGACCTACCCTTAAAAATAACCTGCAGCACCATCACTTGTGTGTAACTCCCAGGAGCTGCATACCTGGATGGTGTCACTGGGTTCAAGCAGCAGGTTCATCATCAGCCCCAGCGCTGCCAGCACGCTCTGACTGTTCCCAGGGCTGCTGCCATCAGAGCACTCGTCCTGTGCGCAGAGCAGGCAGGGAAATCAGCTCCAGGCCCTTCCTCGGCCTTGTGGGGCAGCTTCGGGGGGAGAGAAGTCCTGGGGGAGGCAGAGCTAAGGACACCTCTGTGACACAAATCCGTGTGTTTGGTACCTGACGCTGCCCACTCCAACCTTGTGATGTCTGGGCTGGTACAAAGATCCCTTCCCACCCTCTGGACCCCTCAGTTTTTGAGGGCTGGCTTCACACCACAGCCTCACCCTGGAAGAGGCCACTTTTAAGGGGCACAGCTGAGGATGGGGCCACTTTTAAGGGGCACAGCTGAGGATGGGCTGCTCTGAGACCTTCACCCAAAATCCCAAACGGAGTGAAAGGCCTCAGGGCTGTGAGGGGAGCAGCCAAAGGGGACAGAGGGCTGGGAACACTGCCCAGCTTCCCTTACCAGGCAGGCCTGCCAGCACTCCCTGCTCCGAGCCAGCTGTGCCCGCAGCTCAGCATCTGCACACAGGCTGCCCACCATGCCCACGGTGAGGGCTGTGCCCGCCCGGTTCTCCTGCCTCAAACGCCCCTGGAACACAGGAAGGGAAGGGAAAATGAACACCAAACCACCAGGAAACAGCACATGTGTGTGTGCCAGCCCCTCTGGCAACGGGAAATGGGATTCCAGGATCTCTCTGTGAAATCCCAGCTGCCCAAGGTCTGCAGATCTCCCTCATTTCCACAAGGGATCTCCTGCTTTAAGAGCCCTGGGGAAAAGGGATGGATGTTGTGTTCCCTAACCCCAGGCTGTGAACATTTCCTGCAGTCACTCACTCAGGGCACAGAACAGCTGCTGCAGCTGTAATTCCAGCAAGTAATGTTCAGAAAGAAGAGCAAGGAACAATGTGAAAGTTATGTCATTATTGTCTTGCTGCTCATTTGGAGAAGTGGGAGTGTTTTACTTGCCAGCTCTGCCCCTCTGCAGCAGAACCAATCTTCCCCCTTCCTCAGGACAGGTTTCTGTACCTGTACATTTTAAATTTGCTGCTGGAATAAAGGACACCCAGGAAAGGGAGTCTTTACCTCGGGACCCAATGTCATCTCCACACCCTGATCCCTCAGATTAGAAGGAAAAAGTCACAGAACCAGTTGCTGACAGGGGATTAAAGTCACATCAAGAAGAGCACAACACAAAACCGAAGGTGAAACTATCAGTGGGAATCTGCAACCAAGGCCAGAGTTTTTACTGAATATTAAATTAGAGATGTGTAGGACAAAATATTGGAGAAAATGAACATTTCCCTGACAAAACTCCATTTCTTGCACCTACAGAGCAGACAGGGGATGTGTTACACAAAAATAAACAGGAAATACAAAATCACACCATTCCTACCATCAACTCGGTGAGTAAAGCCCTGGAAAGGACCCGACGCTGGGTTTGGAACCTGTGGGGGGATAAAAACCCAAAGTTTTAGGCAAAAAACACAGCTAAAGGCAAGACAAGAGCAACAGAAACATCAGTAACCTCACAGCAGAGGTGGCCAACAGCCTGGCCCTGGCTCATTCAGTACAACTCAAAGCAGAACTTCAGAGAAATGAATGAGGAATTTAAATTACCTGTTGGCCACAATTAAGTCAGACAGGATGCTCAGGGCACCATCAGCCTCTTTATCAGTGTTCTTGACAAATGCCATCAAAACCTGCAGCCATCTGTTGTTAAAATAAAAAAAAAAACAACCAAAAATTGGTGTCAGCTTTGGTTTCATTATTAAAGATCAAAATCCTATTTTTTCGGGTTGTTGGTATTTCAAGCCAGTTAAATCTGCCTTTTTAAAGCACCCTCTGAGATGTGGCTCATTCCTTTAACCTTTCCTCCCCAGGAAAAATGAACAACCTCTCCTGTTCATCCATGACTACTCCAAAGCAGTAAATGGACATTTCTCCTCCTGTTAACTGGGAGGAAGCAGCAGGGCAGTGGGATAAAGGTAAAGGAATGGTGTTTCTTCTCCCACTCAGAGAGTCATGGCAACATTAAATAACCACAAATCCCAATTATTAAATGAGGAGAGACCCTCGGCTGGAAACCAGGAGACTTTAGAGGCACCAGGGTGAGCTCTGCCTGAATGCCACACACATTTAAGGGAGGGGACTGGGCCTCAGAATTACAGGAGCACCCTCCTGCTTTGTTTCAGACATCAGAACTTCCTGCAGTTCTACCCCACACAGCCAACCCTTAGTTTTGCCAGGCCAGGCCTGTCCCAAAGGGGCAGAAGCCTCAGAGCCACTGTGTCCTCTCAGGAAGTTTCCCCCTGGAGCTGGGGCAGGGAGTTCTGAGCACTGAACTCAGCCTTCCAGGGCATTTTCCTGGTGCTGGTCACCTGGTCAGGTCCTGCTGGGCCAGCAGCCTCCTGCCACTCTCGTTCTCTGAGCAGAGAGACATCAGTGCCAAGGTCTCCCTCTGGATCTCGTGTGTCCCAGAGGAAAGCAGCTCTGGCAGCTGGGCACTCACTTCAGGCTGGCCCAACAGGAGACGCTGATTTTCTTCTGGAAAAAGGAGAGAAAATCTCAGAGCAATGTCACACGTTGGCATCCTCATTTTATTTTCTATTTTTTTTTCAGCAGGAGTATTTTATTTGGCATCAGCTGAACCCCACAAGTCAACACAGACACCAATATTCTGCATCTCCCCTTGTGGCACCTGCACCACTTCATCACCCAGCCCAGCCCATTTCTCACCCACGTGGCTATTCCTTAAAAACAGAGGCAGGTACCTGCCCAAGCATTACTGATGGTTTAATTCTAAAAGAATTCAGCCTTCTCTTCTATAAAGCTCTGCTTTTTGCAGGCATCACTGCTTTAGACAGAAAATTGTACAAGTGGTGTTCTCTCAAGAGCAGCAATGACCACAGGGCATTTACTCCCCAGCCCTTAGGTGGGTTTGAAATGCTCACAGAGCAGAAATTTCATCCTGCCAAAGTTATGGCTGCACCCAACACCTCCTCTGACCTGTAAAACTTGGTTACAGTCAGGTCTGCATGGATCCAGGTGCTCTGGGAGAGGGATGGCCGTGCCAGCCCCAGTCCCAGCCCCAGCAATGCCACATTCATTGCATGTTAAAGGGATGAGTGTGGATTCCAGAGCTTTACCATTCCCAGCACAGGCAGCTTGCCACAGGAGGAGAAGGGAAACACACAGCTCCACCTCAGCAGGGCTCTTCCTCTCTGCACAGAAGGCCCTGAACGAGAACAGTCACCTTGTGAACAGAGCAAAGGATGGACCAAACCAGTGAGAAACAGCCAGGGAATAAAAATTTCTGACTGCTTCATCCCTCAGGTCTGTTTGCAGGCACCACCCAAAATATGGATGAACCCTAAAGAGTCTCAGTGCTGCAGGTCCCAGGGATGCTCCTCTTCGGGCTGCAGGGCAGAGCTGAACACCCAAATATTCACTGATGGCCACCCACAGCACCAGGGGGTGTAGCCAGAGCAACCAACTGCCTTCAGATGTTCTTTTATATTCAGATTTTTTTCTGCAAAACTGCTCTCACCACAGAGATAGGATAACTGCCCAGAAAGAGCAGACACAAACAGCAGTTAATGAATTCTCCTCACTGCATCTAAGGGAGCACTGTTTGTGGCAGAGTCAGGTACAAGTCCCTCCATTCAGGCACTAAAATCTGGTATTACATTCTCCTCTGATCAGTTCATCTGCATTTCAAGAGGTGATTCTGTTTCTTGAAAACAATATTCCCGTTTCCTCAGGCTGGAGCCCCCACTGCCCCCTCTGGAGAGCTCTTACCCTCTGACAGGCTCGTTCCCGAGGATACTGAAGCCATTGTTTGTCCTAAACAACGTCTGCCCGGTGCCTGGAAGAGGCAGAGATAAACAGCTCAGGTGTGTGATGCACACAGCCAGGCAGGCTCCTGCTCTTCCTGCACAGTGCTAAAAGAAAAGGTCACTGCATCAGCAGCTTTGGGGAAAAACATCATTGAAAGAGGGGGGAAACTCCAGGAATGAAGAAGTAGCAGCAGCTTGGAAGCTGAAAATTGCTCTGATTCATGCCTGGTGTTGCTGGCTTCAGGTGAAAGACTGCTTAGGAAGGCTGAAAGACAACACTGGCTTTGGAACTCGGTGGGCTTTAGCAGACAATTACAGATCCCTCTGAACAAACGAGACCCAAACCCCTAAGAAGTCTCAACAGCTCAGCTACATCATCAGTCTAATGCTCCAAAATGCTGTAAATACCTACTGGCCACACTGAAGTATCAAACACTGCCAGTTTGATGTTTTAAATACAGGAACAGTTCCTCTGCTCCTTTACAAACTGCTCCCTGGCCCTCCTCTGCCCGGGTTACAACTCCCACAATTAACAACTTTTGCATCAAACACTCACAGTCGTTCACAGCTTCTGCCAGAAGCCTGATGCCCCTTGTGTAGCAGAGGATATCCTGGCCGGGGGTGTTGATCCTCTGCAGCAATTCCTGGATGGATAAAGCAGCAGCATTCCCAGCCTGCACTTCCCTCACTGCTCTCTCTTCATCTCTCACCCTCTTCTCCTCCAAGCTGGCCTCGTTCACACACTCTGGGAAATCAGAAGGAGACCAAGCATGGCAGGGAAGTGCTTTCTATTCTGTTCCATCTTCATCAGCAAACAAGTGAAAGAACATCCACTGCTTACCCTTAAACAGGTTTTCCTTTTGGGGATCAATCTGCAGCATCTTCTCATAGCACTGCCTGCACTTAAGGGGGAGAAGAAAAGGGCTCTCAGTTTCAGATAAAAATAGGACGATGATATCAATGATATCCCAATCAGACCCCAAAAGTTTTTGGGGCCACAGTCCTTAATAAATGTGAAAAATAAAATGTATGGAGACACAGATGTCAAAACTCTCGAAAAAGTCCAATATTCTCTGTCCCTACACCTGCCTGCTCTTGCAAATTAAAAGGGAATCTTCCAGTAAAACCCAAGCAGCAAAAAATCAGAGTTCCAGTGAGAAAACAAAAAATGAGACATAGCAGGAAACTTTCTCCCTCTCACCCACCAGGAGCAGAACAAAACATGGTCCCATGGCCACAAAATTCAGCCAACTTACCTCACTGAAGTGCTGCACTGCCAGGTGAGCTTTCCCCATTAGAAAATAGGCTTTGAGACAGTTTTTATTGCACTGGGATAAAAAAGAAATTGTTACTAGTTATGTGTTTAGAAAATTAATATTTCAATATTTTTTCCAGCCTTCTGACTAATAATTAGAGCTGCCCAAAGCAAAGATTATGGCATTTATACCATTTAATAGAGGTGTGTGAAGTTTTCAGGCTGAATTATTGCCCCCAGGGACCCAAGGCTTGGGGCGAGGGTGGAAAGCAGGGTTTCCAAAAGGTGATTATTTTCCTGTTCATTTGTGTGTTAAAAATATGGATTTCTGTAAATAATGCTGATCTTAGAGGTCTTTTCCATTGGACAGTTTGGGAATTACCTTCAATGCCCACTCGCAGTCACTGATGGCTTTCTCATACTCATGGAGCTTCAGGTAGGCCTGAAATAAACCCCAAAAAAGTCCAGGCAGAAGAATCAGAATCCTTCAAACAACTTCTGCTCGCTGTTGTACAAACACTGGCTAATTAAAAAGAATAAAATGAGGCTGCTGGCCATCGATTTTGCAGGGTAATTCCCATTCTTAACTTGTCTGCCATCTCCCTGGATTTTCTAGTTTAGAACAAATTTAACAGAATTACACACACACACAGATAACACAAGGCAAATAGAGAATGCAAAGCAAATATTTCGTTCTACAGTTATAGAGGTGATCCCTAAAAAAGAATTAATTAAAAAAATGAGTGTATTAAAATAAAACTGGGAATTGGAATAGTTTTTCTCCACTTGTTCTGGAGAAGCAGGGGTTCACCACATCCAGGAGGGAGGAGATGCGAGCTCAGGATGGAATAATCACTCTCAGATAACAGAACAATGGTTTTGGGTTTTATCCTGGCACAGCAGCACAAAAACCAGCCAGAAGTGGCTCCTTTGCTGCCACTGACCTGTGCCCTGTTCGTGTACAGCTCCTGCTTGTCCCTCAGCTTCTCCAACCCCTCCGTGTACCTCTGGATGGCCAGGGCAAAGTCTCCTTCCCTGAAGGCTTCGTTGCCCTTCTCCTTCAGGGCTGCAGAGTGCATTGAGAACAACAATTCCCCTTTAATTCCCCCAAACAGGCACAGAGGCCGTGCTCTCCTGCTGGAACAGCCACCACAGTCCCAGGCCAGCCCTTACTTGCAAGGCTTTCAGTGCAATCATTCCTCTTTCAGAGGGAAAACCAAGCATTCCCCTCTGCCCAGCCCGGACTCCCTCCCTCCATCCCAAACCAGCACAACAATGAGGAGAACATGGACAAAACCAGGATGCAGCAGCTCTGTCAAATCCCTAACCCTGCCCCAGTGCTGGGCTCACACAAGCAAAGCCTCCCCCAGGCCCTGCCAGGTCCTTTTTGAAGGCGCCAGCCTGAAGTGCTTTCAGCAATCACCATTTGCCAACTGCTCATTCCTCTTCCTTTGCTGGGCTCGTTCTTTTGCATCCTTTTCCAAAGCTGCCAGGAAGGCACCTTCCAGCCAGGAGAGTTGGTGGCATTTTAGGGAATCAAAGAAAAAAAAAAAAAAAGCAGACTTCATTAAAACAAACAAAAAAAAATTCCTAGGCTATTTCTGAGTCATTTCTTAATAAAAAAAATACTAAGGGGACATTTCAGCAATCAAAGTGGAACGTGGTGACAAGCTGTCACAGATAATGATGATGCCACCACGGAGGATCTGCACACCTGCCTTGCTGCAGCTCCTCTCCAGGGCCAAACAAACATGTTTGCTTTTAAATTCAGAATAAAAAGTGTTCAGATGAGGAGCCAGAATAGAACAAGGCTCATACCTGTGAAAAATACAACCATGCTGGTAAGACCTTGAGTATGTCCCTAGACTTGAATTTTGGTTAAAGCCACTGGAAATGTCAGCTTGGGCTTTGGCAGGGGTGGCATCAGCTCTTGCATGAACTCCATCCCTGCTAAAACTGGTTTTACAGCTGTGGCAGACTAAGAGGAGCACTGTCCTACCTGCATCCACTGCCTCTGCCCTCGCCGTGTCCTGGAAAAACAGAAACACAGCACAAATATTTTGGGGAAAGCCACAACAGCAAAGGAACGGTTGTACAAAGCTACAGGGAGCATCCAGGAGTATCTGTGTGCATCTGAAATATCCAGATTGATGCACAAAAGGAGCATCCATTTGACATTTAAACAGAGGATGGCAAGGATTTGATAAATTTTGACATTCCTAGAAAGCTTCCACTTGTGCCTTTAACGAGGCAAGGCCTGAACTGTGTCCAGCTTTAATTTCAGAGGGAAAAACCCTTACAGAAGTGTTGATGACTGTTCTGTTCACTGTGGTCCTGCTCTCCTCCTCCTCCCTGCTGGCTCCTTCCTCTCGGAGCTTTTTCTCTGTCTCAGCAATGGCTTCTTCCTGGACGGCTGGGTCTGAGGAGTTCAGGCCTTGCAGCAAATTGGCTAAAAAGACACAGGAAAAAAAAACCAAACACACACAGGACTTGAAGCATGAAAGGAGCAGGAGTTCAGGTGGCACCTGCTTTGAAGGCACTGCTGACCAGGATGGCTTTTACCATAGAATTATAGAACCAGGGAATGGCTGGGGTTGGAAAAGAGCTTAAAACCCCCCCATTCCCAGGGGCAGGGACACCTTCCACAGGCCGGGATGCTCCAAGCCCCGTCCAGCGCGGCCTTGGACGCTTTAAATGAACAGAAACTTTGACAGAGTCGATTTCCTGTGACTTCCAGGAGCCGCCTGCAGTTTCTGTCACTTTTATCGAGATATACAAAAGAAAGCGTCTCAGCATCCCCAATAAAAGCACCCTCAGCACCCGCAAAGCCTCCCCACAGCCGAGCTCACAGGGAAACCCTGAATAAACCGAACCAGAGCGGGGAACAGCGGGAATTTCCCCCTTTACCATCGATTTTCCGCCCTCCTTTCCCTCAGTCCTCCCTTCTCCTTCGCTCCCTCCCCGCGCTGTTCCCCCGGCGGAGCGGCCGCGGCCGCCGGGCCCCTCCGGACACTCACCGACTTCGTCCACGCGGCGCAGGAAGCGCTGGAAATCCGCCTCGGTGTCCTCGTCGCGCAGCATGGCCGGGGGACACCGGAGGAACGAGGGGACACCGGGGGACACCGGAGGACACCGGGGGACACCGGCGGACAGCGGGACCCGCCGCGGCCGGGCCTCGAACCCGCGCCACCGTTGCCGGGGGAACGCGACAGCCGCCGCAGCCGCGGGTGGGCGTGGCGACGTAAATGAGGGGGCGGAGCCACGCGGCAGATGGACGGGAGTTACGCAAACGAGGGGCTGTGGCTATGTAAACGAAGGGTTTGGGTTATGCAAACGAAGGGGAGGGGCTATGCAAACGACCCGGCAATTTGGCGGGAAAGCGGCAGGCACCGCTCGCGCGCTCCCGGCACGAAATCCCGGGATTCTCCCGGCTGGAAAAGAGCTCCGACACCACCGAGCCCACCCTGCGACCAATCCTCACCTTGTCCCCAGCCCAGCACTGAGCGCCACGTCCAGGCCTTCCCCGGACACCTCCAGGGATGGGGACTGCAAACCTCCCTGGGCAGCCCCTGCCAAGGCCTGACCACCTTTTCCATGGAGAAATTCCCGCTGCTGTCCAACCTGAAGCTTGTCCTGGTTTTTATACCAGACTCGGGTTATTTTTCTTTTAAGATCTCCCGGAAAGGCTGTGGCTTTCCCGATCTTTGGGAGGCGGCGGCGATGGAAGCTGTCGGCCACTGCACGGAGCTGCGCTGCCACGGGATTGCCATTCCCGGCACATCCTCATCCCG
The DNA here is from genome assembly GCA_013399195.1 of Dicrurus megarhynchus. Classification (NCBI taxonomy): domain Eukaryota; kingdom Metazoa; phylum Chordata; class Aves; order Passeriformes; family Dicruridae; genus Dicrurus; species Dicrurus megarhynchus. Next base: position 142,921 of record VXAD01000591.1, read on the forward strand.
GGAACGGCACATTCCGCACGGAGGGCACCCGGCAGCGGCAGCGCAAGGACAGGGCACCCTGGGGGTGAAATCAAACACCTCACTGGGAACTTACACCGCAGCCACATCCGTCTGCCTCCGCTTCCACATCCCACCTCGTCACACGGGAGATGAAATCCTGAGTGCCAGAGAGGCGCTGAGCTCCACAGGCAGCCAGAACCCCCCATCCCTTCCAGCCCCCTGGCTGCAGGAACAGCCAGGATATCCCTTTTTCCCCCTCATGCACCAAGCCCAAACGATTCCCTTCCCTCCCCTCACTGCCATCAGCTCTGCCCGCACCACCCTCCATCCCCAGGGGCTTTTTTCCCTCTAACGAATCTGTTCCCAGCCCAGTGCCCAATTAAAAACACCCACGAGGCCACAGCTGGGGCACTGGGATGCTCAGGAATTTGGGTTTTATTTGTTATCCCACCAAACCTGGGGAATAGAGCCATGCCGTGCAGCAAATGTGCAGAGGGCAGAGACACCTTTAGTCTCTGAATCCTTCAAAAAGCACTTGAAATGATGCTCTGAAGCACGTGCACAATATTCACGTGCTTATATCTCATTAAAAGGCCAGCTAATTTTAATTTCTAGAAGGGATGAGAGAAGAAGCAGCACAAAAATGTCCCTCCACCTCCCTCCAGCCCCCCAGCCCCGCTCAAACTTACCCCAAATCCAGCCCAGCCTGGGGTAAAGGAGCCACACTCAGCCAAGGTGACGCTGCCAGTCGGGTGCCATGGCCTTAACAGAGGGAGAGACGAGGGAAAACGAAAATTAAATGGAAATTAAAAGGTCTGAGGGTTGAGAAAATGGCTGAAGGAATAGAAAGATCTAATAAAGGATTTCTCAGTGGTTTTGCCGCCGAGCACAACCCCAGCTCCAGGGGCAGCAAAATCCCTTTTCACTCCTCTGGGAGGAGAGGGAAGACCCCCAGAGCTCCTGCAGGTTAAATGGGTGCAGCAGGGAACCGGGCAAAGGCAGGACACGGGTTCCATCCAGCCGGAGTGAGGCACAGGGACAGGGGGATTCGGGGAACCCTGACCCCGAAAGGGCAACCCCAGAGCCTCCCCTTCAACCCCAGCCAGGGACTTTGGGTCAACTGAAGCTTCCCCACTTGAAAGCAGTTGGTGATTTTTATATCAAGTGGTCAGGTAGTGACTAAAAAAGCTCTTTTTCAGCTAAGTGGAATCTTCTGTGTGAAAATCAACTCCGTTTTGCCTGAATTTGTGAAGATAAGACAACCCTCCCCTCCCCGTAATCCCCAGAGGAAAAAAATTAAAGTTGCCCATTTGGACAATTTTTAGCTAAAATTTAGAAAAAAATATCAAGACTTTTAAATGGATGAACTGAATAAATTAATTACATTCAAACCTCAGTTATCAAGTTCAGGCACCAGTTCAGGCTGGGCAGGGGACACCTGTTAACCCAATGCTTCACTCACGCTTTCCACAGCCAGGTAACAGGAAAGTGCCTTTTTTGTGGGGAAAAAGCTTCTCAGCAGCTGGGAAACTGCATTTTTGTGTTTGTTATCTCCAGGAAATAAGTAAATAAATACAGAGGGCCAAAGAAATAAACTTTGAAGTGCTGTTAGCGACACTCGGTGGGGGTGAGGCAGCAGGACCAGGTGCTGGCCCTGGCAGAGCAGCTAAAGAAGGGCAGACTGCAGGCATCAGCTTTTTTTTTTTTTTT
>VXAD01000591.1:152184-233856 GCA_013399195.1 Dicrurus megarhynchus
CTGCGAGGGGGACACGGGGACGAGAGAGAGAGGGAGAGAGAGAGAGAAAGAGAGAGAGACGATGAAGCCCCGAAACGACAGCAGGGAGAGGGGGCAGAGAGGGAGAGTGAGGACAGCACACACACGGGACATGGAGAGGGACTCAGGAGCAGAGACTTGCAGAGGTCAGACATGCAAAGGGAGCGAGGCTGGGATGGCTGAGGATAATCAGCAAGAGAGAAAAAGCCAAGAGGACGTGACCTGCAGGAATGGCTTGTTCAGGTGCAGTGTGTGGGCTGAGGCAAATGGGATCCTGTCAGCTTGCAGAGACTCTTCTCTCCTTGCCTAAAACTTTCCTCTCAACCTCTGCCCCTGACCTCAGCAGGCAGCTCTCTGCCAACTCCCTGAGCCTGCAGCCCTGTGCCACTGTCACCAACACAACACAGCCCCAGTGTGGGATGCTGAATCCAACCCCTCACCTTGTCCTGTCCTTCTGCTGCAGGTTTGCCTGAAGGCCTGCACAGCCCTCATCAAACCACAATTCCTTTTCTCCCACGCACATTAATGCAGACTCAGGCCCCAGCTCAGCTCTCAATTCTCTCTCAGAACGCTCGGCCTTGCTGTGACTCCACATCCAGGGCCCAGCTCCTGGGGAGGATCTCTCCCCGCGGGTTCAGGCTCTCACCCAGCACTGCTGGGGCAGGGCTCGCTGCCAGCTGGGGCTGATTTTGCTCTGGATCCTTTGCAGTGACCCTGAACAGTGCTGGACCTCCACACTGGACAGACTGGCAGAGCCGTTCAGGAAACATTGCTTCCTTCCCCTTTCCCTTCCAGTGCTGGAAACAGGAGTCACTGAAGCTTGAGAGGAGGCACTTCCTCACTGGCATGTGGAGATTTTACCTTTCTTCCTCTCTTCCTGCCCTAACTCGTGTTCCTGAGGGATTAGGGCAGCTGAGGGCAATGCAGTGACCCTGTGCTAGGGCTGGCTAAGGCCACATACTCTGGCTCTGTCAGCGGGGTGGTCTCGTTGGGCTCCGTGTGCTTCCCCCCGTCGTGGTTGGGGGTCCTCTCCTCCTCCGTCCGCACCTCCACGATGGGCTCCTTGGACTCATCCTTCCTGTAACGAGGGAATGGCATGGGGAGGGATGGGCTCCTCCTGCAAAGACAGGCTGCAAACGTCCACAGTGAGACACGGACACGTGGGGCTGAGCGGGGAGCGCTCCTTGGGGTCCCTCCTCCTTCCACACACGCCCCAGCACACAGCTCCGGGGTGGTGTCCAGCACTGGGATGTCCAGCACTGGGGTGTTCAGCACTGAGGTGTCCAGCACTGGGATGTCCAGCACTGGGATGTTCAGCACTGGGATGTCCAGCACTGGGGTGTTCAGCACTGAGGTGTCCAGCACTGGGGCGATCAGCACTGGTGTGTTCAGAACTGGGATGTCCAGCACTGGGGTGTCCAGCACTGAGGTGTTCAGCACTGAGGTGTTCAGCACTGGGATGTCCAGCACTGAGGTGTCCAGCACTGGGGTGTCCAGCACTGGGGTGTCCAGCACTGAGGTGTCCAGCACTGGGGTGTTCAGCACTGAGGTGTCCAGCACTGGGGCGTTCAGCACTGGTGTGTTCAGAACTGGGATGTCCAGCACTGGGGTGTCCAGCACTGAGGTGTTCAGCACTGAGGTGTTCAGCACTAGGATGTCCAGCACTGAGGTGTCCAGCACTGGGGTGTCCAGCACTGAGGTGTTCAGCACTGGGGTGTCCAGCACTGGGGTGTCCAGCACTGGGGTCACCTATTGATGGCTACCAACAGAACGAGACAAAAAACCAGAGGAACAACTCCAAAACCACCTTCCTGGAAGCACAAAGCCAAACCGCAGCCCCCTCCCCACAGAGATGAGGTGCCGCAGCTCCCTGGGGCAGCTCCTTTCCCGTGAGCTGGGCACAGGGGGAGGGCTGTCAGGGGCAGTACTCACGAGAAGGCCGCTTTCCCCTCCTCCATGTCCTTGCCCTTGGCCCCCGGGCCGGATTTGCCGCACAGGTTGACGGCGATGCACATGAGCAGCCCGCACTTGTTCAGGAAGTAGCAGGTGACGTCCACGGCCACCAGCAGCGCCACGAAGACCACCACGAGGATGCCAATGATGGCAGCGGTGCCCAGGCCCGAGGCAGGGCTAGTGCTGGCTTCAGAGACCAAGGGAGAGAAGAGAGAAGGGGCTCGGGTTAAACGCTGGGGCTATTTGGGCTCGGGTTTGGCTGCGCTTAAGCTGCTTTTAGGAAGTCCACCCTCTCTCCAGCAGCCCTGTGCAATAACCACAGCTTTTTCCTACAGACAATCTCCCTGAAAGGATGGACCTGACGGGGCTTTTCCCACCCCTGTTGGGGTAAAGCCTGGGGAGCAAACTGCAGAATCCCCTCCTGCTCTGCACACCCCCAGCTTCCCACCTCCTCCTCCTCCTCCTCAAGAGGAAGGGCCAGAGTGGCTCTGGCACTGCCAGCCTGGCCCAAGGACCAGTGGAAGCAAAGCCCAGACCGTGCAGCAGGATTTTTCCTGGTGGGATACAAAACACTGGGCGATGCTCAGTGCTGGTGAGCCCCTGAGGTGGTGAAACTGAGTTAAAGCCCTCCCTGGAGCTCAGGTGAGACCCAGCTCTCCAGAATGTGTCCATGGCTCCCCATGCTCTCACTACCACAGCCCCTGCAACCCCAAACCCTTGGAATCTTTGCTTTGCAGAACCCCCCTGCAAAGCCCCTTTATCCCCTCAGCCCCATTTCTGCCGACTTTGACAAGTGAAAAGCCCTTCCCAGGGCTCCAGACAGAGCCACGCCCTCTGCCACGCATCTTTTTGTTTAAAAACGGGAGGCAGAGCACCCTTACCGTGGGGCAGAGAGTGTTTCATTTTGTGACCCCAGGATGGATCAAGGAAGGCAGGTTCCAGCAGGAAGAGTACAGAAAAGCCACTCTGAGGCACCTGACTGACACTGGGATCCCGAGTCCAGTCCCTGGTCAGCAGGACATTGTCCCACAGCCCAGCCCCTGCCAGCAAGCTGCACAATTACATGAATTAATCACCCTCTGATGCCTGCAGGGAGTGAGGAGGGCATGGATTTTCCCTCTTTTAACGTGTTCAGGGTCCTTGCGTGGGTTATCCCAGCACTGATGTGCTCCTGCCAGCTCCTGGAGCTGTGTCCCCATCCCCATCCTCATCCCCATCCCCATCCCCTCTCCGAAAGGTGAGCCAAGGGCAGCACCCCAGGCAGGATCCCAGGATCACAGTTCCCTGGGTGCCTCCAGAGCTGGAAGGAGCCGGAATTTTCCCCTTCTGGAAAATTCCACTCACACCAGAGCCCTGGTCTTTGCTTCCTCTCCCCCGCCAGCTTTCCCAGGAGCTGTCAGCCCCCCAAATTCCTGCTGTGACAGCCACAGACCCCTCTGCTCCCCCAAACACCCAAGGAGAGCCCTGAGCAGGTACCACCCTCCCCTCCCTGCTCTTCCCTCCCCTCCAGACCCTGCCCTGCTCCTCTGCCCTGGGAGGAGGAGGATGGAGGTGGCGAGAAGCAGGGCAGGCCTGCAGAGGAATGTCCCTGTTTTTGTGCTATTCCGGGATTTTACACCTCAGACAACGAAACTGGGCCAAGGTAATTTTCTGCAATTTGGGTTTCTAGGCTGGTAAGGGAGCCCTGCAATTTGCAGGAACTTTCAGACCTTATCCTTTAGTTGTGGTTTCATAAATCCCAGTTCATGGCATGAATTGATATTCCAAACCTTCCAGGGACTGGCAATGAGGAGGAGTAATATAAAAATCCTCCACGACCCCATGAACTTGGGAGGCTCTTGGTGCTGCCTTTCTTTTTCCTTGTAAAGGAATTTTGCTGTTGCTATAAAGTGCAGGAATCATAATGGGGATTATTCTTCTCAAAGACTGTCCCATCTGATTAAATGAAATTGATCTACAAATACTTTGAAGAACCATTCCCTCCATCCTGCAGCTGGATTTATGTTGTATTTAATGAAACTAATATTTAGACATCCCTTAAGGGTTTGCTGGGGCCTAAAACAATTCTGTGTACAAAGGAAATGGATAAATAAATGGGCTGTGGAGCAGCAGCTGCTCACACTGTGTGTATGAAATAAATGTAATAAAAAGATGTTGGACATTTCTGACCCGATCCAGAGCACATCCAACCCTTCCAGTAATGCCCTGCTGCCATTCTCAGGACTAAGGCAAATAACATTTCCACCGGTTGAATAAGGAAACACAAACCATTAAAGAACTTCTGGAATCCTTAATTCTAAAGAAGTGAAGAATTTATTAATTACAAATTATGTTTTCCAACGGAAAATGAGCTTCCTGCAAGACTGGCTTTTCTAATACCCCTCATTTCCAGTGCGCAGTAAAACCACCCATCACAGTTTTACTCTCTTTACAAAAAGTGCCCTGTCAGAGAGAGCTCAGCTGTGGCTTCCTAGCGGGGTCTCAGCTAGAGAATGTTCAGGCACGGGCAGACAAAGAGACAAAAAGGGACGGAGAGAAGCAGGGGGGACTCCAGGCATTTCAAAGGTCCTACAGGATTTGGCAAAAGAAAGAAGAACGAACAAAACAAATAAAAATCCGTTGGGTGCATCCAGAAACAAAACCCAGGAGAGAAGCTCTTTGTTCTCAGTGGATGCCAACAGCTTTCACTCGCACACATTTCAGTGTCCTTCGCAGGAGGTTTTACAGAGCTGCTCCCTCACACACTCCCCAGCTCACAGTGGGGAAAAGGACCCTTCTGTCCCAGTGCCACCGGCTCTGCCAGCAACACAAATCCAGGTTTTGCCATCTGGCCTTGTTTCCAGGAGCACACAGCAGCCTGGGGAGCTTTCCCTCAGCACGGGGCAATGGGGCTTTCCCAAACTCCTGCTGGGCTCTGACCTCAGAGCTCCTTCAAGCTCTGCTGTTTTCCTACGACTGACTCCCTTCCCAGGGATGCAGAAGGGAATATCAGGGTACCACGGAATGGTTTGGGGTGGAAGGGCCCTTAAAGCCCATCCAGTGCCCCCCCTGCCACGGTCAGGGACACCTTCCACTGTCCCAGGGTGCTCCAAGCCCCGTCCAGCCTGGCCTTGGACACTGCCAGGGATCCAGGGGCAGCCACAGCTGCTCTGGGAATTCCATCCCAGCCCCTCTCCACCTTCACAGGGAAGAATTCCTTCCCAAGATCCCTTCTAACCCTGCCCTCTGGCAGTTTGAAGCCATTCCCCCTTGCCCTGTCCCTCCAACCTTTGTAAATAATCCCTCTCCATTTTTCCTGTCAGCTCCTTCACGTCCTGAAAGGGGCATTTAGGTCACCCCAAAGCGTCTCTTCTTCTTCTGAACACAAAGAGTGACAACAAAATCCTCTTTTCTGGAGTAAACCAACCCTGCCCCAGCTGCCCCCTCCACTCCAGCAGCTCCAAGAGACAGGAGAACTTGGATTTAAAACCTTTTAGGTAAAACCTTCCATTTATCCCCCAGAACCTTGGACGTGCAGACACCTGCAGCTGCTCCTGGTGGAGCAGGACGTTCCCAAACATTCCTGTCCATGAAAGCAGCCAAACAGTGCTCTGACAAACAATTCAGAGAACATGGAGGGACTTCAACAAACTGTGGAAATCCTGCAGATCCTGCAAGGCTCTGCAGCCCCTGACCCACACGTGGCATGAAAATCCCACTGTTTGAGCATCTTCTGCTTCGGGGCCTGAATCTCTGCCTCCTCTCTGAGCTGGCTTTCCTAAAAACTCTTTTTAAATTTTACTTTACTCACATCAAAGCCTGAGACCTTGAACATGAGACCCCAAGGGTCTGACAGATCTCTGGTGTCTGGCGTGTTACAAATCTGCACAAACTGGGGTAAAAACCCCCAGTTCTGCTCCCTATTTTCACAAACAGAAGGCAGCACTTTCTGAGTGTATTCCATGCTGGTGGGTTCCTGTTTGCTGTTGGGCATGGCATTAATTTCAGCCACATAAATGACGTTTCAGCTGCTTGTCAGGGCTCTGCCAGAGAATCCTGCCCTGCCCTAAGCCCCTCTCCTGGGGCAGAACCACCTCCACAGGTGCTGCTCTCTCTCCACACCACACCGTGCAAAGTCATAAAGGTAATTTTCATAACTGTGATCTTGGTGAGAAACATCTCAGCCTCAGGCAGTGACCTCCCTCTGTGGGTAAGGGGAAACCCACAAAAAGCTGATCCCAGATCTACAAATGAACTCAATTAATCCAGTTAGAGGGGAAACCACAGCAGATTTTAGTATCAGGATTATCTTGCTGCACTTCAGCAAACTCCAAGGCTCTAACAGTGTCTACACTCTGCAACACTGGAAATGAGGGGTTCTTGTACAAAAAAAAAAAGAAATCCACAGGCTTTTGTGTGTGACACCTGCACCGAGTCTTCATTTACAATTCAGAAAAGTTCACAACTCGTAAGGAACAAGGTCTGAACAAACACAGCAGAGCATAAAAGGCAGAGTCAGACACGAGTGAGGGCAGGATTTTGTTTGTCCCTGTGAGAATTTCATCAGGAAGATGAACCCCACCCAGCTGAGACGGTTTGAGACATTCTGGACAGACACTTCAACAAGGGAGAGAGCCCAGATTTTAGGAGAGCATCAGAGGGGATGGATTTCCTATCCCAGTGGATTTCCTATCATAAAGAATTCACTGGGGTTGTTGTTGCTGGGTTGTTTTTTGTGTTTTTTTTGGTGTGGGTTTTTTTTTTTTTTTTGGGTGGGAAGTTCTGTTGCTTTTTTTTTTTTTTAAAGAAGCAAAGAAAAAAATCATCTGAAGTTTGTTGAAGGAAATTCCCAGGATTTGCTAACAAAGATGGTTCTACTGCAGTTTAGACCACGGGTTAATCCTGTCACATGCACAGTTAACCAGGAACATTATTAAGGATCAGTAATAACAATTTTGCTGGTCAGGTAACTTGATCCAAGCTAAGATTTTCTGTTAGAACAGCAAGGGAAGGGATCTCTCTGTGATAACACAGCAGTGGGAAACCAGGGAATGCTAGAGAAGCAGTGGAAATTCGTGTGTCCATGGGCTGTGTCTGCCCAGCTCCACTGTGGGCCAGGAGGAATCTGCACACGAGGGAGTGACAAGGACTCGACCACGAGAAGAAAGAAAAGCAGCAATGCCCCCAGTGTGATTCCCAGCAGATGTTTATAGTCAGAGCAGCACAGCAGGAAAACCTTCCAGACATTTGAATCCACATGCAAAAGCCCCCAGAGACATCTGGGCAATCAGCAGGATGGTCTCTGACAAATCTTCTCTTTCTTTTTACAGTCTGTGGGTTTGGGTTTGTGGATGGGGCCTCCTTTTGCACAAGATCAGCACCAGATGTGCAGAGAAATCAGTAAAAAGCAGGATCCTAAAGGCTTTCAGCATTGCACCTTCCTTTGATGAAAACAGCAAGCAAACAACACAAAAAAAAATCTTTCTTTCCATCCATTTAAAAGGGCAAATTCATTACAAGTAACAAAAAAATGTTAAAGAGAAAAAACTTGGCTTAAACCTTTTTTCCTTGTTACAAAATACTGACTCTTTCAAATGAAACATTTTTTTTAAGTGTTCTGTGTTTGTTTCTTTTTTTTTTTTTTGTCTGAACTGACACGATCCTCTGAAGCAAAGTTATCTCCTTTCACACCTTGCTGGGACCCAGGCCTTCCCAAGCAAATATTGCTTTATTTGACTCCTTTTTTAAAGTTTCTAACAGAGCAAAAGCAGAGTCACTGCAGAAAGAAGCAATGAGACAAAGGAGGACGATGCTGATGGACTTCCCAAGGTCGCTGCAGGTGCCAGACAGTGGTTCCCAGGAGGGGGGAGTATGGTTGTTTTAAAAACAAATTTGGTGCATGTGGCAAGCGTGGATGTTTCCCGTGAGATCCAAGGTGACCATGGATGACAGACATAGGAAAGGAGTCAGGGGGAAAAGGGAGAGGGGAGGGAAAGAAAGGAAGAGAGGAAGAAAAAAAGAAAGAAAGAGAGAGAGAGAGAGAGAGAGAAAGAGAGAGAAAAATAGATAAAAAAAATTAGGTCATAAATACAGAAAACATAAGAATCAAAGGTTTATTTAATCTCGTAAATTAAAATGGGTTCCAGGAGCAGCACGTTCACCACGGAAGGGTCAGAAGCTCAGCAAAGCCCAAAGCTGCAGAGCAGGGTCCAAGGCAGGGTGGGTGGGGTTTGCAAGCAAATGAGATTAAAAATGATGGGACAGAGGGGGCTCAGCAAGAAACACAGGAAAGGGGGGGTCTGTGTGTGAGGGGACAGCACTGCCCTGGCACAGGGGGAACAGGGAAACAAGGAAAGCTTTGGTGCAGCAGAGAATCCACCTGCCTGTCCAAGCCCTTCCCCAAAGCTTGGATAACAGATCCACATTATCCCGAGGGAGCACCCTGCTCTCAGGAATATCTGACTCTGCCATTCATCCTCCCAGCTGCTTGGGAGCTACTCCAGTGCCAGGATGACTATTATTATTATTATTATTATTATTATTATTATTATTTCTGAAAATAACACCCTTATCCTTCCAGCCACCCTAAGGCCTCTGCACAGGTGAGGGGAAGCAAGGACTCTCCACAATAAATGCACATTTCACTGCAGGGAATCCCTGGTCATTGCTGTCAGGCACAGCAACGCCGTGTTACAGCACTGCCTCCGACTCCTGCACAGCTCTTTTTGAGATAAAAACACAGAAATGCCACGGAAACAACAAGGAAAGGAAAGGAACACACAGAGCCTCTTCCTGCTGCAGTTTGGCAATAAAACCTGTGGGGCTGCACGGCAGAGAAAAAACCAACCTGTCCCTGGAAATGTTTTCCTCAGTGTTACCAGTGTGGGGATCAGGGAACACCTTGGAAGGCCAAAATGACAAAAACCCTGGAGAAAGAGTCACAAAGCCAGCAATAATCAGGTCACTGCACAGGGACACAGCACTTCCTGAGGACCAGCTGAATTCCAGCTGCTGGGGCAGCCCTGCATTCCCCAAAACTGCTTTTCCGGGTGCAACATTGGAGTGGCAGCCTCAGACCCCGGCTCCTCCTGTGCTTCACACCAAGCTAAGCAAGGAATAACTTCAGAGAGGCCAGAGAAGTTTCACCTGTGATAACAAACTGGGGTTTCCCCCATTTTTTAGAGGGTTCCTGCACATGTTACCACTGGATTTAAAGGGCTCAGAGGGGGAGCAAGGATTAGAGCTGTTGGAAATGAGAATCACAGAGTGAGTTGCTAAATGAGTTACTGAGGGTCCTTCCACCCAAAACTACGCCCTGTTCAAACACCCCCCAGTGTCTCCTCTGCCCCATCTCCATCCTCCTCACTGCCAGTCCCACTTTTCCAGCCCAAAGTCACTCATTTCTGTGCTCAATGACACGATCTGCCTCAGCCAAGGGGGATTTCAGCATTGCCACGAGCTCTGAGCTGTCTCCCTCAGCCAGGGAATGGGCACAGGGGAGCAGGGCAGGGACTGAATTCTCAGGGAAAGACTGAAGGAAACTCTCTGGTTTCAAGAGAAAACATGAGACAGAACGAAATCAAGTAAATCCCCTCAGTATGGGCTGTCAGCACCAACCCTGGGGGTGCAGGGAGGACTTGACTCAGCATCCCTCTGTCTTTAACCACCACAACTTTAATTTACAGCTACTCCAGCAATCCCCTCCTCAGGTTTTGGTTGCTTTGTGTGGGTTTTCCCCTTCTCTTTTTAAAATGTCCACATGTAGAAAAGAAATCCTAACTGTCCTTTCAACAGATTGCCACAAACTGCTCGATTCCAGTCTCCCAGTGAGAGTTCTGCTCGCTTTTTGAGCACACTAATAAGCACAGCCTGTCTTAAGAGCTTCCAGCAGCATCCTAAAGCTTTTGAGTTATTTTTCCCTAATGCCCTCCCCAACATGAAAGTGTTGCTGTTTGAAAATTACTGCCATTTGGTTAATTTGAATTGAAAAACGCTCAGAGAAGGATTTTCACTGCCTCCTCTTCCAACTGCCAGCAAACATCCTGATGCCTTTATTCCTCCAAAGATGGACAAAGAGATCTGGGAGGGAAATCTGCCTTGCAAAAAGCATCACCCTGCAGAGCTGAAACTCTGTTTGAGTTTAAAATGGGAATTTCACTTTCTGCCCTCAGAAAGCTTTTCCTACCCGACCCAACGAGCCAGCATTCCCTGGGAACAGCAAGGCAGGGATTTGCCGGGGAGCGCTCCCACCAACGCCGTACATGCCTGCCACAGGAATGTACACAGCCAAAAACCCTCAGCTTCGGATGGGGGAACCGACCATGAGAGAATGGGCTTCAAGCAAGCGAGCTGTGGGGGTTACTGGGGCGCATTAGGGGCGGCTCTGTGGCATTAATGGGCGGCAGAGTCCGCGGAGAGGCGGAGCAGCGGTACCTGGGATGACGGTGGGCTGGGCCGAGGTGCGGAAGGCGTAGTGGGCTGGCTTGGACTTGCCCTGCTGGTTCTCGGCCACCACGTACACCTCGTAGTCCGCGTTCCAGTCCAGAGACTTCAGCATGACGTGGTCGCTGCCCGACGGCAGCCGGATCTCCGGCTTCCACTCCGAGGAGTGCTTCTGCAGGGAGGGAGGGCACGGGGCACGGCGTCAGGAGCACCCCAGGTATGGATGCTGAAAAAGCTTCAGCAAGGAATTTCTTCAGCTCTCAGCAGCATTTTGTGAGAGCTCTGTCTTTCCCATGCAAGTCATTCAAAATAATGTTATAGTTTTGTAAACTTCTGCAAAGGTTGTTTTCCACCACTGTTATGGCTACAACTAGAAAAATACTTAAGAGATGGGTGCCTTAGAACTTGGCCAATCACCCTAAGGGGTGGATGGCCGAAAGAACCAATTACCTTATGCCATATAGCACACTTTTTGCAAACTAACATATAAAAACCCTCTCTGAGAACCTAATAAATCGCTTCGGCCTCCTTTTACCCTGAGCTCGGACTTTGTGTCATTTCTCCATTCCGCAGCGAGAGCAGCGACACCCGGGGGGCTGGGCAGCGGGGGCACCCCACAGGGACACCCGGGGGGCTGGGCAGCGGGGGCACCCCACAGGGACACCCGGGGGGCTGGGCAGCGGGGGCACCCCGCATGGACACCCAGGGGGCTGGGCAGGGGGGGCACCCCACAGGGACACCCGGGGGAGCTGGGCAGCGGGGGCACCCCACAGGGACACCCGGGGGAGCTGGGCAGCGGGGGCACCCCACAGGGACACCCGGGGATGGGCCAGGCTCCGCTCAGTGTCACAGGCCATGAGCCAAAGCACAGCCAGGATGGGCCAGGCTCCGCTCAGTGTCACAGGCCATGAGCTAAAGCACAGCCAGGATGGGCCAGGCACTGCTCAGTGTCACAGGCCATGAGCCAAAGCACAGCCAGGATGGGCCAGGCACTGCTCAGTGTCACAGGCCAGGAGCCAAAGCACAGCCGAGCTCCAGCTCAACGTGAAGCAGGGTTTCTTTCCATGGAAGCGGCACAGCTCTGGAACAGGCACCCAGGGAAAGCTGCCCTCTCTGGAGACATCCCAAACCCACCTGCACGTGTCCAGCCTTGGCTCTGGAACAGGCACCCAGGGAAAGCTGCCCTCTCCGGAGACATCCCAAACCCACCTGCACGTGTCCAGCCTTGGCACGGGGCTGGGCTGGGTGACCTCCGGAGCTCCCTCCAACCCCAGCTATTCTGGGATTCAGTGAAACCACCACATGCTGCTGGGTGGAGAGGATGAGATGCCAAAGCAGCCTCTCTCCTGCTCGGAATCCTGTTTTCTGAGAAGAAATCCCCTCACTTCCTCCTCTCATCTTTGCCCCATCACCAAACTATTTTCAGATGGCAAAAGCTGCAGCTTCTGTTCCTCTCCACCCTGCAGAAGTGCTCTTTCATATCCCAGCATGTCAAATTTAAACCATCTGAGTGACAGAGATTTCTTTCTTCAATTCACCCCCTCCAAGAGCCCAGTGAGCCCAGAGCAGCCCGTGCCACACTTACAGCTTTGTACTTGATCAGGTAGTGCCTGATGGGGGAGCCACCATCGTCCTGCTTGATGACGTTCACTTTGATGGAGTTTCCATCCTCTCCTATGTGCCCTTCCAGCTTGGGGGCGCTGGGTTCCCCTGCAACAATGGGGATTCAGGGTTATTTGTGAAAAAACAAAGTATTATCAAGGAAAAAGTACTCATCAAAATCAGAAAATACTTCATTACCCTCAGCTCAGGGTAGCAGCTGACCCAGACACAGAGGACACCGAGTGTTTGGGGCACAAGTATTTGCCACACCCAAGCATTTCTTGCATTTGCACCACACCAAATCTCCATTTTTGTGTGTGCTGGAACGGAGTCAGAGTGGAAGAGATCCCACCCTCCCCCAAGAACATCCCCCAGCAGTGACCAACTCCTTGCTGCTTTTGTTGCAAGAACTGCTGTGAAACACCGGGCAAACGTCAAGAAGGGCTCTGTGGCTGCTCCCGTGGGCTGGGGATGTAAAGAGCATCACTGAAAAGGACCTTGTGCCTCTCACACAGACCCAGGTCTGCACTCTGCATTTGTTTAGGGGTTCTGGAGCTGCTGGACCAGAGACTCACTTAAATGAGGGTGAACACACTGAGCAGAACCCCAGAGCACATCCTGTCACTCAGCCTGCACTGGTGGAACTCCAGTGGGTACTGCAGAGACCTGGACCCCTTCGCTCTTGTGGAATAACCATTTTTAGGAGAAAAAAGCTACAATTTCCCAAACTGCACCCCTGCCATCAGCAGAAAATGGAAATGTCCCTCCCTTCTGCAGGGCACACTGATTTACAGCCCCATCCCTGCAACCCACAGCTCCCACACTGCTTCTCCTACTCAATTCCTCAATTCCTCCACGCCACGGGAGGATCCCAATCCCACCTTGCACCTCTGCTAAAAATGCCAAGTACAGAAGGCTCTGATTCCATATTTACACCCCCTGGATCTGTGTCCAGCTACTCATGGGCAGCACAGGCATTCCTGAGTGGCCAGAGGAAGGTGCATCTTCCAACATCCTTCAAAAGTTCATCTTCAGAAGGAATTTGAAGCCCTTTCCCCTCCCTCCTCCCTTTCAAAGGAGTATGAGCACAGTTTTTTGGTGCAATACCAACGGGAAAACTGCGAGACCCGGGCTGAAAGTGTGATTTAAGATGCATTCCATTTCCTTGCACCGTTCCAAGAAGGGAATCAATCACACTCCAGGAGTGTGGGACACACACATTTGTGTTTCACACCACAGCACCTCCTCTGACGGATGTAGAGAGGCAACACTCCTTTTTTCCAGGTTATATTTTGCTTTTCCAAATCCTTTCCTCTGCTTTTATCCCCCATCACAAGGCTCCCACACACCCCCTGGACACTCCAGATGTGGATTCCACCCTGGGACAGCTTTCTCAGTGTACACTGAACAGAAAGAAGTGACACAAGGCTGGTTTAAGGCACAAATAAACAGGAAAGCTTCGTCCTCACCTGGGCATATGGAACATACCAGTTAAACAAGCAATTACATTTTCCCCTCAATCCCAACTGACAAACAGCACCACAAAGTCCCTGCTTCTGACTGTGGAGCTGACTGGAAGGAGCTGTTCTGCAACAACTGTGTTGTGGTTAGTCACTGCTAATGCCCAGATCCCAGGAGCCTGGTTCTGTCGCTCTGTGCCCCAGAGCAGCTCCCAGAACAGGCAGGGGCACTCCTGGCTGCTGCCCTGGCTGAGCCCTGAGCCCCCCTGAGCAGTGCTGAATTCCTGCTGTGTTTGTGGCAGAAGGACAGAGCGAGACCAGCAGCGCCTTGGTCCTTTCCCCCTCTGATCTCAGAGATAATCAGTGATGAGCTGAGAGATTTCAAAGTGCTAAGGGAACACTGCACTTGCAGAATCTGACCTTTTATCTAACACAGGCTGGAATTTTTTTCCCAGTGATTGAGCACCAAGACTAATAGGAACACCCTTTGGAAAGATGCTTATTCTTGATTTTAAATGTCAGAGATGCTGCTGTACTTCAGGCACAGCCATTCCCATGATTAATTACCTGCTCTGCTGAAACTTTTCTTCCTTTTCTTCACTTTGAATTACCTAATTTCTAGCTCCTGATTCACTCCTTCCTCCCCCAATAGTTTAAATTCATTTCTGCTTTGCAAAACATTGCTCTTCAAATAAAAGAACACTCCTAAGGGCTGAAAACCAACAGGTGGAGCAGTGCAAGCCCTGGTAAAGAATAGTTTTCTGTCCATAAATACGTATTTATTTGATTTATCTCAAGCAGGTGGATGCAATCCAGACACGGGGCTGTAAAATTAAAACTGGGTTAGTGTGTCAAACAGAGGAGGAAGAAGTTTAGTGGGAAAAGTTTAGTCCAGCAGAATCAGCAACCCTATGAGTGAAAATGTGAGTAGCTGAAGAGAGAAGGTGGTCAGCAGCAGGTTAGAGAAGGGACTCATGCTCAGCCATGCATCCTCCCTGCAGCACAGGCTGCAAAGCAAACCAGTGTTGCAGGGGTGCCTCATGCCAGGGCAGAAATCGGCCTGTCCCACCCTCCTCAGAGCGCTCCCCAACCTTTCAAACAGGGCAATCCTTTAGGGACCCCACATGATGCTGCTGCCTGGCTGGCTGAGAGCCAGCAGCTCCACAGAGTCCAGATTTCCTCTGTATAATCCTCAAATATCTGCTTAAAATCCCCTCTGTGCAGGACGGGTGCAGGACCTTGTGCTCCCAGTGACAACGCCGAGGGATTCAGGCTCAGCCACGCTCAAACTTCACCCCCAGGACACTCAGCAAAGGACAAAAGGCCCCCAGCAGGTGCTTTACCCGTGGGGAAGCTGTGCCTTCCTTCCCAGCAGCCAGGTTTAACTCGCAGGAAGGCAGCAGCCTTTGCTGTGCTGGGAATCCAGGACAGCCTGTCCCTGCAGTGCCCACAATCCAGGGGGAGCTCAGCCATCCCCTCCCTGGGCTCCCAATGAACTCAGGGTGAGTCTGATCAGTGAAATGAGGACTTTTCTCCAGGCTCCCAAAGCCTGAATGGCTTCCCAAACCTGCTGATGGGAGGGGAGCTGAGGGCAGTGCTCTGAGCCATTACATTTCCAATTTATTTTTCATCCACTCCCTGCTAAGCCATTAGCACCAATCATCTCCTGCTGCAGGGAAGCAGGAAATGTTTCCTGGTATCCTCTCAACCCTTTGGTTTCTCTTCAGTGCTTCCTTGACCTAACGTTGGTCTGTTGGACTTCAGAAGTTCTTGTTTTTATTGTGTTTTTCAGAGGGTGCCACAAGCACCAGAAGTGGGTGCAACTTGAGGTGGGGAGGGAAGAGAATATGAAAAATCTACACTTTAAACTGAGCTTAAACCCTTGCCCACCTGGCAGCAAGGAAAGGTCCTGCATCCTCCCCGTGCTCAGAGAGGAAAAATGGCAATTTCTGCAGCAGAGGAACGAGGAAAGGGCTGATTTCTGCAATCTCTGAGCACCACGTAAACAGGACTGGGAACAGACACCAGGGAGAGCCTCCACGAGGGGCAGAAGCACCGAGGAAGAACAGCCTGGGGGTCAGGGGGCACACGAGGGAAGCAAACACCAGCAGCAGAAATAAGGAACGAAACCAGAACGTGCAGAAACGAGACAGCCGAGTCTCCCATCCTCCTGGAATTCCAGCAGAGGGAAGAGACCGGGGACAGGGCTCTTCTGTGCATGCACTCATGTGGGAAGGTTACTGGTGTTAGTTTTGTTTTCCTGGCAAACCCCAGCCTAAATCCTTTTCTGGGGGTGGTGCCAGACAAAAAGGTGATTCCAGAACTCCTGGATTGTAAAAAATCCAATTGCTGCCTGGTTCTCACAGTTCCTCGTTTGGCTGGGGCAGCAGAAAAGCAGGAGCTTCCCTCCCTCCCCCCGCCGAGATCGTGCACAGAGTGAAGTTGTAAAAATCACAACGCTGCAGGAATTGTTCCTCACTACCCCACACTTTGCTGGAGACTGGTTCCACCTCCAGGAAGTGCCGGGGTCAATCATTTGCTTCTTGATTTGATGGGGATCAGCAGCTCCTGCGAGCTGAGCTCAGGTTCAACCCTTGCCAGGCTCCGTGGGAGGAACGAGGGGCTCTGGCAGGAAAATTGCAGCAGCACCTCTGATGCGAACTGCGTGAGGTCTGGCTCCCAGCAGGAACTCTGTGTGTGCTGTTTTACAGTATTTACATGTAGCACTTTATGTAGGGAGAGTATTTTACAATAGCATTTCATATCGAGTGTTTTATAACAGCTTTCATTTAGCTATGCCTAAGTTTCACTCACAATAAAAAGAGAATTATTTCTTAAATCAAATTGTGACATGTTTCTCAACAATCAGATTTCATAGAGAATTCAGGATTATTTTGGAAGGCCATTAAACATGCACAGTGTGTGTGTGCACATATCCCTCTATAAATGTGTATTTTATAGGGTCAAAATGCTGCTAAAGCAACAGGAGACAGGGTGCTCCCAGGATCTGAGCCCCAACTTCCCATCAAATTCGAGTCTGTGGTTGGTACCCTGAGAGGCAAAAGGATTTTGGCCTTTGGTGTTCATTCCAGAGGGTTTTTAGCACCTTCCTAGGACAGTTCCTTGCAGGACTCTGAGAATGAAGAAGCAAATGACTGAGCCAGGTGATTTTTTGGGGGTTTTTTTCCTGTTTTCCCTGCAAGTTTTTTCCAGCTCAGTGCAGCAGCCTGAAGTTGAGTTCTTCCCATGCAGACAGTGACGAGCAACTCCTCCAAAAAGGCTCGGTGGGAAAGGATTTTTTTTTTTTTGGAATTTGGAGATCCCAGAGGGGAATCCTCACCCCAAAAATCTAGGCAACCAATCAGAACAAAGTATTTTACCTTCTGTTCACCAGCGAGGACGACATCATCAGCACCATGCAAGCCACATGACAAATTCACATGATACGCACGCACATGAGTTTGGTTGAAAGGAAAGTGGAGGAGGTCACATGGAAAATACAAAAAAATTAAAAAACTGATGTAAACAATGGGCAAGGGAAAAAAATCCACAACAGAATTACAGAGTAAATAAAAATAGGAGCAAAATTAAATTAGCCAGCATATATCAGAAACACTGGGGGGGGACAGTAAAACCGCCTGGAAAATAAGAATATTAAACCACAGCAAGCACTGAGTTATGGCCTTGTGTTAGGCACAGCTGCGTCACTGCTTAGTCATACAAAGAACAAAAGGAACAAAAATCACTGTAGTGTGTGCCAGGACTGCTGGAGGAATCCACAAAACTGCTGGGAAGAAAAAGGGAATATTGTTATTCCGGGGCAGCGGAGGCGAAAGGGTCAAAATCAGCCCAAAACGAGGACAAACCTTGGCACCCCACACTGGTGGGGCCTCCCTCTGCAGCACAAACGTGCTCCTGAACAACAACAACAGCAGCTGCAAAGGAGAAAATCCTGCTGAGGGCGAGCATTCCCAAGGACAGATTTCCATGCAGGAGCCGCGGCCGGGCTGGGGTCAGTGGGGCAGTGACACCGAGGGGCTGGGGTGTGCAGGGCGGCTCTGCCAGCCAGGACGGGGCAATCCATCACCAGCAGGGCCCGAGGAAGGCAGCAGCTGCTGGGAGAGATGGAGGAGTGCAGGGAGAGTGGCAGGGAATCAGGAGAAATCAGCTGCCAGCCCGGAGCAGAGCGCTGAGCCCATGCTCGCTCCCCTTCCCAAATCACTTCCTAACTCGCATTTCCCATGCTCGTGCCTCTGCCTCATCCTAATGAGGCTACTCCACAGTGCTCTGGTAGTTCCCTGTTAATTTGATGTATAGAGAATTAAACTCTTAATCTTTTGGGTGCTTGTCTCTGACAAGATTAAGGACAGACCATTAGCAGGGAAAAAATGGATGGCACAAAATGTAAAATCCACTTGTTACAGCCAAGCTCTCAATCCATTCTCTCTGAACACAGGCTCCCAGAACTCTGGGCACTGTGAAGGAGGGAGGTTTAAGAGTTACTGTGAGATTGCCTGGAAGGAAAATCAGTGTCTTCTGATCAGGAAGAAACATCTCCCAAACTCCAGTAAGCTCAGTATAACCTGAGATTTCAAAACAGGCAAGAGAGGCTGCCTGAACTCATGACAGGAAGCTTTAGGTAAAGAGCAAGGGCAGAATCAGCAGCATAAGTAGAATAAAATGGTTTGGGTTGGAAGGAACCTTAAAGATTATCCAGTCCTGGCCAGGGGCACTTTCCACTATCCCAGGTTGCTCCAAGCCCCGTCCAACCTGAAAAAAAATCCCCTTTTTCAAGTGAGCTCAACCATTGCAAGGCAAAACTGATCCCAGAGTGGAGAGAGCTGCAAGAAAACATCAAAACTGGTACAGAACTATTTACTGGAGCAACCTCAGAGGGTTAAATCCAAGCAGACACATTCCCAAACCTCTTCCATGCCTACAGACATCTCCCACATGCCACTGATCCCACCAAGCCCCAATAATGCAGTGAAGAAAACTCTGCAGCCTCATTAGGTTTCCATCCCTGCCTCTGGTGCTACAGAGCAGCTCTCATTTCCTAATTGCTCCTGGTTTCATTCACCAAACCCCCGAGGTGAGGCAAGGGGAGAGCACAGATCACTCCCAGCAGCAGCAGTAATTAAATGATGCAGAGCTAGAGGAGCATCTGCCCTGTGCCAGTGCCCTTCCTCTGCTGTTGAATTTCACATTTCACAGGCTGCAGCACAGCCCAGCATACAAATGTGGGCACTGTTTGCATAAATGCAGTGACTACACAAATAAGAGCCCTGCTCCTGCTCAGAGCAGAGCCTGAACTTCAGTGCAGGTGAAAAGAGGAACTTTCACCCTCAGAAAGCCAACACCCCTCCTCCTCCTCCACACACAGCCCCCACAGCAAAAAACTGTGGAAAATGTTTATCATTAATTAGCTCTTGGGATCTTTTCTGGGTAAAGATTTTTTTTTTTTTAAGGAACAAAATGTTCTGTAAAACGTGAACCCAACGTTTTCCCTCCAAGGGAAGCTGTCTCCAGCCCACACACGAACAGCCAGAAGGAGTCTCTGCCTCCTAAGGAATAAAAGATGATTAGCAGACCCTGCCTCTCCAGCCCATCCTCCAAGTCTGACAGGAACTAAAAGGTCTCTTCAGCACTCGAGTGCATCAGGGATTGGGGTTTGGCACTTTATAAATAAAAATTGCTGCACAGGGAACATGTGGGCACTGGCAGACACAGGACATTTAAAGCCACGTGTAAGACCATGAAATGTGCCAGTCATAAATGCAGTATTAAATTACAATTGATCATTAATTCCTGTGACTGGTCATACTCTCCTCTCCCTCCATCCCAAGCCCCAAAATCATCCCACACCTCATGCTTTTAGTGTTTTCCATTCAGAAGCAATGAACCATTTCTAACCCACCTCAGGTAAATACCTCAGTGACCTCAGATTCCCACAAACACACTTTTTATTATTGCAAATTCAAAACACACACATGCACCAGGTAAACTCAGATCTTCCTTCAGTGTTTTTCTTCTTCTTCCTCCTTAACCACCCAACCAACAAGGGAGTCTGAATCCAGCTCCCACCTCAGACTGGGATTTCTTGGGAGGTCTGAGACCTTTTAAGGCAAGCAGGGCAATGGGGCTGAGCTGGGATCTCTCCTGCAGGATATTCTACCTCCTCATTTGCATCTTCTTCCAGCCTCCAATATCCCTGATTCTAATACCAACTGTATCTCCCTGCATTCAAAGCAAGCAGAGCAGGGCAGCAAGGAAATTACTTCATCCACGCCCCTTCTGCAGAGGCAGCTCTAACACTAAAATGGGAAACAGGAAAGGAAAACATTCGTTTTGGAAATGATAATTTGTGGGGATTTTTTTCCCCTTTCTCTCCCTCTCTGTGCTTCTTCTAAATCTCTCATTCCCATCTGCCAGCCCGGGCTGGGCGGGATGAGGGGCAGAGGGGCGAGAGCGGCACCATGCTGGGATCCCAACATGCTCCCACAGCAAACTGCTGCCAACAGCCACCAAAGCAGCACAGAGCCCGGGAATTCCCGGGATCCGGGGCTCCAGGGGCACGGGCAGCACTCCAGAGCAAGGGCAGCAGCCCCCAGCCACTCACTCGGTGCCGCCGGGCGCTGGGATGCAGCGGGAGGCTGGGTTGCTATGGAAACAGGAAGGATGGACGGGACTCGGTCAAGGTGAGGCACTCCACGGGAATCAGGGGGAGAGGCAGGGCCGGGGGTGACAGGAGGGGAGGAGAGGAGGTTTAGTGAGGAGGGAGGTTAGGGTCACCCCGAGCCCTCGTGGCAGGGGGGTGGCACCCACAGAGGCTGCAGAAATCCTGCCCTGCTGCTGTTTGCCAAGCCCTGCCCGCAGGGAGCGGGGTGCTGGCAGCCCCAGGGCCCTCTAGGGGACAGGGAAGGCAGCCTGCCCTCAGGCTTTCTCCATCTTGAAGCGTTCTGAAGCTCCAAATGCCCATTTTTGCCCCCTTTGGACCCCAACTAGCCCATTAACAGAATATTTGGGAGGCCTCTAGGAGCAATTCCTGAGGAGAACTGAGTCCCTGCTCCTCCCCACCTCCCTGCAACACCCAGGGAACACAGAGAGAGGAGAAAAAATGGTCTAAGAACCCTAACCACACCTAAAGGTGTGAGCACCTCGGGGAATAAATGAGTTTTGGAGAGAAGCCTGAAGTCCCCAGAGCACAGCCTGTGCAAGCACTGACACCAGGATCTCCAGGGCACAAGGACAAGGAACGTCTTTGCTTCCACAAGTCCTGGGAAGAACCCAGCAGCAGGGACACGAGCTGAGAGGGATTTCTCTGTTAGTGCCCACAAAACCTTTAAAACCAAAAGAATTCTCACTGCCGTGCCTCCAACAGGCAGAGAGCTGCAGGGACACGAGGAGGGTAAATCAGAGCTTGGGAAGCTGCAGAGCAGCCCCAGGGGCAGAGAGATTTGGGGGGAAAAAACCTCCAGGGAAGCAGGAGAACAGCCAGGGGTGTTAGAAGTGCACCACACTCAGTGAGGAGATCATGCAGAGCACACAGGAGCAAACCCCTCCTGCCATACTCACTCTCTGCTACACGGGAGGTGGGGGCAGCAGCACTGGCTAAAGAAAGAGAAATAAGGTGAGCAAAGGCAGGGGATTCCTGTAAAATGCTGCCAAAAACCAGGAAACGAGAAGGTTTGGAATGTGGGGGTGATTTCAGTGTCGGCTTGGGGGTTTGTACTCCAAGATGTTTTGGTACCAGCCCCACACACAGCACTCACACGCTCAGGGCTGAGCACACTTTGGGCTCAAACCCCCCCTGCTCCCCAGGCCTTTGTTTGGCTTCAAATTTGTAAGGAAAAGGAAATGAAGAAAAGCAGCAAATTGTTAAAATGAAAATACAAAGCCAGGTCAACTCTAGATACTCCCCCAACCCCCAGAATTCTCATCTGTGCCAGGGTAATACATAATTATCACTAATTACCTCATGGAGAGGCCCTCTAAGATAGACAGAAACTGCTTTACTTATTGAGGGAAATTAAATAAATCAAAATAACTTCAGACTTATCCCAGCAGGCATTAAAAACTGTGTCAGGTTTTACATTCAGATAGAAACTTGAAATAACAGGGCAAGGAAAACGAGTGGCTTTGGTTAATCTGAGCTGTACAATTCCTGAAACATCTCTGTGACCTTCAAATCACACTTGGGGGGGACACACATTCTTCCTGCTTGTGACACTGCCCACAAACAGGTGATTGGAATTCCAGCAGAGATGGAAAAAAAGGGCACTTCTGTGGTGCCATTTCCTCAGTCAGGATCCGAGATGGGCTCTGGGAAGGAGCAGAGAGAGAACTGGAGGACGCAACGATCCCAGCTGCAAAGCTTGGAGGAGCAGGATGGATTTGTAAATGAAAAATGGGTTAAAGGAGGAAGAACTGGAACTTACCCTGCAGCTGGGGAGCACAGAGTGATTGGCAGCCCATTGCCACATGAAAATCAAACAAAAAAAAAGCAAAAGACTCCAGTACAAAAGTGATGGAATGTTCTGCAAAGCCACCTACCTGTCCCCAGGCGAGGGCCATGAGGCTGGGCAGACAGGTCTGGCGGTGGGGCTGCAACAGAGCTTTTAATGTTCTTTTTCCTCTCTTCTCAACTGGATTTTCCCCTTTTCCTGCAGCCCTGATGTGGATCCCCAGCCCTGCTCTCCCTAAGGGGCTGTTGTTTATCTCCAATTCAGAAGGGCCCCAGTCCTCAGCCTCTAGCCCTGACCACGATCACCCTCAGGAATTATTTCTCCTGGAATTAACAGGCTCCAAACAATTTCAGGCTGCACAAATGGTCTGGAAATGCCTCGCAGGTGCCTCCCTAACTACTGCAATTTGCAATCCTGCCTGTCCATCTGTCCATCCATCCTTCCCCTTCCTGCCCCACTAAATCCAAGCTTTTGTCCAATGCAATCTTTAAGGGGGAACAGCACAAGCGTGATTCAAAATTTGGGTTAAAAATAAAAATACAAAGAAACCTCTCCTGTTTTTTACTTCAGGAATCTCAAAGAATGTGACAGCAGCTTCTTCGAGCCTGTCCTTGTAATCTTGGGAACAGCAGCAGGTCCCCACAAGGATGCACTGATAAATGGAATAATGCTCAGGGGGATAAAGAGGTTTCTTTAGCTCCACTGATCGGCTGTGATTGGAAAGGTACAAAGCTCTGGAGCCATCTCAGTGTTTCACTCACAATTACACAGATCCATCACATTTCTGACTCATTCTGCACTGGGGAGGGGGGAATATGCCTTTGTTTTTTTAAATTTAGTATGAGATTTATTTATTTAATCACACAATCTACACAAGTGCTGGAAGACTGTCCAGTGGTAAAAATTATTGGTGAGAAGAGGAAAAAAACATTGATTTTTTTTCTTCAGCTTTGTGCTTTCAAAATTGTCAAGATATTCAAAATTTTGAAGTTTTTGGTTGGCTCTCAACTGGCCTAAACCAGATCTGCAATTTAGCTGAATTGATTTCCCTGAATTATCTCAATATCATTAAAATTGAACAATTTTTAATGGACTCATAAATATGAAGCCTTCCACTACTCCACTCCGTAGTCAACAAGCTAACTATTATTATTTTTATTATTATTATTAGATAATCACTACATTAAATATTTCAATTGCATGCTTTGGAGCACAGACAAAGAGTTAACCCTAATTCTGTTCTAACACAGAGCACAGTGACTACTCCAGAGTCAGTGTTGTTAGGAAATGGACACTACCAGTTACTGCAATCCTAAAGCCCCTGAAAGGAAAAAGGCACAAGGCACTAAATTAAAAGCTAAAAGTTCTGGCTGTTAGAGGAACACTCTAAAAACACAAAGAGAGAGTGAAAGAAATGCAGAGAGCACTTACGTGGGTGAGGGATGCCTGCAGTTTATCCACGGATGGGACACAGACCAAAAACAAAATAAAAAAGAGATAGACGCACACACACAAAAAATAAATGTAGAAGATTGAGAAGAGGAGACAGAGAATGTGGAGCTGGAAAACCCCAATCCCAGGCGTGTCCTGCTCTGCAGTGATGGGCAGAAGGTGGCAAAGTGGAGCCCGGGCACAGCTCAGGGGCCTCCGGACATGCTCGGGGTGGGCTGGGAGCTGCCAGCCCCGGGTCTGCAGAGGGGTCTGGAGAGAGAATCGTGGCAGAGCTACAGAGCAGCTACACAGGGCTGGGAACGACAGGAGCAGGGCTGAATGCAGGGGGAATGGGAGAGGAGAGCCACGGGAGAACCACCTCTCCCTGCCTGCTTTGCTCACATCTCCCCTGCCCACTCCACTCTTGGGAGTTTGTTCCTCTTTCCCTCCTTCCCACCTTGAAGAACTCCCTGGTTTTAGTTCTTTCCTGGAACAGGAGGACAATGCTGGGCACAGCAGAACATGGAGGATGGCCCAGGGAGAGCAGAGAAGAGCCTGAGGAATCCATGGAATCCCCTCGAGTGCTGCGTGGGCATCTCAAAGCAGGATGTGCACAACAGAGCAACCCTCCCTCCCTTCTCCTTGCACAACTCAAGGCCAGTCCTGTGCTCAACGCCCCTGATTTGCAACACAAACCAGCCTTGTGACAGTGCCATCACATCCTCTGTGACCAAAACCCTTCTCAGCTGCTTTTCCTCATTGAAATTCTCCTTTCCACAGGCCCTTCTCTTTGGCAACACCAAGGTTGAACTGGAAACACCAACCAGTGCAAATAAAACAATTCCTCTGCCTCCTCCCTTCAAAGAAGACTTTTTAATTATCAGCAAAATCCACTACAGCCCAAAACCACGGAGAAAACAGAGGGTGCAGCCAGGTCTGTGAGAGAGAAAAGGCGTGATCCATGCATGGCAGAGATTCCCTGGGGAGCTGCAGCAGAGGGAAGCAGAGGGGTCTGGGCTGTACTTACGAACTGGTTGTGTCTTGAACTCGGCGGGCAGGCTGAGCTCCCCCACGCCCTTGCCATTGACTGCTGACAGCCTCACTGCATAGGTGGTCTCAGGCTTCAGCCCCGTGATGGTCACCGTCCCCTCCACGTTGGCTGGGGCACAAACAAGGTGGGAAAAAAGCAAAGAAAAGCTCAGGGCTCAAAGGAGGAAATAAACAAACTCTGTTTGTTTATTTTTTTCCCCACACAGGGAGAAAAGAGAGGAATAAACCTGACTCTAGCTGGGATCACATCACTCCAGTGGGGACCTAAAACAAAAATTTCAGCTCCGCACAGGATTGGTGGTGGAAAATTCAGCTCTGGATTAGAACTCTCTTTTTCACAGTCCTCCCCAAATCAAAATTCTTTTGATTTATTTGACTCCAAGATGGATTTTATGCTGTGAGCACTGCTATAGATCGCTTCAACAAGACAGGTTTGCTGCTGGAATAGCAGGGTTTATTTTCCAAGGGGGACTAAGGGGTGACAGATGGGGGTTGAAAAGCCTCCTGTGGGAAGCAGAGAGTGAAAACTTTTATTTTCAAGGTTCTTCACCTTGCACACATCTGTGACAGAGCTCTCGGCACAGCCCAGCTCTCATTTCCACTTGAAAATTCCAGGTGTCACTCACAGCAAATGTTTAAAAACCTGTCTGGGGCCTCCAGCCTGAACCCTAAAGGAAAGTCACTTTTCCCTAAAGGAAAGTCACTTTTCCCTAAAGGAGTCACTTTTTTTCGGTGCAGCTGGGGAAGGAAGCAGGTTTTTCTGTCGCTCCTACCTTCCTTGGCATCATAGAGCCTGGAGTGCCACTCGCCCTCGCCCAGCGCCCTCCACTCCGCCTTGTACTTGAGGATGGGCACCCCGCCCGTGGCCTCGGGCTCGTCGAACTCCAGCTGGGCACTGCTGGAATAGGGCTCCACTCTGCCGATGGAGGGGGACGAGGGGGTGTCTGGGGAGAAGGGACAGCAGCCAGTGAGACACGGGGAGCTGGGGAAGGGAGCTGCAGCGGCAGCTGGGAACACCCGACACCCCTGGCTGCGTACAGCAGAGGAGAGGGGCAGGGCTGAGGCTCGGAGAGTGTTCAGGCAGCTTTGGACAACGTTAATTAGTGCACAGATCTTCATTCTGTCTCCTCTCTAAGGGGCTGGAGACTCCCAGTCCCTTCTCCAAAACAAACCAACCAAGGCAGTGCAGCAAAGGCATCCTGGGTGCCACTCTGTGCCCACAGTCCCTTCCACAGGGCGCTGCAGTGCAGAGCTGCACCATTCCCAGATCTGCCTCTGGGGCAGCCCTGGAGCCCCTCCCAGGCGCCAGCACAGCTCTGAGGCTCAGGTCCTGCATTACAGCTGCCAGGAGGGGTTTTTGCTGATTTGGAGTACACAAATCCGAGATCACAGCTCTGACAAAGCGCTCTGGGAGCACAGAGAAGAACGAGCCCCTGAGAAACAAGGGAACAGAGATGCTGAGCAGCTCCAACCCAACGCGAGATCCATGAACAGCCTCTTTGAAGGCTCTCCTGCTACCCCAGCAGCACAAACCAGCAAAGCAGGGTCGCTCTGGCACCTGCTGCCACATCCCCTGCCCTCCCTGCTCACCTGCCTGCACCAGGATGAACTCGGAGGACTCCTGCCCGATGCGGTTCACAGCAGTGCAGTTGTAGTTCCCAAAGTCATTCTCCGAGTCTGGGGTCACCTGCGGGGGGAAGGAAGGCTCAGGCTGGGATCACAAAACCCTTTTCACTCTGCCAAGGCACCCTGCATTTAGCTGAGGAGAAGCTAC
The DNA here is from genome assembly GCA_013399195.1 of Dicrurus megarhynchus. Classification (NCBI taxonomy): domain Eukaryota; kingdom Metazoa; phylum Chordata; class Aves; order Passeriformes; family Dicruridae; genus Dicrurus; species Dicrurus megarhynchus. The sequence goes on from VXAD01000591.1 coordinate 178,359, forward strand.
AATAAAATCCAGGTGTTTGTGCTCCCAGGGCTGTCCCTGGGGGAGAGAACTGCAGTGAGCAAGGAGGGGCTGTGTCTTCTTGTCATCTGATTTTCTTTATCTTCCATTTCCTGATTTTCTTTATCTTCTATGACCTGATATTTCTCAGCATTTTTATGCTAGAAACACCACCCAACTTCATTTTTACCAACAGGACAACACTTAATTCCTTCAGCAACAGTTGTCTGATGGCACTGAGCCCTCCTGGCTGTCCTCACCTCCAGGTAACTTGCTGAGGGGGTGTTGTAGATCTTGATGTTGCTGTAATTGGAGCTGGGAAGGAGCTGCCCGTCCCGGAACCAGGAGATGACAGCGCTGGGGTAGGCAAACACCTCACACGTGATGTTCACTTGGTTTCCTTCCCAGGTGTACACGGCCACAGGGCCCTGGAGCTTGGGGGCATCTGAAAGACACATTTGGGAAGGCAATTGGAGCCAGCCAAGCTCCCAAAGCGGCCCAGGCAGCCTCCCTGTGAGGATCCCTTGGCTGGAGTCCACCTTAATGCGGGAAAGGGATCTAATATAGGAAATGGGAACTGTCCTCTCATCCAGGGGGATGGGGGAGTGTCTCCTGCTGAAGGGCGTTAAGAAGAAACCTGCTCAGCCCCAAAGCTGCTCCTGCGCAGCATGGGAGGAGCAGACAGCAGGATGGATCTGGGAAATTGTGCCAGGAAAGTTGTTCTAGGGGAGAATTTTGATTCCCAGCAAATGGGACCGCAGCAGATACGTGGTGAGGTGCGAGGAGCATCCCAGCTGGGGACAGCCGGAGCAAACACCCTGCAACATCCCAGGCCGAGGCTTCCACCGCACCGAGCCACGTCCACGCCCCCGCCCCCAGCACCACACACGCGCTGGGACGCAGGGAAGGGATGGGGAATGAAGCAGCTCCCTGTAAAGCCCCCCAGTGCTTACACTGCACTTCCAGGTACATGGCCTGCGAGTCCTGGCCGATGGTGTTGCTGGCCGTGCACACGTACTCGCCCGCGTCCGTGTACTGGATCTCCTTGAGGGTCAGCGAGGACACGCGCGCGTGGCTGCGCACCACGATCCGCCCGTCCAGCGTCTGCAGAGAGGGGAACGCGGTCACGGGCCGAGCCCCGGGCCCCGGGGCAGCCCCGAGGGACGGCACAAACTCTGCCTCACGCCAGCCCTGCGGTACTGGAGGGGATCGCCTCAGCTGAGGCCACGAGAGGCAACTCCCAGAGGTTCCCTGTCACGCAGGGCCCACTGCGGTGGCTCAAAGCACTCAGGAGAAGGGGAAAATATGAAAAGAAGGACCAAAGTACCAGCTGCTACTGCACATCTGAGAACAAAGTCAAGCTTCTCCCCAGAATGGGAACTGCAGAGATCCAGCTCTGGTTAAAAAGTTTTGCCAGCGTGCAAAGAGAAAAAACAAGGAAACCTCCCCAAGAGCTTCCAGTCAGAGAATCCAGCCCTTCCTGCTCTCTCAGCAGTACTGGTTTTATCTCAGTGTCCCTGAAATGGGATAAGGAAGAACAGATCCAGAGCTCAAGAGCTCAATCAGGCAAAAAGGAAGCTCAGAACTTTCACCTGAACATGGCACACAAAGAGAGGAAAGTGCAGTGAAAAGGGCAAGAAAACCTCTAGAGACAGCCCTGCCTCAAGAAAATTCCAGAATCATTTCCCACATGCAAGAGAGTGTGGGGATGCCACTGACAGGGAGACAAGGAATGGAAAATCCAGGGGGATTGCCAGGGGACTGCACCCACCCACCCCCCCAGGCTGGGTGTTCTCCTCTCCAGTTTGTCACCAAAGCCCACCTGCTCCCTTAATCCATCAAAACACAAAGCCATGGACTCCTCTCTCCCTCCTGGTGTTTCTGCCTCAGCCTGGAAGCTCTAAAGCACCAACTCTCTCCTCTAATTTCTGATTCTGTGGCACAAGCACAAGGGAATAAATTTGGCACGCTCACGGCTGTGCCTGCTGCTGCATCCTGCCACTCTCCAGGAGCATCTGTTTGCTTGGAAGGTACAGGACAAGTGCTGATAAATGAGTAAAACCCTGAGCATTTCCAACAGCCAAGTGCACAGAAAACATCTCTGGTATCTCAGGTGTCACACCTCTGGGCCTGAAACCTCTCTGGGCCTGAAACCTCTCTCTGTGCTGAGCTAAAGGTCTCAGGCCCTGAGACTGACAAAGCTTCTACAAATAAATGGCATTTGTCACCTCTGTTAGTTCCAGTATCAGTTCATGTGCACCAGGCCAATGTCAAATGCACAAAAATAGTATCTTTGATGACACATAAACAACTCCATGTGTTTTTCTCCTCTCTTTTTCCCTGCTGCAATCCCTGGCCAATGCCATGAGCTAGGAACTCCATCCCTCTCCTGCTGGGAGCAGTTATTCCATGGACACGTGGTGCTGTGGGCATCATCTCCTAGAGCCTTACATGAAAGCACTGTGGTATCACACAACCCAAACCTGCTTTGATCTCACTCCCCTGGCTGACTGCACTGCTCTCCTTTTGCCTGACTTGTGATTTCCCTCCAAACCCCAGCTCACTTCCAGCCGGATCCACGGCTGCCAGGACTCCAGACCTGGGTGAATATTCTCAACACTTGTCTCTGTCACTTCACAGAAGAGTATAAGGGACAAAACACCGGTGTAGGATCACCACAGGTAATTCTAGAAAAGGCCATTTTACACCCAAATTCTCCTGCCTTTCTCCCCGCTCCCTCAAGATCCCACAGAAAGGAGTGCCAGGAACTCATGGTCAATGCTGATTTCCTGAGCAATGCAACTGATTCTGAAGATGAAGCTCTGTTTTTTAATGCAAAAAGGGACAAGGAAGGAAAAAGAGAGATCAGGAAAAACCCTCTAAGGAAGAGAAAAACGTCTGCCCAAGAAAGCACAGAACAAGTTTCCTCTATCCCCACCGCAGCCCATCAGGTGCCCTGGCTGCTGGAGACAGCACAGGCAGGAACCTGTGAGCCAGATGTTGGCATCTGTAACCCCTTTACTTAAATCTCCCTGATTCCAAGGATCTGGGCTAACAAAACGCTTCCTGTGCTGGGGAGACAAGCTCAGGGACAGGGGCAGTAACCATGGCACAGAACAGAGCAGGATGTTCTCTATGTTGCCAACTATTGCAATTCATCCCGAGGCACTGCAGGTATTTTTCCCCAAACTCTGGCCATGCCCTGGGCGCAGCCACTGCGGGCACACCTGGCCCAGATCTCAACAGCTCAGGGCCAAAGGGGCAGAGCACAGACAAATAAAATGCATTTACCCCTCTTCCCTTCACCTTCTGGAGCTTTCAGCCCTTTCCCAAACAAGCGTCCACGAGTAATTCCACACACTCCTGTCTCCTCACCCACTTCCTACATCCTCACAAACCCCCTGAAAATCCTGACCCCAGGCAGGAATTCCACCGAAGGAAGATGAGGGGTCTGTCCTTGCTCTGCTTGCAGGGCAGTGTTTGATATCTGTATTCAACCTGCAGCCATTCCTCAGGCTGCACCAATTCCCAGTTACCAGAGGGGCATCACCAGCTTGGGGTGTGACTGAGGGAGCCCAGAGATGCTGCCAGGACTGACTTCACCTCCTCACCCTAAATTCCTTTAGTGAAAGTGAAATACTTCATGCCAAACATTCCCTGACCTTCATCCTGCTGCTGGAATCCACCGCCAAAAACCCCCAGGCAACTTTAAAGCAATTTTAAGAGAGATATCCTGCACCCCACTGGGGTATTTTAAGGTACAGAGGCAGTAAGAAATTTAGAGACAGTAAACTTAATAGTATTAGTGCTCATATTAATCAAAAGCTGGAGAGAGAGAGCACAGAGAAAACACTGGGGGCAGGGAGGGGACAGCTGGGACAGGAATTCATGTGAGTCCTGGAGAGATGCAACTACTCAAATTCCAAATTCTCCAATGCAAACTGCTCTGAATATCTGATGCCTCCACCTGCCACAATCCAACAGATTATTCTGAAGGAAGAATGGGCAGGATCTTCTCAGCCCCACATGAATCACAGCTGGGGGGTGCTTAAGTTACAGCTCCACTTTGTTCAGTCTCTGGGATTTAAGACGGCTTAAAAATAATTTAAAAAAATCATAGCCTCCACAAAGTTCATCCTAAAAATACAAATCCAAGTCAGTTCTGACAGCTCATTTTGTTCTCCACCTGACCCCTGTTACGTGCTTGGGAACCTTCCTTCTGGTCCACTTTGAAGCAAGGGTGCTACAAATCAGGTGCATTATTATTATTATTGTTATTATTATTAAAGCACAGCACTGAATGTGAAATAAAATCAACCCCCACTTGCAGCCCCAGTCACTGCATTATCCCACCTCCCCCTCGCTGACCCTTGCAGATCAAAGACAAATAAAAATAATTGAGCAATCTGGAGCATTTTCTGGAGAAATGCCCCTCGTGAAAGGTTTCTCTGCATTGACTTGGAAATGGAACATGATGCAGTTGTCCTTTAAAGAGAAGGTCAAACTGAAGGAGTGCCATGAGCAAATAGGTGAGTTGGCTGGAGCAGAGGAGGCTTTCTCGGGGAAAAATTACTTTCCCAAAATACAGGTTGGTGCTAAAATTCTTCCCTCTCTGAAAGAGAGGATGATTCACACTGGCAGCGTAGAGGAAAATGGTGAAAGCAGCATTTTACATTTGCTTTTAATTTTAATCTCCTTTTCTTTAATTTTTAAGTGACAAGCAGAGTTCCTCACTCCCAACACAGCTACTTTGCTCATCCAAAAAATGCATCATCACATGCCAAGCATTTTCTACCTCTAGAAGCTGTTTCTTTTATGTATTGGTATTTAAGTGGATCAGATTAATGCTCGTTTAGTTGGTTACTGCACTAGAGATTTGTTAATCTGTAATGCTTAGAAGAGAAACCAAAAACCAACAACCTAAGAAGTTTGCTAAAGGTCTGGTAATCTTATACCTCTTGTTTCTCGGGCCGGGTCCACGAAGCCTGGAGAGAACAGATATAGAACACAACAACAGGAAAAAAAGCAATAAAAGTTTATCAAAGGTTGCTTTCAGGCACCAGTGTTTGCAGCACATGGAGCTGTGTGCACATGCAGGCTCCGAGCTGTGCAACTCCTGTGTGTGGGGGGGGTCACACCTTCCCTTTCCCACCAATTTAGGTTGGCATTCACCATTTCACAGCCTTTGAACCGGTCTTTAAATGACTAAACAAAGGCTGATGGCGCCTAAAGACTGATTTATTACATATCAGTGCCTGTTTCCTCTGTCACAGCTCACCTTTTCCACACACCCGCTGCTGAGGAAGCGGCTCTGGCCACTGAGTTGCAGAGTACAGACCCGCTTTCCTCCAGGTCTGTTTGCCACCCCACACGGATTAATTAACACCGATTAATGTGCTCATCATGCATTTGGAGCCCTGTTTCCATGCAGGCTGTGCCGGGAGGAGCAGCAGCCCTGGAGCTGCAGAGCCCTGGCACAGTGGGACAGGACCCCCAGCTCCAGCTGCCCGTGCTCAGGGATGGCAGCACCCGGCCCTGGCTGGGCTGGGAACAGCCCCACAGCAGTGAAACATGCACAAACCTTGCATTAAAGCAAATATTTCCCACCCACAGGAAGCCACCAGCAGCGTGGACCGTGTTCACTGCGGATCACAAAGAGCCAAGTTGCTGCATTCCATTTTCCCCCCTATAATTTCTATTTCAGCTATCTCCTGGTCTCTGTTATTTCAATTGATCCCCTTCAGCTCAGGAGTCAAAAATCACCTGCTATCATGAGAGCCAGGATGGCATCACTGGCTGTGAGGCACGGTGACATTGCGTGGATGTCACAGCACACACGAGTGACAGGGATGGAGATGGAGGCTCAGGGAGTGAGAATCAAAACCAGAGCATTGCTGCCACGGGGCTTCCAGTGAACACTGGGACTGAAATACCAACAGATGGGACACACAGCCTCGTGTGACAATGGCTCTGATGAAAGCAAATGGTTTGCTCGTGATGAGAAGCCTGAGGTGGAGCTACCAACCCCTGCAGGGGCCGGGACACTCCCAAGACCTGGTCACTTCTAGGTGTATATATCCTGCTGTGCACAAGGTGCTTGAAAGCTGAACAGGCAGCCCAATAACCCAGAATAATCCCTTTTCAGTCCCAGTTATGCTCAGGGACCTGCCTTGTGAGTCCCCTTCCACTCCTGCTCACTGCTCTCTGTAGTGTCAGCACAGGGGGACACTTTTTATCCCTTGGTGTCATCCCAAAGGAAGATGAAGAAGGAAAAAAGCCCATTCCCAAACCCTCAGAGTTTGCTGTTTCTTTGCAATGGCCCTCAGGGTGCGGGGAAAGAGGCAGAGCCACATTCCCCATCCCAGAGAATTCCACACTAACTCTTCCTCACCAAGACAGAGACAGACCAGCTCTACCCAGCACCACGCAGGGAATGAGGGGGGAATCCACAGCCTCGTGCACCTTCAGATTCCTAAATTATTAAAAACTCATCCATTTGCTTTAGCTGCCAACAACACAGAGCTGAGAGAGGCTGCTGGGCAGCAACAGCAACCCAGAAAATGAGAGGAAGGCTGGACTGGGCTGTTTCTAGGACAGCACAATGCAGTGATGGAATTCCCCTCTCAGAGGGGAGACAGACACCTGTAATTCAGCCAAGCAACTCAGATCCATCCAGAAATCTGTATTTTCCTGCTGGAGGAACAGGGAGCCTTGTGGGGCAGCCCTGGGGGAAGGCCCAGGGACAGCACACAGGTTAAACTGTGTTTGGGATGCAGGAGGGAGAAATCAGAGCTGATCCCTTTCCCTGTTCTTTGACTCCTTTGGAGAGAAGATGTTCCCTTTACTTTCTGCCCTCCAGGGAACGGTGACGTGGCTGGGAGAGCAGCTCCCAGCGAGATCCAGCTCTGGATAAAGGATCAAGGACCTGCAGAGTGTTTCCCTCCCATCCCCACAGGCTGAGCTCCACTGCTGGGTGACAAACCCAGGAATGTCCCCACAACTGCTCCATGGAAGGGTGGCAGAGCACTCAGAGACTGGGACATCCCAAACTCTGCCAGGACACACGGCTGAACTAAAACTTGCTTTTGTTTGGGGGTTTGGGTAGGTTTTCCCATGTTCATGGGAATTAAGGCATCTCTACACCTCTAAAAATCTACACTGAAGGATGACTACAAGAGCAAACATGAGGCAAGAGAGAAGTATCCAAGTACCTGGATAACAGAAATATGCAAAAGTAGGGCTTGATAATTCTTAGAATAGCATTGTTTGTCCTGCATCAAAGACCATTCATTTCCCTGTGCTGTCCCAGAGAAAGAACGTGAAGAACCAACTGAATATATGCCTTTGTAACAGAATATTTAATGGAATTAAATATTCTAATAGAAATTGCTGTTCAATATTTATAGAGCTATTCTGACCTAAGGATTTGCTGGGCATCTGAAACGTTCACCTCAACTCAGAGCACAAGACAGAGAGTGGGAAAAGTACAAGACAAACCAAAACAAAATGCACACACACACAGAGAGAATAATCCAGCCTAGAAAGTGCACGGGGTATGATAAAATAACGTTTGAACCAGCACATGAACACATGGCAGTACCTCAAACCTTGGCTTCTCCCCCATCTGAAAGCTTCAGAGTATGAACATTTCCCTTGCTATTGATCACCACCCCGAGAGCATCGAGCAGGATGTATGAGTCTCAAAAATCAGCAAAAATTAGTTAGCAGTTTTGCCACTGAGATCTCGATGGTTTCACTGGGCTGCAGAGGGGGGGCTCTTCTACCACTTGATTTAGTTTTTACATTCTCCTCCCTGACCGAGCTCTGTCCATGGCTGTGATCCAAACTCCAGAGCCGGCAGCACTGGAGCCCTTGGCACCTCCCAGGGCTCTCCTAACAGAGACAAACCCACAAATAAATAACCTCAAATCCTGCCCAAACAGCCCCCAGTCAGGCTGCAGCTTCTGCAGGCACTGGAAACCTCTCCCTGAACATTGCAGGGATTCACAGCAGCCCTGAGATCCAAAAGATGCTAAGAAAGAATTGAAGCTGGAAAACTTTGGCACCCTGATTAATAAAGTTACACATGATCAACGTGGGGAGGGGCTGACGTCATGGGGGCAATTAAAAAAGCTCATTTAGGAGCTGCAGTGCAGGACAGCAGCTGTGGGGACAAGTGACAGTGGACACTTCTGTTGCTCCAAGACTTTCAGAGTGTCACCTGCTGCCTCCACACTGAGCCAGAACCTCTGGCATGGCCAAGGCAGCTGAGCCCTGAAGCATCCTGTTATTAGGAGATTATTAATTAGCAACAACTCCTCACTCCCACTTCTGTCTAGGCGTTCTCTGGCTCCAAATTCTGCCTCCTGGTCACTTATGAAACATCTCCAGTACAGCAGCACGTCCTAACCTCGTCTAATTAAAGGAGCTGTCGACATTAACAACACCAGCACTCTTTTTCAAGAAGAAAAAACTGCTAATTATTTTTGCCTTTTAAGAACAAAATGGTATTGATGGGATCAACAGAACAGGTGAGCACAAAAGGCAGCCAGGCTTTTGTGCTTCAGGGATGTGCAGTGTCAGAGGGCAGCACGGAGGAGGAATAACAGGCTCATTTTGTCCCTCTGCATCCCGGAGAGGGAGCAGCCCTCACCTGCCACCTGCACAGCGTGGGCAGCTCTGGGATCAGGGTGCTCATTCCCACCTCCTCCCAGAAGCCTCCTGCAACTGTAGGAACTGCTCTGAAGAGGATTTAGGGTCTCTTCAACTTAATCCACCCCCGAGTGAATACAGCAGGAATCACAAAGCCTCTCCCCAGCTGTTCCAAGCCGAGGTGGCTCTTCACGAGAGGCCACGTGTGGCACTGCTTGGGCATGGCGTGACCCTCGGCCCTGCACGTGCTCCCTGGGCAGGGGGAGCAGCAGCATCTCCACGTGCATCCACATGCAGTTCCAGGCCAGGGACAGGCAGGGACGAGCTGTGCTGAGCCCACCAACCCCACAGGGCTTTGGGAAGGGTTGTACCTTCTCCTCGTTGCTGATGTTCCGCGTGGAGGTTCTCCAGGTGATGGAGGGGATGGGGTCCCCTGACGCCTCGCAGGTCAGCGTGATCTGATCCTCCAGCTCCATGGCTGTCTTGTTCTCCACGTAGGTGATTTTGGGTTTGGCTGAGGAGGAGAAGAAAGAGGAACCTTCACTCAGGTGGGGCTCAGGGTGAAGCTGGTCTGGCACCAGCAGTGTTCGAAATGAGCAGCACTGGGGAGAACTGGGACAAGTTCCCTGCCAGCTGGGGAAGGAGCAGAGTGACATTAAAGAGGGCACCTCCTTGCAGAAGTAAAACACCTAAAAAAACCTCTTCTGCTCATTCTTACAGCTGAGGCTCCCTAGAGAGGACCCGTTTAAGAGCGTACAAACGCTCAGCCCCCGGGATTACCAGCTCACTCTTCCACCTCCCTGCCCACTTTCCCTGCCCCAAATTAGCCCTTTGCTAAGCAGCTTTGTCAGGTGGCTGCACACAAGGCAGGGAGAATTCCATATTCCTTAACACTTCCAGATTCCTGGGAGGCAGGGAAGCTGCTGATTCACTCCTACAAGCCTGAGGTCACTCACACAGCGGTGGTGTGGAGCTCACCTCCCTGCCCAGGTTGTAGCAAGCCCCACTCAAGCGCTAAAGCCCCTTTAACAGCAGCTTAGGTGGATGAGGATTCAGCCTGGAAGGCATTCCCAGCAGCCTGGGGGTCTGATCCCAGCGGCGCTGCTCGTGTTTGAGCAGGGGGAGGCAGAGAGGAGCTGGGCTGAGTTTCCCACGCGCACACACACGGGGGCAGAGGTGCACAGGCAGAGCAGCAGCTCGGGCTGAGCCCCAGCGGGCATTAACTGGGATAAGCTCACACTGGTGTGACCAGCAGCCAGCTGGGCTGCCAGGGGGTGCTCAGGGGCTGTTTACCAAACACTTTGAGGTGGATGGTGGCGTCGGCCTCGCCAGCCTTGTTCTCAGCGATGCAGATGTACTCGGCCTCGTCGCTCTTGTCCACCTTCTGGATGACCAGCTCGGAGCCGTCGTAGTTGAAGCTGTATTTGTCCTCATCCTCCACCTCCTCTATGGGCTCTCCATCCCTGGGGGCACAGAAGCAATCCAAGGCTGGCTTGGGCTTGTCCACGCAATGATTGCACTGCAGCTCCTCGTGCTGAGAGGGACCAGCACCTTCTCCTTTCCCCAGGGGCTCCAGAGCTCAGCCTGTGGCCTCTTCCCAACCCCTCCTGCCCCAGGGCTCCTGGCAGCTGAACCTCTCACCCCCTGACACACCACAGAGCTGTAACCCCACCGAGGGTGGCTTCTTGCACACCAAGGCCCCATTCCAAGCTGCCATCAGCTTTTCCACGTCAATTTGTGCTCATAACCTGCACCAAAGGCTACGGAATTCCAAGAGCAGTGTCCCTGCAGTGGGAATCACTGCCTGACAGGGAAATGCAGGAAGCTGGGAGGGGACACAGCTGACCTGGCTGAACGATGGGGAGCACTGAAGGAATTCCTTGTTTTGCTTTGCTTTACTAAACTGCTTTTATCTCAACCAACAGGATTTTTACTCTCTGATTCTCCTCCCCACCCCATCCCCCTGGGTGGGCTCTGTGCTCCCTGCCTAACCCACAGCAGAAGGTGACTTCAGCCCCATCACGAGGCCATTCTTGTGAGAAAAATCAACTCATCCCACTCAGAACATTCCCGTCCCTCCAGCCCGGCTTTCCAGGCCTGGGGAATCATCCACACCCCAGCAGGACACCGCACACAGCATCTTACTTTGTCCACGTCACGGTGGGCTCAGGAAAGCCATCGGCATCGCAGGCCAGGGTGACAGACTGGCTGAGGTTGGCAGTGGCATTCATGGTGCTCTGCCTGGCACGCACCGAGGGAGGGACTGGAAGAGAGGAAAGCCAGGGCTGAGTTGGAAAGGACAGGAGGTGTGAGCGAGAGGGAGGCTCCCTGTGCATCCCTGGTGCCACCAGTCACCCAAACCCTGCTACCACCACCTGCAGGGTTTGATCAACGGGTTTGAGGCACGAGCTCTCCAAAACCACCAGCACAGGGGAGAAAGGGCAAAAAACCTCAGCGTGGTGGCCAAAACCACTTGGGAGTGCCACCAAGCTCAGCTCCTCACTCTAAGCTTCAGGTTTCCCCATGTGGTTTTTTCCTGTAAACACCTGAGTTTTCCTGGCAAACACTCGCTGAATTCCATGGACATTTTTGCTGGACACAGAAGAGGAGGAGGATGCTGTGAATCTGAGGCTGCACTTCCAGCAGCAGCCTGGGGCGAGGTGCTGCAGCCCCTGCTCTGAGCCCTGAGCCCCTCACCATTCACGATGACCTGGATGTCTTTGAAGTTGATCTCCCCACGGGCCAGGATCCTCCCCTCACACCTGTAGGTGCCCTCATCCGTCTTCTTGATGCCCCGGATCTGCAGGTAGTTGTTGGACAGGACGATGAACCGCACTGCAGAACACAAAAGGAAGGGAAGCTCACTCCACGTTCTCCTCTCTCCGCCCCTTCTGGGCTTGCTGGAATAAAATCTCCCTCCCCATCCCTAACTGGAGATGCTGCTGGAGCTGGAGCTGCTTCTGCCAAGGAAGAAACATCTGTGCAGAGCAGCCAGCTGCTCTGGTGCTGTGCAGTGCGAGTGCTCTGAGAGACGAACAGCTACATGTTCACACAGACACGTTCACATGGCAGCACGTCAGGCAATGAGCAGTTTGGGACTTATCCCTCCTGCCCAAGAGCTCCAGCCTCACCACCTGTGTGCCAGGTGTGGGAAACCTGCTCAGCTGCCCTCAGGAAGAGAGGGAAAAGCTCTTGCAAGGAGCTTTCAGCCCCTTTTTCTCAGGAAGGCTGGAGGGTGTCACAACATTCAGCTTTTCTGTCTGATGGCACTTCTTCGATCTGTTTTGGTTTTTTTCCAGCACTCCTTGGCCGATTCCAGTGCCAAAGCCTGATGGTCATTTCTGTGGGAACATGATTGCCCTGCCAGTGCCAAACCACAGCACCTGGAAGAACTGAATTCACATCCCATGGCCTCGTGTCAGGCACAAACTGCTTCTCCTGTCCCTTGTGACCACCAGCATTTTGTGTGTGAGTCCTGATGGGAGACAGACATTTGACCCCGGAATGGACAAGAACCGAGACCTTACCATCCTTTTTTAGGATGACATCCCTGCCTTTGTGCTTCCAGATGATGGTGGGGGGCAGTGAGCTGACCACGTCACACACGATCACGGCATCGTCCCCTTCCTTGAATTCCTGAGGGGTGGGAGCGTTCTTGAACATCAGCTTTTCTGGAAACAAGGGAAGGAGAGGGTCACTGCAGCTTTCTCAGCACACCTGGAGCTGTGCTCCTGCCTCCAGCCTGAGGGAAGCACAGAAACCCCCAAACCCCAGCAATCTCCTTGTTCCCAGGGGAGGATAAAGGTCTGAGCGAGTGCCCACAGCACCCCCATTTCCAGCCCTGTGCCCACAGTGGGCCCGAGCACCGCTCTGAATGACCCCCACTGCCAAACGTGAGCTTGGGGCTGCTCGGCCTCCCCGCAGGGAGGGAGGAGCTGCTCCCAGGGGCAGCTGAGGGCTCCTCATGAACCCTCTGAATGCGTGGGCCCCTCTACTCCACACTAGAGGTGTCTGTCACCCACAGCAGCTCCTCTCTCTGTTACTCCTGCCAGAAGCAGCAGAACCCTCTCCTTTTCAGAAGGATTTAAGCCATGGAGGTGCTGGAGAAGCCCTGACCATCCAATTCATCCTGACTCCACACCAAGAAAGGAGAAGGCTGCGTCCTCTTAACACCCTTTCCCTTCGCCCTCCTCCTTCCCCTGCAGATCTTTTCCTAGGAAGGTGAAACAGTTTCCTCCCTAATCTTGCCTCAAAAACGTGCAAGAAAAAAGCCCGGGAGGCGCTGCCTTACGGAAAATCTTGACGTTGACGGTGGCCTCGGAGTCGCCCTCCTCCAGGCTGCTGACCACACACTTGTAGATGCCGGCGTCGTCGATGTTGGCGTTGTAGATGGTGAGGGTGGAGGAGAAGTCATCGTTGCGCACCACCGAGATGCGCTGCTGGTTCGGGGTCAGCCGCTCCCCGTTCGGGGAGAACCACGAGATGTCCTTGAACTTGGCCTCCCCTGCCACTGAGGTCGAGAAAAGGGCACAGTGAGAGCAGCCCAGCTCTGCACTGCTCACAAACCCCACTGCTGCAGGGCTCTAACCGACCCCACAGTGGCAAATACCCTCACACCCGGTGCACTTCCATTTTTAACTAAATCCACGTGCCTTCAGCCACCACGCACCTTGACATAGGAAGAACTTGGATTCTCCAACGCTGATCTCCCCCTGGCTTGGAACAATGTCCACTTGGAGAGAGGCTGGGAAGGGAATGAGCACAGTTAGACAGGAGCAGTGATCTCCAGCAGAAAAGCTCTGCCAACCCTACAATCCCCGTGGATCCCTTATTCAATTTACAGTCCAGTATGACACCTATTTTCTGGTCTGAATTGCTGGTTTTAAACATGAGAGGAAGGTTTGAAACACAAGAGGAAGGTTTGAAACACGAGAGGAAGAACAGCATCCCTGCCCTCCCCATTGCCATTTACCATCAGCCCTTCCCAGTGCACATCCACGCAGGCCCAGTGCCCTTTTCCCCCAGCAACATCCCTGCCTCCTTCTTCATTGCATAAATTATGACCCATTAGGCAGAAAATGTAATTGGATTCTGGCTCTCCTCCAGCTATAGCTTAATTCCAGGCAGATCTGTGGCCTAACAAGCCCGGGTCAAGTTGAATTTGAGGACGCCAAAATAGGTTTTCTTTGGAAAACACCCTCTGTGTTTTCATGTAGTGCATGAAAATCCGCAAATCTCTCTCCCAGAGCAGCTAATTTTACCTCCAGTCCACAGAGGCATTATTTCAGCTGCCAAGCACACCTGGGGTTTTAAGAAACATGCACTGCTTCAGGAACGAAAACCTGGCTGTGTGTGCCAATGGCAACATTCCTTAAAGTGCTGGGGAAACACATAGATTGGGGGATAGGCACTAAGTACGGAGCTCCCACAGCTGAAGGAGCACTGCCTGCCCTCATTAGGAAAGGACAGGAATATCAGGATTTTCTGAGCACACTTTTTAGCCAACAGCCACCCTGACACAGCGTTTCCCTCCAGGAGGAAACTGGAAGCAATAACCGGAGCCGGGATAATCCCAGCGCAAGGTCCCTGCACTTTTCTGGCTTTCCTCTCTGCAATTCAGCAGGCTGTACTGATAAATGCTGGTATTCCAGCCCAGAACACTGGGATACAGCCCCAAACACCAAGAACTCAGCCAAGACTCAATTGGAAGCAAAGCTTGGGAGCGCTGAGTGCTCCAGTTCTGGCCACGGTCACACGGAGGGCTGCACGTCCTGCAGGGATTTCAGAAAAGGACATTAAAGTACCCCTGGACCTCCTGAGTAACGGGAAGGAGATGGAACACCAGCCCAGGGAAGGGCTTTTAGAGCAGGCAGCAGCCTGCTTTCTGCTCAGCTCTGGGGTGCTGCTGCAATGGCTCGGAGCTAATTGAGAGCTAACAGAAATTCATCCCCGTTTTCCCCCACGCCCCACTCTGTAAATGCAGCCCTGGCTCTCTCCTGCACTGCTGAGTTGCTGCCTGCTGGGAAGGCAGTGGCACAGGCTGGGGTTGTTAATGCCTTTCACTCCATCCTCAGGTGATTTCTGTTCCAGTCAGAACGGAGAAGAAAGGCTCTGTGGAAAGCACTGAACTCTCCATCACCCCCAATTCAGCACCTGGGCTCCACCTTACATCTCTTTTTAGGCCTGTCTGTGCCACATCAGCTGCACAGAACGGGAGGAGATCACACAAGCAGGGAATATCTCACTGCAAATACAGCCAGAAGGGCCAACGGGAGATCCGAGCCCGGGCAGCAACACCCAGCTCGCAGATTTTCCTGTATTTATTTCCAAGGCCTCAGCTCCTTCTGTGCATTGAAGTGCCGGGTGGATTTTCAGAGAATGAAACCTGGAAACCAGCCCTGGGGAGGCAAAACTTCTTGGAGTTTTAGCAAGGAGAGAAGGAAGGACATCCCTGGTTCTGCCTCACTCAGCCAGTGCTCCCTCTGCTCCCCCAGCTGCAAAATTACCATTAAATCCCATAATTAGTGGAATAAAGAACAGCATTTCTGCAAAGGCTGTGCAGAGGGGCAGCAATTCCTTCACTGCACCTCAGCACAGTCCCTTCCCAGTGTGAGAGAGGCACGGGGGGAACCTCCTGGGATTGTTCCTAACTCCAGAAAGGCACTTTCCAAACCCAGGAATTGCCACGAGACACAACTGGGACCTCCAGGATTAACGAATCCACTTCACAGCACCCCGCTGCTCGTTCAGCCCAGAACAGGATGCTCAGGTGCCCCGAGGTTGATCTCAAGAGCCAATTCCCTCCCTTTTCCACCGGGATTGGGAGCTCCCAGTGCTCACCCGTGCACAGACACACCAAGGGGAGTTATTACAGACACAAAACTCTGAGAAATCCCAACATTTCCGTTCTGCCGGAGATGCCGAGGAGCAAAATTCTACCTGGCTTTTTTCCCCAGTTTTTTGTGTCTCCTCCTGGTGGTTCTGTGGAGGATTTTGGACAGGCTGTGGGGTTGCCCAGCCCCAGGTTTTGTTCTCTGGGTGTTTGCAAACACTTTTAAGGCTTTGTCCTACAGCTCCCTGGAGCTGAAATCGGGCACAGAAGAGCCCGGCTGTGTTTGTCCAGCAGCTTCAGCCACAGAAACCGCAGGTAACTTCTAAAATTCAGCTGCCAGGAGAAGGAAGCATCCCTTGGAATGACTCTGAATGAGTCACTTCCAGCTCATCTGTCCTCATTTCACACCGGGGAGAGCTCAGGCCCGGTTTCTGAGGCAGCCTCCAGCAGCAGAACGATTTGCTGCCATCTCACCTGGACCAACGGGGCCGTGCCTGGAACCGCACAAACACGCGCTCCCCGCTCGCTCAGCTTTATTGCTCAGCCTGTGATCAGCCTAACAAAGCCAGCTCTGCTGATTTTAATCACTGTTTAATCGTTATTTTTGCTTCGCAGTTCAGGGGAAATGGGGACTATTTTTTCCACTCTTCATTTAATAGACACTGTGAGCCCATTTGTATTCTGCTTCCAACTTGAAGCAATAAAGGCCTTTTTAGCATCACATAATAACTGCATTAAAAGGCCTCTTCATAATCACACAATAACACTTTTTATAGCTCTGCCCTCCTCCGTATCTTTTATCTGGTTACAAAGTTCCCCAGCCCCCAAAAAATGCTGAATAATTCCCCATTGATTAAAAAAAACCAAAAACAAAAAAACCCAACAAATTTGCTAATGCAACTTCCTGTTCATCTGTAGTTCAATATAATTAGTTTTGCATCTCAACAAAAGAAATTAGCTCAAATTAAGCCGTGATTTTGGTAATAGGCAGGGAGGCTGTGTCCCTGCTGGGCTGAGGCTGAGGTCAAGGCAGGAGGCTGTACCTGGGCAGTAAATACAGAAAAGTGGGGTAATTGATGGCATTGGGTCTGTGCCTGCCCAAATTCCAAAGGGGACACCCCAAAACCAGGAATACTGACGCTCGCCCTGCTCTGCAAGGTGTGTCTGGCCCCACACAAGGAACCTCTTGGAACACTGAATAAATACCTCAGTTACAGATTTCCCACGGGGTTCCATTCCCTCAGATAAATGGGAGTCCATCCCCTCACATCCTTCCCTTCCCACAGAACCACTGCTGCCTTACAGCCCCCATCGCTGACCCCAAAAGGTCCCAGTTTGAGCCTCGGAAGTAAATGAGGAGCTCCATCCTTTTGGCCTCACCTCAGTCCAGCACTGGGGTCATTCCAGACTCGGATCCCCAGTGATGTGTCCGCACTGTAGCTCCTGGGTTACCTCTGGAGTCCCACCAAGGGCTAAACTCAGTTCTAAGGGCTCTTCCTGCCAGGCACCACTCTCGCTGTGACCCCAGGCAGGGAATCTGGATGGGGTTTGCCTTGGAGGTGTCTCCAGGGACAGGAATCCCTGTGCTCCTGTCACAGGTAACCCAGGTAACGATGCACCACCACAGCACGTGAGTGAAGCCCAGAGAAAATGCAAAATCAAAAAGCCATCAAAAATATTTGGGCAAGTAAAGCCCAGCATGGATGGATTCAGCTGTGACCGAACCCTTGATTCCCTTCTCACAGGCTCTACCTTTAATTTCCTTCATCTCTAGCAACGATTCACCAATTAAAATAATTCCAGAAATAAAAACCATCAGGAGAGAAATATCTCCTGGATCTCATGGCCACAGCTCGTGGAGTAAGGGCGGGATTTGTAAAGCTTGTGAGCGAAGCAGATTATGGTGAAAGCCCTCAGGATTTAATACACAACAAAGGCTTAACAAGACAAAGACAAGGCTCCTGTACACGGTCACTTTATTAAA
This sequence comes from Dicrurus megarhynchus, assembly GCA_013399195.1. Lineage (NCBI taxonomy): Eukaryota > Metazoa > Chordata > Aves > Passeriformes > Dicruridae > Dicrurus > Dicrurus megarhynchus. Next base: position 195,824 of record VXAD01000591.1, read on the forward strand.
AATACGCTGACTGCTCAGGAGGAGGAGGCAGCAGCTGGGATTGATCCCAGCTGGGCTGCAGATCCAATTCCTCCCCCGTTGCCACGGCAACCACTCCCTAAATCTGCCAGGAATTGGAGGAGGGGATTGCTGATTCCTCTGGGGAATATCAGATCGTGGAGATGCGGGGAGGGAGCAGCAGCTCAGCACGGTGCCACAAGAGAACACGGGAGAAAGACGTGAGCCAAGCCACCTTTAGGGCAGGAGCATCCCAAAATAAACACACCGACCCCCAGCTGGTGGCCCTGGATGTGAGGGATGCTCCTCACCCTGCTCCTGAACACCCCATGATGAGCCAGCAGGCACAGAGGGAGCATCCCCTGCCCCGCACTGCAGCGTCCCAGCCCCAGTTCCAAACCCAGGGGGGCTTGGGGAAGGGCTCAGCTCTGGCACAGCATCCCAGAGCCAGGGGAGCTCTGGTCCTGGGCAGGGCTCTGGCTCCAGCCACCCTTCTGTCTGCTCTGCCCACAGCTGGAGGATGTGGTACCCCCAGAGCAGGTGCAAGGTGCATTTAGGGGATGAAAATGCCTGTTTCCAGTAGGACCTGGTGGATGCTGGGGCTGGGAGCAGGGTAATTCACTCGCTGCTGTAAGAAAACCAGGTGCTGCTCACTTTTAAACCAAAGAGAATTCACATTATTCCATGAAACAGCACAACCTGGGCAGTGAGGAACCTGCCTGCCCTGGGGGTCTCACCCAACACACCCTCCAAGGGACAGGGGGGCTCTCCCAGCCCAAATCCAGCTCCACCCATCCATCTCTGCCCTGCTGCAGGTGCCTGTGGACTATTTCACACTGCACCATGCCAGGGAAAGATGTGCTTGGCTTCACAGCTGAAACCAGGGGCCCAGGCAGCTGTGGCACCACGAAAACACAGCCAGGGAATTCAGAGAGCTTTCTCCTCTGCTTCGTTTCAGTCAGAATTATTCTGCTTCTGAACACAGTGACATGTCCAAGCTGATGCAGGGAATCTGTGCAGGGAAAAGGGAATAATCCCTATTATGTCCACGTTGCTACCCCATCTTTTCCATGTACAAGAGCTGCTCACAAGCGCTTTTAATTTTTAAATGACCACAAGGCACACAAAAAAAATGACACTGTTAACACCTTTTCCTACAGAAATTTATGAATCACAGTAAAACTTCTCAGACATCTCCATAGTTTTACATGGAACACAATTTTATGCCTCTTTTGATGACATTCTTGATAAAAGCTTTTTATTGCTATGGATCATAAAACTAATAGTCCTATTTACCACAGCAAATATTTTCATTTACCTGAGGCAGGATAAGCCAGGATGCTTTATGGAGCCATTAAATCAGAGTATGGACAATTTTAATTAAAAAGCAAGCAAGTTACAATCTTCTGCCAAAAGAGAAATTTGGGTGGGTGACACTGCATCGTGGGAAGGACCCGGAGAAGATGAGAAAAACAGGATTTGTAAAAGCTCAGGATTCAAGCCTAATCTTGCTGCAGCCAGTTTGCCTCGGCAGTGTGCTGAGCAGCACAAACTGCATCCTTCAGGGGAACACAGAATTACTGCATTTGTAAGGCAGGAGTAGCTGCAACCCCGAGGCTCCAGGGAGCTCCCTGGAATTCCTCAAAGGAAGCAATCCCTACTCCCTGCGAGCTCCATCTCCCCCACAGCCCATCAGTCAGCCCTAGGAGCGTTCCTAGCCTGAGATTTGATTTTGAAGTGTTGAAAAGAATTCTTCCCCAGCCTTTTTTATGTGGTGATTTGGTTCGGGGGAGGTGTCCTTAGCAATGGTTAAAGCTGAACCAGCTGCAAAGCCTGAGATTCAGTATTTGCTCCACAGAAATCATGAACTCCAGTGTAACATCCCCTGCAGTTACCAGGTTCACTCGAGGAAGGCACATTCCAGGTCCAGCTCATTCATCCCATCCCATACTGCAGAGTAATTTCTCCCTTTGCCCAGCAGCACAGGTTCATACTGGAATTCTCAGCAGGAAAACAAACCTCTCTCTTCTGCTTCAGTTAAAAGGAAGAGCAGAGAAAACACTTCCAGGGATGGGGCAGCCACAGCTTCTCTGGGCAACCTGTGCCAGACCCTCCCCACCCTCCCAGGGAAGGATTTATTCCCAATATCCCATCCAACCCTGCCCTCTGGCAGTGGGAAAACATCAGATATTCCACCTGCATTTCAGACACTTACAGCATCTCATGAATTGTGGCTCACAAAAGTGCTCTGGAGAGACTGCTATAGACTTTAGTAGTTTAAATCCATATCTGGAGCCATCTTTTGCCAAGTGTGAAGTGTCAGAAATCAATAGTTTATTTAATGTGTCGATTAATCTTTCATACCTGATGGGACCTGGGATTTCTGTGGTAGCTCAGTACCACTGGATAGTTTAGACTGAGCTGAAAATCACAGACTTAGCCTGACTCCTCCGTAAGGAATGGGAATTACCAATGCTGCCTCACAACTTAAGATTAAACAGCCTCATTTTCCCTTGCTACGTTAGATGAGGAAGAAATTTCATTAATAAATTAATGAACATTAAAAACATGGGAAGGCTGCTTCACTAACTAAAGCCACATGGGAAGAGCAGAAGGCACCACAGGGAGGCAAAAGAACAAGAGCACACGTCAGTATTTATCATTTTTATCGTTTTTTTAGATAAGCCTTCAGTGATGATAGAGAAAACCACCCCAGCCCATGGCCAAAGCACTGTCACAGGGCAGGCTGTGAAGATGGTTCTGGGAATTTGGGGACTTGCTAAAAACATCAGTGCCTCTGGAAATAACCACTGGAATTTGTGGGTAACATTTCAAGTGTGCGTTAACTGCAACACCTTTTGCAACCACCACACTGACAGAACCTCCAGAATATCATCAGGACCATCAGAACCATTAATAGCATCCACTGAATAAAACCCCAAATATTAATAGAATGAAAACAGAAGGCAAAAGACTAGGGAGAGTAACATGCTAATACACTGCCCTATTTGCTCAGCAAGCAGAGGAACCAAAAATCCCTGCAGGCAAGAGAGAATTGAGCTTGTTTACTGCTCTCTGCTGCTCACCACTGCTTTAACTCTCTGGCTGGCAGGATAAAGCCAAGGTAAAGGCAATAAATCAGAGCTCCTCCTCACTCAGCCCCTCCAAGGCATAGAACAGGAATAGTTTACCCAAACCCAAATTAAGACATCATCTACAGCTCCAGAAGCTCAAAAATAGGTGATGCCAGGGAAGAAACAAAAAGAATCTGAACCCAGCCAGGGTATCCAAAGGCCTTGAGCATCAGCTGTGACTGACAGGATAAACACTCCCCAAATTGCCAGGAGCCAAGAAAATGCTTCATCCACTGTCCTCTGGGAAGTCTCCTGGAAACCCAGGGAGAATTCAGCCCAGCAAACACAAGAAATTTAATCACTGCAACTCGTAAGTTATGCAAGGCAGACAAAGAACATTTCAGCTGAGCATTTGTGCTCCAAAATTAAGAGAACCGTCAAAGAATTCAGCTCTGAACCTCTCTTGGTCTCTACCAGCAAGACACTCCTTGCAATAACTGACTCCAACACTTGCAGGAATTTACTCCAAGGAAACCTCGAGTGCAATCCAAACACAACTGGATTTTCACACCTCTCCTTATGCAGTAAAATACAAGATATAGGGACAACTGAATACAAGAGAGCCAGGCTCCTGCTGCTGGGTGCTTCCCGTGACACTGCTCTGGGAACAGATCTCTGAAAAAACCCCAATCAAGTAAAGAAGGCACACACAGAGATTCATCTTCTCCACCCAGATCCAAACACACAGGGCACAAATATGCCTCAGAGCTGGTTCCTTTACTCCTTCAGTGCCATATTCTGATTTCCATCTCCTCGGTGCCTTGGTTTCTCTCGGTTTGGCTGAAGTCAGAGCAGTGGCCTCAGGCACCACGTGCTCAGCATGTTTAATTTATGCTGCACACAGGAAATACCCATCAAAAGGAACCCTCCAGGAGGAGAAGAAGGGGTGCAGGCTGTAAATTCTGAGAACACAGCCTAAGCCACAGCTCATCACTGCCATGACCAAGAGGCCGCCTTGTATTAAATCCATAAAGGCTTTTAATCTGTGCTAAAACCACTGCGACTCCACCAAACTTAATGGCCAAAATGTAAGCACAAATCTATAATCCCAGGGAAGCAAAACCAGCCTGGGCAAACCACACACATCAATCCAGCACTCTGCTTTTCTCCCAGCTTTGCACTTTGCTGTCACCCAGTTTTTCTGTCTCCTCCAGAACTTCTCCTGACAGGAGGGAAATATCAGAACAACTTGCTCCAGTTGCTGTCAGAAAAAGCTTGAAATCGGTGGCACTACAATTAAACAGAAAGAGCTAAACACTAGAGTGGTAACCACGACTTTCAGAATATTGGGGCATAAATTAAGGGTCCAAGGCAGGATTTCTCTAAAGAAGTTTTTCTCTCTCAGGCTCCATGAAAAACCTCAACCCCCAGACCCTCATTTAGATGTACAAATGGCCCAATACTGAGCACTGACACCTCACGTCTGGAGGTTTTTGGTGCCCGCTCTGCACCCTCAGACCCCAGACCCTTTTATTGAGATGTGCTCCCTAAATAGGCACTGCCACCGGGGATTACCCAGCCTGGAACTGCAGCTAAGCCTTGCAGGGCAGGGGCTGCTTTGTTTGCAGTGTAAAGAGCATTTTGCACCGGCCCCTGCTTGGTGGCACCTCCGGGGCAGGGATGAGCCAGGGGCAATACCTGGGCTGCAGCCAGGGGCAGGAGCAGCTTTGGAAATGGAAGCAGGCAAGGTTAATCCCTGGGATAATGAATATCCAGGGACAGACTCCACCTGACCCCTATTTGCTAATGGCTGGGAGTGCTCCGTGAGGCCTGAGGATTTATGTCTTCTACAGCTGCCTTGAGTACACGAATTTCCTTAATTCCACACGTGGATTTCCTGAATTCTGGCAAGAAAAACACTGCCAGGCACAGGGTGGGATTGCTGGGGGGTCCTGCAGGGCCAGGGGTTGCACTTGGTGATCTTTTCGAGCCCCTTCCAACTCAGGATATTCTGGGATAACTTCTGCAAGTCCCAAAATCTCGAGGTGATTTTGAACACTGATGTGTTTGACCGCTGTTAACAACAGAGCTCTCGTGCAATCAGGTTTGCCACGTTCTCCTGCTACTTACAGCGTTTTTATTGCAATTATAATGTAAGAACTGCACACTGAAAGGGAGCAGGAGGGGAAGGAGATGCTCAGGGATCTGTGAGGGCAAAGACCTTTAAACCACCGGAGGATTCCTGCTGGATTCCTCCCCTCCCGCACTCCCTGCTCCTCTCCAGGGTGTGAAGTGACAGCACAAGAACCGTTCTGGAACACAGAACAAGGGCCAGGAAAGGCAGCAGGAGCGAGGGAAATGTCCTCTGAGAGTAGCAGCAGGATGAAAACGCCCTCGAAATGACAAAGCCCACACCCAGGCACACAGCAGAGATCGATGAGAGGCTCTGCTGGAAGGACAAACCCGGGTGTCGAAAACAGCCCAGCTCCTGCAGCACTGAAAGCCTCCTGGAACCACCAGCATTAATTGCTCTTTACTTTAAACCATCCCCCGGGAGCAGGGAGATGCACAACTGCCTCACTGTCCCAGATCCTGCTTTTATCTCCACCTCCCAAAGCCAATGCTTGTTTTTCCAGCCCAAGTCCCAGCCCCACATTTCCCAACCAAAGAACCAAGAACACGAGGGAAAATTAACACGTGGCAAACTCCACCCATCATTTCAGGCTGAAAAAAAGGAATTTGATCAGTAGAAAACTTAATTTGGGACAACACAACATTGCCCATCAACAAATGTGTGGAGAGGCAGCATGAAACCAGCCATGGCAGAAGGTTCTGGATGTGCTGAAGAGCATGGATAAAACTGGAACACCTTCTTCCCCACAAGTGCCACTAAATAATAAACAATAAATAGTAAATTGCCAATAAATTAAATGTGTTCCTCAATATCTACAGTCCTTTGGTTATTTGCAAGGTCCTTTTCTCACCATCTCCCAAAAAACAGAGCTCAGGGTGTCAACTTTTCCCCGAGAAAACTCGGCTATAAAACCCCTGCCCTATCAACACAGAGCAGGAAAAAAACCCCCACACAAATGAAAAACTGAGTTTATTTGACTGAATGAACAGTAACAGGTAAATGCAGGTTTTTTGGTTTATAATAAACAAAACACTGGTGGAAACTGGGGCAAGTAAGGCCAGAAAGAACAAAGAACAGATCGAGGCTGCAGGAGAAAACCTTGACAGAATGAGCAATGTCCCTGACGTTCTTTAGTGGCAATAAAAGTGGAGAACTGAACATTCCTTACAGAAAAAAAAAAAAAGGAAAACATGTCTTCAGACATCCTCCCTTCATCCCCTGCCCACCAAGCACATGAAATAATCCTTTGTAACTGTCCATGAAAACTGGGATTCCTGCCAGTTTCCTGAATTACACATGCACGGGGCTCTTTTCCCTCCTAAACCATATATTTTTAGGTCAGAAAGCACCACTCTGCTTATCTGCTCCTTCAAAGGATCTGGGAAGGAATGAAGGCAAAACCTGCCAGGAATGGCTTAGTTCAGCCCCAATATTCATCGTGGATAATCTGGATCCTGATACTTCAGGACGGCCAAGAAATTGCCTTTATTTCAGTCAAATTAAACCCAATTTCCTTGTGCCTACAAGTCAGGCACTCACAACATGAGATTCCAACCCTGCCCTCTTTCATTCCAATTAAGTTCTCCAAAAATCCAAGCACAAACTCGAGCCATCCATTACCCACCCAGCGCCAGGAATTATCACTGCACCCAAGGACAGGCACATTTTCCACTCTAATTCAGAAAGGGCTCGGACTCAGTCACACAACACAAGGTTAATGGCCAGGGAAGGGCAAAAAGGACTTTATGTTCCCATTTTCTGGGATGCCTTATGAGGAACAAAGAACTGACATCAAAGCCACTTCAGCAAACAGAAAAGCAATATTAATTTTCTGCCACTGAAAGCAACAGGTTTGAGATGGCCACTTCCATCAGAATGCCTGGAACACATCAAGGTCCACAAACTTCCAGCTCAACCACTTCCCATCCGTGAGTTGGTTCCACTCAACGAATCCCAGTTACAGCATGGATTTTGTGTCACAAATCCAGAAAAACTGACCAAGTTTTTCAGCCCTCCGCTCTGTGACTTTCACAGGAAAGCAATGCAAAGCACAGCTTCAAACTCTTCCTAAAAATACCTCGTGATCTACTGCCTTAAATTACACCACATCGTTTCTGAACTTCTCTAGAGGTGAAAACAGTTCCAGTAAAGCAGAACTCCCCCGTGATCTGCTCGGGTACCCCAGGGTGTGTCAGGAGTTCCACCTGGAGCACCAGGCTGGAGATGCTGCACCAAGCCCCCTCTGTGCCGGGGATTGGGGTGTCCAGCGGGGCCAGGAGCTGGACTTTGCTGATCCTTGCTCAGGATATTCTGGGAAGATGCAGAAAAGGAGCAGGGGAAGGAGGCAGCAGCCACCTCCCAGCCCTCCACTTTTCCGTACTTTCTCTCCCTACATTTTTTACCAGGAACAGATGGGGCCCCTGCCCTGTGCCCGCTCCAGTTCCCCCACACAGCTGCCCAGCTCTGACACTGCTATTTCTGCGTCTCTGGGAGAGATTTCTCCTGCCACTAACAACTGCTTGCTCTGCTGGAATGAAGACCACAGTGGGGCTGGGAAGCTCTCTCCCGGCGTGGAGGGGTTTATTTTGAGCCACGCTGTATTCCTGCATCCCACAATGAAATCCCATGAACGTGGCCCCTCCCCAGGAGAAAAAAGCAGCTCGAGCAGGCTGCAAGAAGCACGAACACAATGCAGACCAGAGAGGTAAAATAATCAACATTCCTTATGCCACAGCCATTGGATGGGAAAGAAAAACTTGTCCACTCATCCTAAATTGCTTCTGTTCTGCTTGGTCAGTCCAAAATGAAAACCCAAACCAGGAGTTTCCAAAGCAGGAGGCAGAGCTGGCACTAACAGCAAATCCTCTTGGAATAATGGCCTCATTTTGGGCATGGTGACCCCAAAAATGCCACAGTAGATTCCTGTGGAACACTGGAAACAAATCTACATTTGCAATCTCAGGAAAAAAAGGGGGGGAACCCAACCCAACCCAGCCCAGATGCAGTTCAGCACTACTTTCCCTGCTGGATCTGCCTATTCACTCTTTGCTGGGATCAGAAATGCAGGAGAGGCCCTTGCTGCACTCTCCAGATCCCAATCAGAGAGTTGCAGCATTTCTTTGTACCATCCCACAACCCACCAAAATGCCTTCTAATTTCCTGACAGCAAAATTACCCCAGTTCTTCCAAACAAATAAGACTTGGTCACTAACTCGTCATTACCAAGCGGTGGTTTTGGGTTTGAAGCCTTTTCTTTCCTGTACCCGCAGGGAGGGCATTCAAAAAAAGCATCCCTGGCAGTGTCCAAGGCCAGGCTGGATGGGGCTTGGAGCACCCTGGGACAGGGGAAGGTGTCCCTGCCCATGGCAGGGGTGGCACTGGATGGGATTTAGGGTCCCTTCCAGCCCAAACCATTCATCAATTCCATGATTTTCACCCCAGATTCGCAGACTGCCAGCTCCCAGTTATACAGGCCCTCAAACGGAATGTACAAATGGAATGGGAAATCCCTTTCCCAGCCCTCTTAGGGTTATTTTCCACTTCTCACTCAGCATCAGGGTCCCCAGCCTTCCTGCAGATGTCACACACTGAAAGATATCCCCAAGAATGAAGGCCCTGCCACGGGAACAGATGCACTGGCTCCTCTGACACCCTGCTCAGGGGCAGGAGCTGCCTTTCCAACAATGGCCTGGTGCTCCAGACTCTAATCCGGGATCCCCGTGGACAGCTGCCAGCTCGGATTTCCACACAGACACGTCCAGCAGAGCCCAGCGAGGGGCGAAGGAGGAGCTGGATAATACCTGACCCACTTGCACGGCAGAGGCTGTGCCTGGCAGCTGCTGGGAGCTGGGCACAGCCCGGCCCTGGCAGCAGGACGCCCAATTCCCAGATGAAGAATGGAGCTGGACCCCAGAACGAGCCCTGCTGGATGTTTTCCACACGCACAAATCACTCACCCAAACCCCTGGAGGCTGCTCACGCTGCCCCAACGCTATTTCAGGTGTACAATGAAGCTTTGCTGCAGCCTCTGGAAATCACCTGGATCCCCCAGAAAAATCAGGAATATGGAGCAGGAGCTGCAGTTATGTTCTGAGAGTTTAAAGATCTGTGCCGCTTCATTTTCACTCCACATCTCCCCGCTATGATCTACAAGTGCCCCAAATTCACAGTGGTTCCTGAAGTCCAGCCTCTTTCTTTTGAAATTATCCACCAAATCATTAATCTTTTTAATATTCCCTCATTTATGGTCTGTGCTCTTTCATCTCTAAGGAGAAAAGGTAGTGCAGAGAAATCTGTTAGGCTCAAAATAATTCCACGTAACAACCCCAACCACCAGCAAAGCAGAGCGTAGGAATGAGTGAAGGGAATTCTCCCAAAGGAGGTAAAACCAGGACAAAGGAGGTAAAACGGGGAGATTCAGCTGGAAATGACACAAAACCTTCGCAGAATCTTCTGTGCCGCCTTGTACAGATAAGATAACACCAAATGGTTTATTCTGCTGTGTGTGGGGCAGAGAGTGTAAGGTGCAGCCCCAGCAATGCCTGATCCGGGTGCTCCCAGGGGCACAACAAAGGCAATAAAACAGCTCAGTTCCAGCCTGGACTGAAGCAGGGACTCAGGTAACCCAATAATCTGCCCCAGGAAGAGGAGCAAAGCGCTCTCACTGGGATGTTAATGAATGCAGCATCATTAACACTAAATGGCTGCAGAGTTAAACACACAATCTTTGAACCCAGCCGAGCAAGTTAATGGTTGCATCAAACAACGAGGTCAGCCCTTCCACTGCCCCAGTTATTAAAATGGGAATTCTTGTTGTTATAGGATGGCATTAAAAGGAATTTACTGGCGCTGTTATGTTTTACATTCACTCGTGCAGTGCTACAGTTATTCCAAGTATTTGGCACGCCGGGTTTACAGCCACAAAGGGCATTTTGTTTCTGCTGGAGTGAAGGACAAGACAGACAAGGACAGATAAAAATAAGAGGAAGAAAAGGAGACAGAAGATGACAGAGCAATGCAACTGCAGTGCCACATCCAAGGGAGCACCACACTGAAAACTGGAGTGGAAAAACTTCCTAAAACAAAGGCGAGCGCCACAGACCACGCCAAGCAGAAGAATTTCACTGCCAAGGGTAATTCCAGAACTTTTCCGTGAGTTTGTGCTGCATGCCAAGCATAATAAACAGGAACAAGCCGGAGAGACATTTTCAGGCAGCCCCCTGTGCTGCCTCTGTCCTGACCCACCACACCACGTTTCACCGAGATTCTGCAAAAAAACTGCATTTGCATCTTTTCTTTTAGAGCTGGTCTGGCGAAAGGCAGGATAAAATATCAGCAAAGCAGTGTCACACTCAGGGCCAGGAGCTGCATCCAACATAAACCCGAGCACGATTAATGGAAAGGAATAAATTCCTTTTTCCCCCATTCCAGTTTTGGCCTTTTTTCCAGGCAGCACTTTTCTTCTTGTCCTGAGCTGGATTTATCCTTCCTGCAATAAAGCAGCTCCCAGGAGAGGCACCTATGGAGCTCCTCAAAGCCAGACTGATCAGGGCAGTCACCAATTAACCAAGGCTTTAATGAAATCCTCTATCATGTTCTCACTGGGGACTGGCAGCAGCCCAGCCTTCCTCCTCCTCCTCCTCCACCTGCTGGGGAAAAGGCAGATCCCACAGAAGGAAAGGAACGGGGATAAAAAAGGAGACTCCAAACGCCCCTGGGCAGCCCTGACAGCCTCACTCTCCCCGTACAACAACACAGAATAAAATGTTTCAGGCCAGAAAGGTTCCTGGGCTTTCCACAGCAACAACAATTTTGGGAGCAACGCTGTGAGAGGAGGAGGTGGCAGCAGGGGTGGAAGAAGCCCCATATTGTGTGATACCCTACGAACGTCCTGCCAAATCCACCTAGGAAATCAGATTGTTCTCCAAGAAGCCCAACAGGATCCAATATGTGTTTTAGTTAACAAGTCTGACAGAAGAAGCCAAATCTTGAGCTGTACTCAGTGCTTTTGGGCACCATCTGCATTGCAGGGTTTCTTCTGTGGTTAACCAGCATCCTTACAAAAAAAAATGGGGTTTTGTAGGGGTTTTTTCAGTACAAGGAAAGCATTGCACGGCCCCCTTGATTTAAACAACATTCTCTATGAAACACCCTGAAAACACCTGTTATTTTATAAAAATCTCTGGCTGCAAAGTGAAAAATCTGAACGTGTTCTGTTTAACTCCACTATAAATTCCACCAGGATCTGTCCAAAACTACTGCAAAGAGCCAGGGACAGCAGGTGCACCTCGAAAATGCTCCAGGGGAAGGATGGAGCCGTGGGGGGAACGAGCTGCATGTCCCTTGTCTGGGTGGACGAAGGTCTAAACCAGCTCTGGGCTCCTGAGTAACTCTGCCATGGTAACAGGAATGGTTTAAGGAACGGAGCTGGGACAAACAGCCTGAATTTTGGGATGAAAAATGAATATTTCCTAAGAATGCTGAGCGGCAAGTCGTGACAGAGTGTCCCCGAGCCTCCCCACTCCATGCCCTCCACCAGCACCTAAGAAAATCTAAAAGAAATCTATGCACTGGTTAATTAAAATAAATAAATCTGTGCCTTTTCTTCGCTGGATGAAAAGCCAGGGGAAAAAAACTGCAAGAGGCAAAGCAAAGGCACCCAGGCCAGGGACTCCAGCACCGAGCTGTGTGACACCAGCCCAGCCCACACCCGGCCAGCGGGATGTGTGCAGAACTAAAGCACCCACGGGAGGCACAAAAAACATTCTCCCCTCACAGAAAAAAAAAAAAAGCCAGGCTGGCTGTAAATGAGAGCACTCAGGCACTCGGGTCACTGCAGTAAATCACAGCCCTTAATTTCATGTGAAAGGAGGGAATGTTAGACGACCACAGCACCCTCAAAGAGGCCTTTGTTAGGAGGGAGCCCTGTGCATAAATACATTTCAGAAGCCTGGAAAAAGGAGGCTTAGAAAGGAAAATGCCGTTGGATTTTTTGGCCTTATTTTATCACCTTTCAGAGGATAAAGAGGCTGAAAATCAAGAAGGGCTACAAGTGACAATTAACCTATTAGCACACACGAGGAACCATTTCATCTGCACCATTTCAGCAGCAAAGAGCTGCTCCAAAGGGCTCTGCTGCACCTCTGAAGCCACAGGAACTCGGGAGGAGCAGAAAAAAGCAGGAATCGGGAGTTATCCTGTCCTTATCACTCCTGCAGATCCCACCCTCACCAGTGACATGGATCAACAGCTAAAATCCATCATCCCACCTGGTAAATGAGCAGTCAAAGGCTCCATCCCGCACTTCTGGAGCATCTTCTGGTGGTTGTTGTCTCCTCTCATCCCCAGGTATTTTACAGGGGATTTTACAGCACTGCAGATCCTGCTTTGGTGGAACTACGGGGGAAATTCCCACGGGGATATCAGCAGTAAACTGGGGAATGCCACCCAAAATCCTCACCAGTGACTCCTGCATCTCCTGACACTTCATCCTGAGCTTCCCTCACTTCACTGACAGCTCCCTGGAAGGTCAGATGTGAGCAGGAGCTGATCCAAGCTGGAATTTCCCCAAGATCAGAGCCCTGTTCTCCAAGGAACCACTGAAATAGCCTTGAAAAAAGCTTTTGGAGCACAACAATCTCAAAGCCAGGGGCTTTAGGTGGGAGCTGAGAGAAAAAATTTCAAAGCCCACGGCCAAATGACACATCAGGAATAAGTGGAGAGAGCATTAAAACAAAAGCTGGACATTTACAGCCAATTAATGGATGAAACTGAGGGGGGGAACAATCTCCTGCAGAAGGAGGATGCTGCAAGTGCTGTCAATAATTCTGCCCAAACCAGCAATGTGCTGTCTCCACTGCATGACTCCAAGGTGGATTTGCATCTGAAATTCCGTGTTTTTTCCCCTAAAAATGCGTGAGGATGGGAACATTTCTCAGCAGAAATGAGCTCCCCTGTTCCCTGACACAACAGGCTGAGTCTATAATTAAAGAGCTTGGGGATGGATGCAGCACTTTTCCCAAACTGAATCCCAGATTAATCACAGCCTCCCGGGAGCATCCTGCCCTGTGGTGTGGGACAAACGGGATGGCTCTCAGCACATGGTGTGACTGGGCCTTAAATTATCTGGGAATTGTATTCCATGGACTTGTATTCCATGGACTCTGTGCTTCTTCCCATGCTGCAAACGTGTGGAACCCATAATGGATCAAATCCTCCCCAAATTCAGCGCCAGGAAGTCCTGGGCCTGTGTAATATGTGGGAATAAGCACAATAAATCCTTGGAAAGGGCAAGGACTAAACCCAAGCATTGCCTTACTGACTTAGCTAAACACAAACCATTAAACAAATTGGAGCCTCAAAACTAATAAACACCTGCCTTCAATCCATGAAAAGAAGGCAGAAATCTCCATGTAAATAGCAGCCCGCTCCTGCAAACAAGAACTGGCACCATTCCAGAGCCAAAACTGGGCTTTCAGTACGAAGCAAAATTTGGAGCTCAGCTGAGGAGAGGCCCGGACCGAGTTTGTTATCACGCAATTAAAGCACTGCTAATTTATTGTGCAGCAAACTCAGAAGTCCTGCTCCTTGCAGGAGGAATGGATGGCTGGCCAGGAACAGGGAGCAGCCAGGAGGACCAGGCAGACAGGAGGAAACACAAGTCCATAGGGAATGGATTATACATGGCTTAAACGGCCTAATCCACTTTGCTTTCAACAGGTCCCACATAAACAAGGCTCCAGTGCATGTTAAATAAAAGCCCCATGAAATTCTAATGAAAAGCAATATGCAGTTACAGAAACTAATCTGCTAAATGGAATCATTTCATAAGTGGCAAATTCTGCGAGGCAAGAGGAGTCATGAAATAACCTTATCTAATAACCAATATCTGAGAACAGCGTGAAGATTGGGTTCAGGGGAAAGCAGCATGGAACAGGATGTTTTCCTAGCCTGAATTTCTGAAGCTATGAAGCTGTTCTGAACATTCTGCTTTACCTCGAGCAAAACACTGACCATCCTCGTGTTCCTCCTGCGATGCTTTAGCCTGACCTGTTATTTCAGTATTTCCTTTAGGTTGGTGACAAGCCCAGCAGGGCACCAGTCCTGCCAGGCACTGGAGATTACTGTCATCCAGATCATTGCAGTTATGAACAGGAACAGGAGCCATACCCCAGTGCCACGAGGAATCCTGTCCCCAGCTCCAAGCTCGTCCCCATCCATCGCTGTGATCGTGGAGATGAACGCACAGAAAGGAAACCTCGCTGCGCTTCTGACAGCTCATCAGTGGGAATCAGATTTCCCTGCATCACAGGCACCAGGCATTTATAAATCCCTATTTTAAGGCCTGTGGGCCAGCACTATTAAAACCCAACAGATGCAAGAATAGATTTTGCCGCAAGGTAAAACAGGATTAGGAAAAAACCCCTCAGTCTTTCTTTCCAGGGCTCAGCTACCGCCTCTGACGGGATCCAGTCTCGGTGCAGAGCAGCAGCACACAAACAGCGTTTGTTGTCTGCAGAGCTTCCTTCCACACACATTTCACTCCTTACCCCTCGAGAAGGAATAAAAACCCCACAAAGTGCTTTTCGAGGCAGCTGAGCTTTGGTTTGGTGCGATAAAGGGACGTGAGGCCGTGGGTGGAGCAGGCCCACGGGTAAGAGCATGGAAATGGAATAAAACAGATTTTCAGGGACCTCTGGCACGGGTTAACCCCAGCTGGCAGCTCAGCCCCACGCAGCCACTTGCTCATTTGGGTTTATCAAACATTGTCTATGCACAGGCAGCTGATGTGATAATCTCTGTGTGCCTTATCAGCTTTGGGGAGTACACAGCAGAGTACTGAGCAGCCCACCTTGTGCACAGCTGAATGTACTGATCAGAACCTAATAAACTAACTAATCAATCAGACACCCACGAGTCAGCCCTGCCAACACCAAAGCAGCTCATTTTTCCTATTTTCACTGAATGGATCCAGCCCTCACAGCCTCTGAATTGTCCATTTTTCCTGGCTATAATGAGAATTATCCAGTACAAAACACACATTAAGTTCAGACCCTATCTGGCTTTCTTTAATCACCTCATGCAAATCAATCAATAATAAAAATACCACAAAGCAAGTTCAGATGCTGTTTATTGAAAATGAGCACATGTTCTACAAAAATACTTAGCTACAAATACCAAGAGTCTTTCCCCAGAGGAAATGAGAGGTTTGCTTCATAGTTAGAGACACCTTGGTATTAATCTGAAAACTGTCTTCACAAGGAAGGGGAAGACACATTGTTCCCTGCCTCAATCCACCCATAAATTGAAATGCCACCACAAAACCCATTCACATATGCAGCAAGCCAAGCAGAAATATTACAGGGATGAGAGAGAGATGAGGAAAAAAAAAATAAAAAAGACAAATTAGATTAGTCTTTTGTTCACTGTGTCACATCAGATTCTCTTGAAACAACTTGAAAAATTAATGTGTCAGGAAATTGGGGCTGCTTATCAACTCTGCAAACTGAAACACCAAAGCAACCAGACAAACTGTGTATTTCCCCCCTCTAATGTGCAAGATAATTGCCATAAATCATATGTTTCATTCCTTAATTATTTTGAAAAGGGAACAGATGATAAAGAATGAAACACCAGGAAAAAATGAGCTGCAATAGAAATGAAGAGGGAAGGGAAAAGGCTGTGCAGAAGTGATCCTACAGGGGCACTGCTGATCACTGATTAAACATCAATGCACCTTCCCCGAGCTCACGTGTCCTACCACAAACATTTTCTATCTGGGCGTGGAGCTGCTGAAACCTAGAGCAGCTTTGGGCTGTTTTAGGCCATTCTTTATCATCCTTTGCCTTCAAAGGTAAATCATATCATATAGCTGTGTTTGTTTTCCACTGAGCCACATTCAAGAACTCTTTTCAGAAAGCAGATTTCTCACAGAGAAATGTCCCAGTCAAGGCATCCAACACAGTCATGATTCCCAAAATACAATTCCAAGGGTTTTCTGCAACACCAAAGCACTGAATATACATTCTATTACTTAAAAATGTTATGCAGCTCTTGGGAGCAACGAAAAAAAAAGGGAGAGGCAATATGATTTATAACCCAGGAAGAGGAAAACAAGGAAAATTCAAACTGAAATATGTTTTGGGACAAGAAGTGATACCATTTATTTATTTTCTATATTGTCTCTGTAGGGAAATTCTGCCCATGAATAGGTCTCTTGTTCGTTCTGGGGCATCACAAGGCACAAAGTGCAGCCAAATCCTGCACCGAGCTCTGGGAGCTTCCACTGGAGACGAACAACAAGGAAATGGGGTTTGTCTTTGTGTGACCCTGCCACCTTCATTAGAGTCAGAGCCACTAATTACAATCCATGAGCACTCACAGGGTTCCTTTCCAAGCAGATGTGCACAGAATCCACAAGGTTTTGCTCAGCAAGGATTATGAACAGGAGAAACTCCAGGCAGGCTTGGCACGAGTGACTTGAGAATTCCAGTTCCTCCAGAAATGACCCAACCTGCACTTCCCAAAGCCAGGGAATGACAGGTCCCAGTGACAACACCACCAATGGCAGCACCCCTTCAGTCTCTCTGCCTGTGACACGCTGAATTAACCATAAAATCTCATTATAGAGGAAAGAAAATACCTTTGGCATGATGCTAAGTTAGGTTAAGAGCAAAGAAACCAAGTGGAAATTCAAGTGGCGTGGTAAGAAAGATGTTTTAAATACAGCACAAACCCTGTGAGTCTTCCACACAGCCACACAGGGCACTATTTATAGCAATTAAAAATCAATCAGAAACCCAAACACTGGAATTACTGCCCTGAGAACAGGCACATTC
Organism: Dicrurus megarhynchus; assembly: GCA_013399195.1. NCBI lineage: Eukaryota > Metazoa > Chordata > Aves > Passeriformes > Dicruridae > Dicrurus > Dicrurus megarhynchus. Next base: position 212,866 of record VXAD01000591.1, read on the forward strand.
TGTTCCCTGCACAGAGTCCTGCCTTCCTTCAGAGCTCAATGCTTGTTTTGTTGGCACAATTATCATTTTAAACCACAGTTTGCACGTTTGTCCCTGGAAGACTTCGCACATCCAAGGAAGCTCTGCGGCCTCCCCACACCTTGGGAGCAAGGAATTCCTTCTGGGATCGTGCTGGGCCAGCTCCCTCCCCTAAAGGCTTCACACAGAACAGGGAAAGCTGTTCCCAGTGACACCAGCTTCTCTGATGGCTCAGAAATGGGTCTTTATCAGGGAAAAATGGGTAAAATCAGCTGTTTCTCCAATTACAGGAATCCTGGAAGCCAACTGTGATCCCAAAATGCTGCAGTGGTCCTTCCCAAAACCCCAAGGGTACTCGGAGGGGTATCCCCATTCCCAGGGACTCACCAGCCTCCCCATTCCATTCAGATATTCCAATTCCTGTCAGTTATTTCAGGGTGTGTTCCCAACCCCCTCAACCAGACCGCTTCAAAAAAAGACATATATAAGGACAAGCTGTCCCACTCATGGAAAATTCTAGCAACACCACGTTGTTGGGGAAAAAAATCATAAATAAAATCCCAGCACTGCCAGAATCCTCCCCACAATCAAGGACTCACGGGGATTTAAGCTGCTCACATCCAACGGGAACAGCCTTGTGTGCCTGGTTTCGAGAAGTCTTAAACCAAGGACATTGAGTCAGGATTGTCTGCAGGAGATGATAATTTAAATTAACTTAAAAAAAAAAAAAAAAAAATCAAGCAGCTGCTGCCAAGGGAAGTCTTGGCTGCAACTTCTTCTGGAAGTGCTCTGTGGGCAGGCAGTGAAAGGCTCCTATACAGCAGGGCTGGCATCCCATTATTGCCGGTTCTGCCGCCTCTGGCTGCACGGGATGGTTCTCCTTGCACAAGGAACCCCAGTGCTGTAAAAGGGCATCTGTGCTGAGCAGGGCTTTCATGGTCATTCTGCGTCATCTGCGCACGTCTTTAAAACACTTTTTAGTAAAGCTTCTTGTCGGAACCCACGACATGTCTCTGTCTAATTTAGGGGACCTGACACCCCGAAATGGGGGTGCCCCAGAGGGCACTGCCTTTGATCTTTGTCCTTGGAGAACTTTACCAACTCTAAGAAATGAATTGCAAGCCACAAGAGTGTAATATAAGCATTAATAGTCACTTTGCACCGGGTGAAATGTAGTATATAAAAGATCTGATAACATGTACATGGGGGTTAAACATGTACAGGGGGGTCAAGATGGAGTCTAAAGGGTGTGGTCACCTTCTCCTTCTTCTTCTTCACTGTCCTCCATGTTCTTGGTGACGGGAACATAAATTCATTGGTAGAATAGAGATAAGACAGGAAATTGCATATCTAGAACAGGTTAGGATTAATTGGTATAAATTTGTAAATAATGACACGTACCGTCCTCTGGTTGGATTTGTAACGGGGTATATAAATCTCGGTACGCCCAGCTGGGGGGCAGTTCTAGGCTACTTCTGCTGCTCGATGGACCTGTGGCTGTGCAGGACATCAGCCATAGATAGCAGGACATCAGCCATAGATAACATTAGAATAAACAACCTCTGCACAGCAGCTTGGTGGCCTCTGACTGAGTTATGGGCAAATGTGCTGAACTTATCTCACTTGTGTGCCAAGGCCGACTGAGGCCAAAGCCACAGCTTCTGGGTTGCAAGTCAGGCAGGAATTTGGTCACGGAGTTCAGGTTCCCCAGGGAGAAGGGTTTTTACTGGGGTGCTGTGGCTTCCCAGAGCACCCACTGAAATCCAGATCCTGTAAAACAAACATTTTGTCCAGTTTTGGCCAGTTTATGGGGTAATCACATCTCCAAAATGTTCTCCAGAAGCACGTGAAGGTGAAGAGCTCAATATAAAGATGGCAAGAACTTCTCTGACCAACAGAGAATAACACACAGCAGAGAGAAAATGTTCTAAAAAGGGTTAATAGGGTTATAAAAAGTGTTAGTAGCTGTGTCCAACAGGATATCCAAGGACAGAGAGAGACAATAGATTTAATGCACATTTTATTCAGCATCAGTCTCTGCAGGTGGATGCTCTAAGGTGCAGCCCAGGGTGATGCTTTTACAACCACAAACTCAGGACATGCTCTGCAAGATGCTCCCAGCTGGGATTTTGTTTTTAAGAGCAGAAAATCCAGCGTGGGTAGAAGTGCCCCTGTTAGAATATCCCGTCTGATCAGCCAAGACAAGCACCTGGAGCCAGCAGCAGCTCTGGATGCAGCACAAGGGACAGAGGGTGAGATGTGGCACACCCAGGGGACTGCTCTGTACCCTGCTGCAGCAGCACAGGCTGGGCCAGCAGAGCACTCCCCACCTCCAGGAACTGCTCTTTCCAGAGGATGCTCAACACCTCCCAGCACCAGCTCCTGGAACACTCCCTGGGCATGCTCAGGAAAGCTCATTTCGGGCTGAACCTGCAAGAAGATATTTGGATTTTCTGATCTCTTCACTGCTAAATAAAGGACTGCTCTTGTGAGCACATCAGTCGGGTACACAGACACCTCTGCAGGAAATAATCACTCCCAGACTTCGTGTCTTCCACACTGAGACCACCCAGTGAGGCTTGCAAGTGTTTTTTTATAAAACCAGTTACTCATTGTTCATCATTTTCCTTGACTAATGCTTTTCACATCACCTTCTGCACCTCAGTAATGCTCAGTGTGTGGAGTTCCAACACATCAGCACCAGCCAGGTCTGTTCTCCCCAGAGCTGTCACTGTTAGATTGATTTCATTCCTTTACTCAGGCCAGTGCCAGTGACATTCCAGCAAATAAAATCATCCTGAAGGCGACTCAAGTTAAACCAAAATACTCAGGCAAGCACACAACACGCACAGAAGCACTAACAAACATTTCTGACACTGGTCAGCATTAAAATTTCCTTTAAACAACTGGATTAGCTGCTGGATTTGGCTGGATTGGATGCTCAGCACAGCTAATAATACCTTACATGGGGCAAAGCAGCCAAAGCTGATCTCTGGTTGTCATATCCATTATTCCCCTGGATCTGGACACTCACTGACATATCCATGAGCTGGGAAGCAGAATAGGAACAACTTCCAGGCTGCTCTTCCCCAAGGGTTTCAAAAATACGTGAATGAAATCATTCAGAGCTCATAATAAATGTATTGTGCCTTCTAGGAAAAGAATAATATTGATAAATAAAACCAATCAAGGCTGTGGCAAGACAGAAGGGTTAAGGGTGAGTTAAAGGAGCCCCAGTGGCCCCCACATGGCACCAGCTGAGATCCATCTGCTCCTGTTTCAGGTTTAAGCACAATTCCACTTTGAGACACCCAAAATAATCCCAGGTTCGATGCAGAAACAGCCAAAAAACCACGACCTTGAACCAAATCTGACCCTCACATCTGGGGACAGAAGTGCCTGGTGAATTCACACACACTTCATGCAATGAGAGGAAAAAACGATTTGGTGCCTAAGTCAGTATGGCCAGGAAATCCAAACTGCAGGTGGAATCTGTCTGTGTGACAGAAAAAGATAAAAATCAAAGCTTGCTAATTGAATATTTGAAGGAAAAGATTAAAATGTTCTGTTATAAATTTTTCTTTACAGAAAGCAGAGCTGTAGGCACAGTTCTGCCTTCAACCCTGCAGCTGCACAGATAAAAATACCCACAGTAACCCAAGATAATTTCAACTCTGGAGTAGCATCTACGTAATTCATGTCCAATCAACTCCTTGCTAAAATCAGCCCTGACTCATGAATGACGGGGGATTTCAATTTTAAGAAACATTTGCTTCTCCTGTGGGAAAAGCACAAAGTGTTGTTTGCTCATCCTTGTTCAAAAGTCTGCTTCAAACACCACACAGTAAAGTGGAAGCATTAGATCACTAATACACAAATAATTAAATATGTATTTGGATGATTTTTTTTCCCCTTTTTTGTACCTACTGAAGAAAAAGCCAAACCCAAAGGACAATTCCCACAGAAGCCAAGAATTCTGCCCAAGCAGAGAACTCCAAACAGCACAAGCCAGCAATTGTCTGTGGAGGGAACAATGGATCTTTCTACTGGGTGAGCTCATTAAAAAATGCACTCTGGAGGCCTGGCTGGGACTCAGAGCTCACATGCAAGGTGATTTTTGTTATCAGCCAGCACCTCCTGGGACATCCTCACCCCTGGCTTCATCACAACAGAGATAATGAGCTGCAATTACAGCAAGACACAATTGAAATAAATAAATAAATACATACATACATAAATTGGTTCATGACAGGGTGAGTACAGTGAGTGACCTGCAAGTTTTGGTCAGAACATTTGAGTAAAATCATCTTCTGTCAGAGGCTGTTGAATTTACTAAAGCCCCACACCAGGCACTCTTCTTTTCCTGGTCATTACACCAATGTTTTGCATCACTTGAATTCTCCTTTTAATCACCTGCTCTATTTCCCCTACTCTCCCTCAAATTGCTGCAAACTGGGAAAAACAAAACCCGCAAAGTTTGGTAACAGATGGCACCAGAAATGTGGGATCTCCTACATGCCTGGAAGCAGGAATTCAGTCACTTCTGTCATTTAGTGAACAGCAACAAAAACCCTCGGAGAAGGTGACTCACTGGGATCCTGACACAGAATTGTGGGGAAAATATAAATAAGAATGAATCTCTAAGCTTCAATTAACCATAGTTTTGGGGTGGATGAGGCAAATAATGAGAGGTTTTAGGGAGAAAAGAGAAAGAAACATCTTTTCGTGTTATTTTACACCCAGCCTTAACCCAAACCACTGGGATGGTGCTTCTGTCACCCCATTATCCCATCCCCATCCCTCCCAATTCCTTCCTCTTGCTTAGAAACACATGGATCCACCACCTCTGCTTTTCTTGCTGTTTTTAAAGCACCTCACATTGCAAAAATTCAACTTTCCTGCATAGAGACACCTCCTTCACTGCACAAATCAGGAGGGAATTACCCAAACTTTTTGGGTGTCCACTTCATAGAATACTCCAGGAAAACGTGGGCATATTCTCCAAAAAAACCAGACAGAAACAGATAAATTTCATCTGTGCACAACAACTTTCCTTGCAATCTCAGCTCTCCCCATCTATGCCAGAAGTTTTCTCCCCCTTAATTACACTTTGCTCTGAATTAAGCTGGATTTTCCCCTCTTCAATGAGGACAATTTTCCCCTTCATCCTCATTTATTTGCCAGCATTAAAATTCTGCTGCTTTCCAAGTGCATCCCTGCTAAAATCCTGACGTTCCAGTGATGGCATTTGTGAGCAATTTCCTGCCAGAGATTTACATCTCGTGTTCCCCCTCACGTCTTCCCCATTCCCATAGCCCCAAAACAAAGGAAACAGCAAGGAGAAGCAGTTTGGAGCTGGAACAGCGATCCCATTGTCCTCCCAAGACATCAAAGTCCACGATGCAGCTGCTCCTAATGGGCACCAGAACAAGGAACACAGGGGCTCACGCCTGGCTTTGATGAATTGGCAGTGGCACCACGATTAGAACAGGATTTGGTGGTTCTGCAGCAGGAACCTGTCACGGATCAGGCAGGGCTCACGCAGGACCTGCTCATTTTCATGGGGAATGACTGCAGTGGCATCTCCCCTTTTCTGCTTCTTCCAGCCAGCACAGGAAGAATATGTAGGGATGAAATTCAAAGATAACGGGAGTTGCTATGATGGGAAACAAAGGCAGAGCTACAGAGATTAAACTTAACACTCAGACAGTGAAAATATACTATAAATGAGACTGATAGATACGTGTGGTTGATAGAAAAAATGGGAATGCACTGGTAATGCCTGGATATGATTTTCCTACTTATCTATAGCCAACGTCCATCCTGTGCTTTGATTTTTTTAGTTAGAAGGAAAACCAAATAAAGATTCCCTGGAGTTGTAACCAAAGCTGTAAATGGAAATTTCCCAGTCAAGCACCTTTCTGATGGGATTCCCCAGGCCCAGGAATCAGGAGATCCCTGGTGCCATCTCCCCCATAGCCACATGTGAGCAGGTACCGACTCCTGGGGTGCTCTGAGGGACATTTAAAGTCATCCATGCATTTACTGTAACCCTGGACACTGAACACAGCGCTCCCATCACTCACACAGCAGCTCCAAGCAGGTGTCCCGGGGAACTGAGGGGATTTAGGTTAAGCACCCATCTGTCTGATCCCACACCTTGCCCTGCCTTCTCCAGGCTGTTTGTTCTGCAGGGGACAAGTCCAGCTGCAGCCACAAACACTTTCTGCTGCTTGTGCACAACCTGCGTGGTTCGGGAACCTCTGCAGCGTCTGCTCAGGCCCGGGCACCGCAGGGCACACACCCCGAGGACATTCAATTGCCAAAAGCAGCAAAATCCTAATCCCCAAGTGCTCTTAGCTTCACTCCAGTCCTGGCAAACCCAGAGCTCCTCTCTGCAGGGTGAGAACAGCCCGGTTTGAAACTCGCTAAAGGCAAAACACCCCCACCAAAACAAAGAAACGAGTTAATGACTGCGCTCTTGAAAAAAGCTACAACAAACCCAAACCACGACACAAATGTGTCACTGCTCGCGGATTCCCGGCCATTCATTCACCTGCTCAGCTTTTAAATGAGATGTTTTTAGCCTTAGCATCTCTTTCTTCACCAGATCATTATATCCAGTAGAGAGGTTTTTCCTACGTTAAAAGATGCAAACTGTAGGATGAGAATCAAGCAGAACTCGCAGAGCTCACTGTACTTCTCAGCCATTATTTTATTCCCATTTCTTCGATCCATTTATCATGTCCAGGGTGGATGGTTTGGGGACTTTTTATCCATCTCAACAGCCGGAGTGGGAACACCACACGAGTTCCCTTCCAACAACAAGGAATGACTTCACTGTTGTTTTCCTGAGCGTGCAAAAAACCCAAGGGGGGAAGGCCATATGCAACGCCTGCTCCCAGAATCCTTTCCCTTGCAAATTCACAAGCAGAGTGTTTTCCATCTGTTTGCAAAGAATGTCAGATAATAAATTACTATTCCACCTTCTGTGCTGGAAAACAGAACAGAAAACAACGCCTGGAGTCCCCACCCACCCTGTCCCCCCTGCCCAGCTCCGTCAGCAGCCCTGATTGATTCTCCACCAGCACAAACCCAACAGCCCCGGCCACGCTCCAGTAAATCCCCCCTCTTTGGGCCAATTTACAACCAGATCTGGGAGGTGTCCGAGGGACAGCAGGCACCCGTCCCCATCCGCCCCTGGGGACAGCCTGGCTTCTCCCAAGCACTGCACGTGACACATTTATTAATAATCCATTTATCCAGGAATGTCAGAACTTCCATACACAGCAAACAAGAGACAAACGTTCTGAAAAAGAAGGGGGAAAAAAAAATGGCAGTGGGAAAAAGTCAGGAAATAAAGGAATTAGGAATTAATAATATATAAATCCCAGAATTAAATGGAATATATATAAATCATGGAGTTAGGAAACAAGGGCATTAGGAATTAATTCAAAGCCAGGACACATCACCTAATGCTTCCTCACCAAGGGTTAAATTCATAAATTTGTGTAAAAATTGATGGTGTCAAAAGGAAAAAAAAAAAGAGATTTAGAAAAAAGCAACCCTGTCAATGTCACAGGAAGGAGTCCCACAGACTGCAGTGAGCTGTGCCCGAGAAACATCACTAATTATGTACTGGAGGCCAAACTAACAATTGAATCCACAGTTTGAGAGGGGAGAAGGGAAAAACAACGAGAAACCCTGAAGCAGACAGAGAATATCAGCACATCAGTCACGGGTTTGTGGTGCTTCAAACACAAATGGCTGAAGGCAGATCTCCAACTACACAAAACTGGATTTCAGGTCCCTCCCTGCATCGCTGCAGTGCCTTGGTTGCTGAACCCCTGCAAACGTCTCCACGCAGGTTTTGGAGAGGGGAGACACAAATTCCTCAGGGAAATGGGCAGAGCTGCAGAAATCCCACACACAGCCCCAAAAAGTGCAGCTGAGGGAACCATCAACATCTACAACATGCTGAATTCTGGGATTCACTGCTGTAGTTTGTATTTATCTGAGGCTCCTGAAAGGCTTCTTCCCTCCAGCCACAGGCCAGGCAGAAAACACCTATTTCCAATGGCAAAAGGGAAGCTGATTTCCTTGGAAAGCCACGAACTTCCCAATCCCTTGAAAGGAAGACAAGGGAACAGCCAGGCTTTACTTTCTGGAGGGAGGGAGAGCTGCACACCCTCTGCAGGAACAGCTTCTCTCGTGAGGCACCAGATTAGAACACCCACGAGTGCTCGAGTCAAGCGAGGCCAAACTGCAGCACTGCTCAGCTCCCCCTCGGCTGCAAGGGAAAGCAGATTAGAGGAGGAAAACAAGGTAGAACCAAGCCTTATTCCAGGTTTATCCCCGTGGAGCATCCTAAATCTCGAGTACAACATCTGCTGGTCCACGAGAGGTTTGTGATGCCTTCAAGGGCAGCATTTGGGGGCACAGGGAACGCAGGGAAAAGACAGAAGAGATGGAATTATGGATTCCTGGGATAACTCTCTGCTCTTCCACCCTGATCAGCAGGACACAGAGGGCCCTTGGGAGAATTTGGGTACCAAATTTACCAAAAGAACTCTCATGGCCATTTCTGCCCCTGGATTTGGGATAAAACACAGCCAGGGCACACCCAGTACCCTCCAGCACCAGCACACTGAAATCCCGGCGCTGTTAACCACAACTGGTACTGCGTGATTGCTACCCACCAGGAATACTCTTTTCTTATCAGAAAGGGAAGAATTTCTCTTTGTGCTGGATTCTGTGATGGTTTGAGACACAATTATGGCAAACCCAGCTGTCTGCACCAACACTGGCCCAGCCTCTTTCTGCAACAACACAGGATGTTCACACAGAGAGGATAAGAAAAAGCAGGTGTTTATTTAGAGAGGTCTTCCCAGTGCTAAATGTTTAAAAGATATGCTCATGATTGGCCTACCCCATCCAAAACTCCACTTCAATAACAGGAGGTCCTGAAGGAAACTATGTGCCCACCAGACAAACAGGTAAGTACTGAGCGTCCTCATCACCTCCTTTATGGTTTTTGTTCAAAAAATAAAAATCTCCCACTGCATTTGATGTTTTCTACCAACAGCACAATAAATCAGTGCCATCTAGTGGAGTCCAAAATGTTAACCTGGACCACAGCTTCCAAATCTTACCTGTCTTGGATTTACAACCTCTCAAAGAGCCTTCCCTGCAGTGCAGGCAGCTGATCCATCAAATACATGAGAGTAGCACTGCACTTCAGTCCCCCTCACCTTCCAGAAACCTGCAGGACCTGAAGCCCAAAACACACCTCCAGCATCAGCAGGAACTCACCTTTAGAGCTCCTGAATGTGCAGCCAACAGCTCTGCACTTACATGGAATATGGGCCAAAAAGCAACAGAAATGTTCAGTACGAAGGAAAAAAATCCTGCATTGATTTATAACGATTGTTCCAGCAGTTTAGGAACTAATAATGCATGAGGATGTTTAACAGTGGCACCATCACATTTCATTAAAAACACCCCGATTAGCACTGTGGGATTCTGTATTTCTCTGTTTCAGCCCCTCTACAAGGGCACAGAGATCATTTAACTGCTCTAGGAAAGTAGAATTTGTCCAAACAAAACAGGAGCACACGCCACAGGTTCAATCAAAGCCTCCTCCTTTGTGGTGGTGAAATTCCAGGCTTTTAGATAAGCACAAAATGTGATTAGTTCCCTCTCCATTAGTAAAATACCATTTCTGGGTTTCTGGGGTTATAAGGAGTGCTCACACACCATTATTATCAAAAAAACCCAAAAATATGAGCTATGAGTGAATTAATTGGTAACAGAATTGATCAACAAGATCAACAAGATGTGGTCCAGGTGCTGCAAGACCCCACCCCAAAGTTACAAAGGCAGATTAATTCCTATTAAGGCTTCCTCATATCCAAGGAGAGAATTACACATCCTGTCTGTAACAAAAATCCTTTTCCTTCCCAAATGCTGCTTCTGTGGGCTCCCATTTAGCAGCACCCATGAATTTTACACTTATGCCCAACTGCTCCAGTGAAGAACCCTGGTTCCCCTTCACAACGCTCCCACTTAGCTCCAACGTGGGACTCTTTCTCAAGTGCCATCAAACATGGAAATGCAGATACTCGGAAAGGCTTCTGGATCTGACGCAATGCCAGGCTGGGATATTTTTAGTTCTAATCCATTTAAAGTGCTAAATTCCAAGGGAATCAGCAGCATTGCTTTCACTCACCACTCCAACTAAATTCCTCTGGTCCCACTACTCGCTGCAATCTTCAAGGAAAAGGAGATAAGAGAACCATTCACCTGATAAGAAAATACCTTTATCTTTTTGCTGTTTTAATGCTTGGAGGTATTTCTGCACGTGCCACTAAATAATAAATCACACGCAATGAATCTTTTGGACACAGAGGACACTGCAGGAATACATCAATAATGCAGGGCCTGAACACAAAATGAGGGAGTGTGGGATTTGCTATTTTTATCTCGAGGCTGCTTTGGGTGGACCAATTTAGGTTGATGAAAAACAACTCCTGGGAATACACAGAAGCTCTGGAACAGGGCACTGATCACTCTCCAGACCTGCCAGAGCGACTGCAGCTACAAACCAGAGCCTGAAATTCAGGGCTGAACACAACAAACATGGTCCACAATGGGGTTGTGGTTTCATTCAAACCTAGACCCAGTCTCAAGAAATGAGAATTCTTCATATAAAAATAGTTTCTTTTAACCAAAAGAATGGGGATTTCAATAGGACTTTCATCTGCAGGTTACTGGCACATTCAGCCTTTTCTTTGGGGATTGATAAGTAACTAAAACAGAGACAGGTTATCAGAAACTTAGGCACACCCATTAAAAAGCAAAAAAAAAAGCTTTAATTTATTTAATTTTAATTTTATTTATTTAATTTATTGGTATTAGATAGCAGTAACAGAGATTGTCCTAAAGGACAGCCTTTAGAGTTCCCTCATCTCCCACAAGTTATTATTTCCACATTAAAATGATGCAAAACCCACAAGCTTGTGTATAAAACACTTATTTCTACTATTGTTTTATGAGCAAACACCAACAACTGCCATTGATAAAAGCAGAAATATCTGAAGTGTGTTTGCCCAGAACACAGAAAAACCCAAGGCAAACACACTCCAGGGACTGCTCCAGCAGCTTCTGCTCCAAGTGCACCTTCTTACTGTGAATATTCAATGACTCCTTAGGAAAAGAACGGGAAAAGCTGCTCCAGAAAATGTGTGTTTTAAAAAAAGAGCCCAATTCAAAGGGTTTGAAGTGCAAGTTTTCTTCAGGAAGAGAGACTGAGGGGAAAACAAACCAGGACTGGGTTTGTTCAATGCTTTGCTGATGATGCTGAGATTTGCTGCTTGCGAGCAAAGGAGATTTTTGTTCTTACAACAGAACCTAAGTGTGAAACAGCACAAATGTTGACAGATTGGTTTAAATCCTCCCAGTGCTCCCCTTCAGCAGAGCTGAGAGCATCCAGCAAGGAAAAAAAGCACTGTTTTTATGAATTTGCTGTGTTTTCCCCTACCCACCCACAGCAAGTCATTAATGAGCAGCAGGTCACATTAATTGCAGTGTGAGCAGCAAGGCAGGGCCTGGGTGGGGAAAAAAACCCATTTCCTCTTTCAGTGAAATCCCTGGTTTTTCAGCAGGTGTAGGAAAGATCAGCACAAGTCATTTATTTAAAAATAAATGGCCACTCTGCAGATTTCCACTGATCTTTACTCGAGTGACCACTTGGAATTTTCCCAGGGCCAGGTGATCCCTCAGTACCTGGGAGCAGGTGAGACAAATTCCTGCCTGGATATTCCCTGGGACTGTCCCTGACGTGGATAAAAGCAGGATTTACCTCCTCGTGCCCGAGACTGTGCAAAAACAAACTGCACACCAGCATGACCACGAAAAACACACTTCTCTTTTGCCAGGAATAAGAGCAGCCAACAGAAATACCCATTTCTAGACAAAAATAACTTTTATTCTATTAAACACAAATATTTCACAGTATTTCCTGCTCTGGAGCTAATAGTCATGCTAGCCTGAAATGGGAAATTAAAACCACAAACAATCACTGCAGCACTATGTTATTTCTGTCCACAAAGCACAAACTACTCCATGTTTGCTTGTTTTTCATGTAATACTCATTTTACAGAGAAACAGAGAAAAATTAGAGAGTGAAATGGCCAAAGCCCATCCCCAGATAAAATCAAATGGCAAAGCTAGAAGTGAATCCATATGAAATTAAATCTCTGGTGCTGTAGCTCTTCTCTGCAGCAAAACAAAAGTTGGTCCAGACTGCCTACAATAAATAAATAAATTTACACATTTTCTTTCCTTCGTGCATCCCAGCTTCCCTCCTTCATTCCCAACGAAGCCCAGTCACCAGGGAGTAGCAGGGAATAAACGCTGAGTGCCTTCCAGCTGCATCCCAGAGATCATGAAGAGATTAAAGTGCAGGAGGATTTGGGGAGTGTGCAGTAATTCCGTGTGTCTGCTCCCAGCCCTAAGAGCACGTTCGAGTTCTGGGGATTATCTGCTGCAAACACAACTGAAACACGGCTCCAGTTCTCTGCTATTTTGATTCCTGCAGGCTCATAATAATTCAATAAGTTCCTTGGCCAAGCAGCTATTGATTGTATTTTGTTAAAATGCTGTGCACAAGTGTCTGACGAGTTTCCCTCGTTATTAACGTACTGAAAAATGCAAAATTAAGTCCTGAAATAGTATAATTAGCCAATAATGAGTGGGCATTTTGCTCACTAGATCTTGAGCTGCACAGACTCTGTTAAGCACATTAACAAATTTAAAAGAAGGTTTAAAAATGGTTATTTTAAGGCTTTCAGAGCACACCCAGGTGGGCACTAAGTGCTTCATCATAACAGTGCCACAGCTTGCACACAATTAATATTAATGAGATAAAAACAATATGAAGGCAGTTCTCATTAAAGGGAAGTAGCCACATTGGTTGTATTTAGTATTTGCTGCTACACTTAACCTCTAAATACTGCAAGTGCAAGGAGCTTTATGTGAAATTATGAGGGAAATAAATGGGAATTGTCTGGCAGGGATGGTTTGGGGGTTTCTTTCTGACCGCAGTGACACAGGCAAAGCTCTGAAAATCCACCCATTCCTACCCCAAAGCATCCACAATAAACCCAACAATTCTCACTAAAATACAGCAAAATTAACATTTAGCAGAAGAATGCTCTCCCCATCTTGTTGCCTTAACAGCATCACCGAATTACAAAAATTCCTCACGTTCGCTACAGAAAGACCCTGAAAATACCATTTTGAACACAGAGAGCAACAATAAACACACAAGAAAAGCTCCACTGCAGTGATTTGTTTCCACAAAGACCTTTCCAAGTTAAACCCAACCTCAGCCCAGCCTGAACATCATCACTCAAGGCCGTTGTGGCTTTTTTAGCTCCTTGGGTACCTGTTTGGAAACTGCTGCTTTACATAACCTCACTCCCAAAATTCACACGAAGAGGGAACCCTCTGCCAGTTTTCTAGCAAAACAAAATAATCAAGTGTAAGAAAATATGCCCAAGGAGTTAATAAAGCAAGGAAAAGCAGAAGGAAAGAGACACCAAGGACTTCAGCAAACAGCTCAATAATATTGATTAAACACAAACACAGGATAACATCTTTGGGTTTGGGGAGCACAGTGATATCGGTTGTCTGAAATGCAGTTTTTCCTTCCAACAAAAGGTTTTCTTCAGCAGAACCAGTGTCACCACAGGGATGGATCAGTTTTCACCTGTCCTCACAACAAGGGCTGTTGGTTACTCACAACCACAATTTGGAGCCCATAAAATTCCCATTATGCTGTACTATTATATATGTGTGTAAATATATATATGGATATTTTATCTGTACATCTTCTCCTTCAGAATACCAACCTATCACCCATTGAAACATCTCTACTGCTCACTAAAGTCCATGTTTCAATATCTGGGGGTTTTTGGGACCTGTACAAAGAAAAGGATCCAAAATCTCCCCTTTTCTGGATTTTTTTGTACAGACCCAGCTCATTAACACCTCACCCCACAGTGCCCCAAAGCAGCAGCTGAAGTCCCATCAAACCACATCACCAGAGGGATGCTGTCATTCCCCAACCCACACAACCTGAAATTCCCCCAACCTTTACCCCGTCCCCGCGTTTCCCAAAGGGACCGAGGCCCAGAGCGGGGCCTGCTGTGACCCCAAAAGGCAAAACCACGGAATAATTGGCCAATATTTGATTTTAAACCCCGAGTGCCCGACAGGGCGCAGCTCTCTGCGGGTTTCACTGGGAATATTTGGCATCAGAGCCCACGAGGAGCGGAGCAGAGCGGGGCCGTCCTTCCCCAACACTGCCCGGATCCTGCTGCTCTCAGCCCTGCCACTTGAATGGAATAAAAACCCTTTTGAGCAGGACAATCCCAGCCCCCCTGCTCCCTTCGGGCACGCTCTGGGACTGCTCAGTGCCCGCACAATGCAAATAAGGCAGAGCTCCTTTGAAAGGGTGATTAATATGCAGAGACAGGCTGCTCTTTAGTGGGCTCTGAAGAACCACCACCGAGCATCCCCAACGCCCAGGTCCCCTCAATTACCGCCCGTGTTTATTTTAAACATCAGATTATGCAATAATGCCACGCATTAAAGGCCAATTTGCCGATATTGTGCAAACACCACCAAACTGGCTGCTCCTCCTTTGTAGCACGGTGAAACGCAGCCTTGAATATCCCACATATGAAGGCGCTGAAAAAAAAAAAGGGATTTAAATTTCTGAAAGCTTAATGCACATCAATCTTCGTGGTAAAAAGAACTGCGCTTGGAACTCACTGCAAAGAGCTGCACTTTTTAAATAAATGTTTAGGGCTTTTTTCATAAAACAAGAACATTTACAGTCCTACAGTTCGATTTCAGGGACAATTAACTAAATTCTGCAGGAATATATTGCAGCTCCTGTGACAATTCAAGAATTTTTTTATAGAGTTGCTTTTGGGACAAGAGATATTAAACATCTGGAAAAGCCCATTCAAATTTGGAGGCAACAATTTTCTATTTCCATTGTCTAAAATCTTTTATCACTTTATTTCATCATTTATCATCTGCTGAACTCCACAGCTCAGCCAGGTCTCTCCTCTGGAAAGGACCCTGAATTTCAAGCACTGATTCAGACCAAACTCTGCCCAAAATGTAACCTGAATATGTCACCTGACTCATTTCTCCCTCCAACCCTCTATTTCACACAATTCCCCATTTCTTTACCCAGATTTACACACTCCCATTCATGTCTTTGGAGTTATATTTCACGTTAATCAGTGTGGTAAATTATAATTGACCATAAACCCGTAACAAATCATTAACATTCTTGTTTATCTTAAAGATTCAAGGGTGATAAATATGATGAATGCAAACAAAGAAGAAAAGGTAAATTAAATATTCAAATAAGCTTCTATTAGAACTGTTTTTAAAAGAGTAGATGCAGGAAAACCACAGAATAATTGAGATTGGAAGGGACATCTCGAGATGATCCAGTCCAGGAGGGGAAGGTGGCTGCAGGACACCAGGGATCTGGCTAAGTGGCTTCTGAAGGCTCCATGGATGGAGAATCCACAATCTCTCCACTCAACCTGTTCCAGGATTCATCCAACAGAAAAAGGAGGGATTTTGGTGTGTTTTCATGTGTTCAGACAGGATTTGCTGTATTCCAGTTTGTTCTGTCCCTGGGCATCACTGGGGAGATCCTGGTTGTCTTCACTCCTTCCCAGCAGGAATTTATCCACACTCACATCCCCTCGAGTCTTCTCTTTCCAGTCTCAGCTTCTTCTCACACCAAAGATGCTCCAGTTCCTCTTCCAGACTCTCTCCAGAAAATCCACTGATTTTTTGGCACTGGGGAGCCCAGAATTGGACCCTGCACTCCAAACGTGGCCTCAGCAGTGAGAAGCAGGTGGATTTTCAGAAAATTAACCTGGCTTGCCTGATTTTAATAACAAATTGTGGAAAGTACCTCCCCTGATTTACCCAATGGCTGTAACAGTCTTATAACTCAGCTATAAAGAAAACAGAAATATTTTATTCAAGACATGATGAGACTGACAATTCTGGAACAATTAGAACAATCAAGAGTTTCTTTAAATGGATTCCGTCCTGGCTGACAATGCCCTGGTGAAGTGATGGACATTTAACTCAAAATAAACCAAACAGGCTCCCCATCCTAAGAAATCGACCCTTCCAATGGATTTCCCAAATATTTTCCACGTTATTCTACCAAGGCTGTACTGAGCCAGCCAACTGCCAGTTTTCCCAGCACCCCCTGCATCTGTCCCGTCACAAGATCTGGGATGCAAACAGAGGATGGATCAACCCTGCCACTATCCCGTTACTGCCTGCAGCCTGAACTTCATTTCCTTGTATCACATTTATGGATAAAGGGCTGCATCCCTGCCATGGCCCAGTGCAGCAGGGCCTGCCACTCCCTGGCCTTTGTCCCCTCTGGGACCTGCTTTTCAGCCTGAATTTACCCGGGGACAGGCAGGGTCTCACAGACCTTTGGTCCCTCCATCACTTGGCAGGGCAGGAGCACGGAACCAACCCACAATGAGCAATTACAGAGCTGGAAATCTCCCACATTTCCAAACCCCAGCTCTGTTTCTGAGCATGCAGAGGGAAGTTGAGACATTGATCTTCAGGCACAAGCATCTTTTTTTTTGGTGGTTTTTTTGGTTGTTTTTTTGGTTTTTTTTTTTGTTCAAACCCAACACGGCTCCCTGACTTCTGCTGCAAACACCAGATCTCCGTCCTAATTATTATTCACTTTTAAGAATTCGGGTAACTCCCCCAGCTCTTAAGCACAGCTCTGTGTGACTACACCCCACAGCTGCTGCTGCTTCTTCAGAGGAATCTTAAAGCAATTTGCACTTGCTTTGCAGGATAAACCTCCCATTGTGTGCTGTTCCCCAAAAATCAGCTTTTCCGGCAGCTGCCTGGAGATCTGGAGCTCTCAGGACTGAGGCTGTTGATGTCCCACATTTGTCCATGTCAGAATTCAGCTGAAGCACCTCCAGTACATAAATTCTTGTGTTAAAAGCAACCTCAGAAGCCAAAGCTGTAACAGGTCCAAAAAATGCTCTGAGGAAGCTTTCAGGTGGCTTTGGGTATTTTCAAATACGTCAGCACCTCCCCTGTACACCCCAACGTGTTCTGGCACAAGGTTTTTCATGGAATCACAGGATCACTGAGGTTGGAAAAGCCCTCCAAGGACATTGAGTTGAAGCTGTGACCAACCCCCACCTTCACCAGTAATTCCTTGGACACCTCAGGGATGGGGAATCCAAACCTCCCAGGGCAGCCCCTGCCGATGTTTAACCCTTTCCATGAAGAAATTCCTCCTGAAATTGCTTTCTGTGGAACCAGAGAATCATTAAGGTTGGAGGAGACCTTGAGGATCATCAAGTCTCATTGTCAACCCTGCACCACCACCGTGTTCACCACCGAACCCCGTCCTGAAGTGCCACAGTCACACATTTCTGGGCATTTCCACGGATGCTGACTCCATCCCTTATCTGTCATTTATCCTTGGAAGGTCTGGCAGCCGCAGGCATCACTGACTCTGGGGACAGGGATTATCTGCCTCCCCATCGATACAGTGGAAACTACAGGATTTTAAGCCATACATCTATTTTGATGTGAAATTCATCCTTGATTTTCATCCACTTCTCTCCATTCCATCTACACCGCAAACCAAACACCCCAAACCTGCCCGCAGTGGCTGCCTGAGACAATTCCAACGGCAGGAGCAGGCGCTGCCATTTGGCTCTCACGGCCACTTCAAAAGGCATCGTTCCTAATGAGCAGCTGCATTTCCCCACCAGGAACTGCGGGGCCATAATGGCCCTGCTGCCAAGCCCTCCTCATTTCCATCCCTGTGCACAGCCAGCCCTTTGCTCCATGCTAATGTGTTTTCCTAAACAAAAGGAGCCGAAGCCAGCTGACCTTCAAATTTGCTCCTGTGATTTGGATGGCTCAAAGTCTATTTGCCTGGTGGCTCTTTTTTTTTTTTTCTTTTTTGGGGAGTGTTGGGATGAAAAGCGACACATTAATTCCTAAAAAACATGCGCAGAGGAACCATCCAGGAGAGAGGAGCTGCTGGGAGCCGTAGTTCCCTGCACAGACACACCCTCAGCCGAGTTATTCCCATTCTCTCTGTTTATAAACAGCAAGGAAAACACCACAATTCTGTTTCCCGGTCGTTTTCAACCTTTGGTATTTACAAGTGAGTCGCTTTGCTTGTTTCACGTCACATTTCACATCCCTGGGAAGGGACAGAATTGGGAAAACAAAGACATCATCTTTTCACTGCACCTGAAAAACACCACCGGGGTAGCATCAGATACTTGCACCTTTCTCATAATTCCCTGCATTAAAGCCACGGCACAATTCCAAAGGGAACAGCTTCTCCCAGGCTGCTTACAGAGGCATTCGGGCAAGTTCGTAATGCCCACCTTAAGTTGGAACCGCACTGCAATACACTGCAAAACCAATGCTTCCAAAACCACGCCAGAAACCCACCAAAAACCTCAGAACTTTGCCTTTTTTCTATCACCAGGTGTGTTAAATAATGAGAAAAACCGCAGGATGGCCTTTTAAATGGGGAAATAAACTGTGCTTTGTCTCCTCCCCGAGCTACCCCTCTGTTCCTCGCAGACTGATGGCAGCAGATGCAGGATCCCCTCCTCCTCCTCCTCCTCCTCCCCCAGCAATTGGTTCTGCTTCCCTGGCAGCCCGTGGAGGAAATCCATGGCATCGCCCTCCCACCCCCAAACAAACAGGAGAACCCAGGAAAAACCCCCCATGGCATTCTCCATCCACGAGAAACCATCACTTGTACCCGACAGCAGAGCAGTCTATCCTTAAAATATATTTCTGGAGACGAGCCAAGAAAAGTGAAGGCACTTTCAGCCTGGAGAGCAGCCACAATCTTTAACACTCAAAAACTGGGGACTCATTAAGTTACTATTATATTAAATGTCCTTAAAAAAAACCCCGACAAAACCCACACGCAAAAGATCCAACAACAAAAAAAACAACCCAAGAGTCAAGTTGGGAATTTTCAAGTTCAAGTGTCAAGGGGGATAAAGTTGATACAAAATACTCTCTATTCTTTAGGAAACCATAGTTCTCAGGATGTACATGAAAGGAGAGGAGCCATCTGCTCTGTCTATAAATCAGCTTCTAAATTATCAGAGAATGTTTTAATTTTACAGCACACTAAATAAATCAAGACTATCACAGGCCAGAGGGATACACACGAAACGTGCAATTATTCTAAAAGACATAAAAGACATGGTTTGGTTGTGAACCTACCCCACAGCTGTGCTCAGACAACAGTTTCCTCAGGGATTCCTCACTAATAAATATCTCTCTCTTGCCTCCTCTTGTATTTAAGCTTAAGGTTTCTTTAGCAGCACGATCATAAAATAAATAAAATAATTAAAATAAATAAAACACCCTCTTGCACTGACATCTCCACAGCCTCCAAAGCAAAATCCCTTCTCCCCCATCACAGACCGGT
The DNA here is from genome assembly GCA_013399195.1 of Dicrurus megarhynchus. NCBI lineage: Eukaryota > Metazoa > Chordata > Aves > Passeriformes > Dicruridae > Dicrurus > Dicrurus megarhynchus. The sequence goes on from VXAD01000591.1 coordinate 232,460, forward strand.
GAGCTCAGCTGGGAAAAAAAAGAAGGTACAAGACCAGAGCATCCTTTAGGGTGGAAAGCAGAGCTTGATGTGCTTGGTGCTGCTTTCACCATAAACACTGCTGCTGCTTTGTTCTAGCTTTTTAATATTTTATTTGGTTTTTGTGTTCTCCATTTTATGCTGATTTAACAGTTCCAGCTGTGCAGCTCCCTAGGCAGTCTCCATATTCATAATTATTATTATTGGATAAACATGTATTTGAGTCAGGCAACAGATGATATGCAGATAATTTTTCTTTTGCTTACTCCCATTTATTTCCCCTGGAAAAAAAAAACCAAAACGCAACCAAACCGCTTTATTGTGCCCTCCCACAGCTGAGAAAGGCTGTGTGAATGTGTCAGGGAGGCGATGGCTGTGCAATCGCAGGGAGCAGTCTGGCATCTCAGCACGGGTGAGAGCAGGAATGTGCAGAGACGGGGATGGGAGGGTGTGGCCGGGCCAGATGCAGAGCTGGATACGGGGAAGAGCTGCTGGGAACGGGAGCACAACCCCTCCGTTATTACACAGACCCTCTAATAAGCACTAGGTAATTTTTTTTAATTAAAGAGAGGCTAAATAGCAGTGCTTTGCCGCGGGAGAGCCGGGTATGGTTCAGGGTGGGTGCTGTGCTGATGTTAAACAGGTGGCTCGGATTTGGCAGCAGCCCTGGGGCCACTGGTGGCACCGGTCCACCGCGACAGCGACTGTCACCACGAGAGCTGAGAGAGCCCCAGCAGCGGTAATTGCTTAAGGAGATAAGAATCCCCAGCGTGGGGAGGGGTGGTGGGTATGGAGCACGGGGAGAGGAGAGGCTGGGCAGGGATGGAACACGGCAAGGACACACCAACGCCTCCAGGGCTCGCGGGGACCGGGCACAGCACCGGGAACCAGACGCGAAATGCGGAGCCGAGAGGGGCTGCCAGCCGAACGCGGTGACAACTGCGAGGGGGCGATGGCACAGGCAGCCCGCGCGGTGCTTCAGGGCCGGGATGCTCCCGAGGGACGGGGGAACAAGGGATGAGGAGCTGGCGGGCAGGACAGCGAGCAAACACTGGCGGAGCGCAGCGCGGCTCGGGGAGCGCTCCCCGGGGAGCGCCGGCACGGACAGCGTCGGGGAGGAGGGAGGGAGGGAGGGACGGACAGACAGACGGACGGACGGACGGACGGACGGGCAGCACAGGGATGCAGCCCGGAGGAGGGATGCTGGCCAGGGCGGGGCCGGCACAGGTGTGGCCGCTCCATCCTGCCGCTCCCGAACACGGGCGGTGGCGACCCAGGCGGCCACCGGCGGCTACCGAGCGGCCACGGCGGGGCCACCGCTGCACCGCTCGCGCCCGGGGCCGCTCCACAACGGCAGCGCCCCGCGCCCCTCCTTTTTT
>VXAD01000591.1:234107-272110 GCA_013399195.1 Dicrurus megarhynchus
TGCGCCCGCCGATCCTTCCGCCACGCCAAGTAGTGCCGCGCCCGCTGCGCGCCCGGCGGGAGGCGGGAGAAATGAAAGGGGTTTGTTCAGGCGATCGATGAACAAGTGAGTAAATAAACAAATTATTGGTATTTATTGTTATCGCCATCATTATTAGTACTTATTTTAGTATTAGAATATAAATAGTAAAGATATAAAATATAAAAATAAATAGTATGGAATATAAAATATTCTGATGTATATAATGTGTATTCTAACATGTACGTAAATATGTGTATATAATATGTATTATATGCTATAGAAATATGCATATATTATGAATTATATGCTATTTTAAAAGATATGTATGTAGCTTGTATCAATGATTGTATATTATTAATAATATAGTAGTAATTATACTAATGCTGGCGGTTATTAGTTATTACAGCGTATAATTCATATAGCAACATACAATATATAAATTAGGTATTGTATCATAGAGTGTAATTATATCTATATACTATATACTATATTACATATATAATATATAATGTATTATATATTATATATTGTATATTGTATATTATATGTATATGTTACGTGTGTGCTATATACATTATAGATCTTATATATTTGTATGTGCTATCTGTAATATATATACTCCATATATTATATATAGCACATATGTAATACATATAAGATATATATAATACATAATACAATAAATATATCTATAATTTATATTATATTATATTATATTATATTATATTATATTATATTTACATTCCATAGTGTAGTAGAATATGATAAAATATATCGCTCATACGTAATCTCTATCCTATATTATAGTATACCATTTATAGTATATATAGGATTTGTAGTATGCTAGTACATAGCACAATAATATCAGTATGTGATATATGCTAAGAAAATAATTACATGCAATAGTATCAGATAAAATAGTAGTGATATTAAAATACATCAACTGTTATAGCATATATGATGCTAATTATTGTATTCTAATAATTATTAGAGTATTAATGATGATGATGATGATGGAATAATAATGAAATAATTATTATTGACAGAAAAATCAGAGAACATCCTGAGCTGGGAGGGTCCCACGGGGATCACTGAAGCGCAGCTCCTCACATCCCTCATTTCTTGGGCCCTGCTTTCACTTCCCTTGGGCTCTGTGCTCTGAAGGGGAGGAGGGGAGGGGTCCCTGTACCCTGGTGAAAACGACCTTTAGAACATCCACAATAAGAGACTGGCAGTGCTCAGCTGTTATGGACACACTTCTTATAAACTCAGAGGTTTCCATGAAATCCCAGTCCACGAAAATCAATAAAGGAGTAAAATACTTGCAAAGCAGGAGTATTCCTCTGTGGTAAACAATAATCTTGGAGAGAACATTACATCAATTAAGGCAGCTCTTTTTCCCTGCGAGCTGACATCCCCAAAAATTGGAACAGAAGGATACGTGAAGGAAGAATATTGCACACAACAAATGCCATGAATTATTTTGTACTGTGGGGGAGCAGTTGTTTGTGTTGGAGGTAACGGCAGATCTTTATTCCTATTAAACAATATTTTAGCCCATGATGTGGGAGTTTTAACTCCCAGGGTGAAAAGAGGGAAGAACTCACATGGAATTCAGCAGAGGAAGATCACCCCAAACCCTCTCCAGCTCAGGGATGGGGCGGGACAAAGAGGGACCTGGAGACATCATTTCTCCTGTAGCAGAATTCCAGGAATAGGGGCTTTGCTCTTAAAAATACTTGACAGAGCAAAGACACCAATTGCCTGGTCTGAATTTAAGCCTCCAAGTAATTTAAAAACAAAATCATGGATTTTATGATGAAAATCCAATGGAGACGAGTCTCAGGCATATCCAAATCGAATGAGGTGCTCCAAGTACATTACCTGACACATTTCCCTTCTTTTTGGCCATTAGCAGAGGTTTATGGGCTGTGCCTGTGCATTTCTTTTTGTTAATCTATAAAATGAAAAGGGGAAAAAATCCCATCGATCAATAACTGAACTGCAAGTTTCAGTTATTGACTTCACGGGGTACTTGGCACAAAAGGGAACAGGAAATTTGAAGTTTTCTGCCACATTTAAAAGCAGCAGCAGTGGAATCTGTCAAATTAATTCCACTTCTGCTATGCAAATATAATAAAAAATGAATTTTAACTCTACAGGCATTTCACAAATATGAGACCCAGATCTGTGAGCCACAAAGCAGAGTTATCCCTTATGTGCAGGCTCTGGAAAATGGGCACAGTTAGGGAATGCACCTCAGAGCTCCCCCTGCTCAGAGGGGGATTGTTCTGTGCTCTGCAGATGTTTGTGATGATGGATAACAACACCATGCAAAATGACCTCAAATCAATATTCTTCACAGCCAGGCAATAAAAGCAGAGATAGGCCCTCGAAACATCCCTCTCTCTGTCACAGATTATTTTTAAAAGTCTTAATATAGAAGAAAAGTAAGAGTATCTCCCTTTCCTTGTTTAGACAACACGGCTCACAAAGATATTCATGTGCTCTGGTGAGGTCATAAACCATAGGAATGAGGGTGAAGTCATCAGAATTGGAGGGGTAAAATTACAGCCCAGAAATTCAGAATCCGGGCACTCAAAACCTCTGTGTTTTATGTCCATACCAACCTTGATCCTGCCCTTGTCCCAGAGTTCTGCTTCCCACAAACAGGGGATGGTTCCATGCCCAGAGCTGTGAAAATATGGATGTGGCAGCTGTTAGTCATGGAAATATCCAGGGAAAGGGACTTGATGGAGATGCTCTGTCAGTCTGACTCACAGCTCACATGTCACCCCGCTGATGGCATTCCTGGAAGTCACCTGGCAGTTATGGGAAGAAAGGAAATCTTCCATCTTTGAAGCTAAAATGTGAAATTTGATGTGCACGCTCCCGTGTATAAAACCATTACACACGTCCAGTGTGCAGTAAATGTCTCATTTTAATATTTTTAACCTACCCAGCCAACTCTGAGGCTTCAATTCAGAGGAGAAAAGGACTCTCAGCTGAGCAGAATCACAGAAATTAAGAGGGGTGTAGGGAGTACATCGGGATTAACTGACTGTTCTCTTCCACTCTTCCCACGGTGTCACTGGTTCTTGTTTTAATTTAAAATACTGTAGGTATTTAAAGCACCTCCATCACCCAGTGCCTCTAAATAACAGGCATCAGCATCACTAATACCTGGCTATTTAAAAAGAACAGCTGTTCTAGTTGCTGCTTTTATTTATAATGATATTAATGCCAAGCCCCACCATCACATCATGTGCATTAATGCAAGTGTAAAACCAGTGTGTGCAAAATTAGCATAGAAGAGGCTCAAACAAGAGGGTGTCTCATGGTAGCAAGAAATAAATGATTGTTTTAATTGAAAAAACCCATCCCTCAGTCTGCTTTGATTTAAAAAAGTATAAATATGCCTGGCAGGAACGTTCAAGCACATGTGGAAGTTATGAGGAACCACATTCTCTGCACATGGAGCTGCACTGCCAGACCCAAACTCAGCAGATTTATTTCACAGAATTGGCTCTAAAGCATCAATGACCAGTGGACTCACTTAGAAACTTAACGGAGGCTCCCCCATCCCCCAAAAGTAAAGAGTTATCCAAAAAAAAAGGGCAAAAAAAAGAGTAATTTACAACTTTTTGCTCCTCTCTTTCCTTACCACAGGGAGCTCCTTGCCAGTGAAAGCCCCAAAAGACGAATCCACTGAAGCAGAACTGTGCTTTAAACTTTCCTCTTGCTGAGAGGCAACTAAACAGGATTATGCTGATTGCCTATGAGGCAGGCAGGTAGACAGTCATTCCAAGAGAAAAAGGAATAATTCCATTTTTAAATCAGCCCAGAGCAGAGCTGAATGTTTCCCCAACATTTTTTGGTTGTGACTGGATTTCAGGCACAGAAGAATAAAACTTGTAACAGAATCTCACTCTCTGATTCTGTGTTATGTCAGCCTCACATTTCTCTAAAAATATTGTGGAGAGGATAAAAATATGAGTAAAGGAGTGTTTCTATTTCTACATAATGGTCTTAAGATGGTGCTGAAATGCAGTGAGAAAGAAAAAGATCCTGGAAAATTCTTGCTGTTGAGGCAAAAATCATTTTTTCTGGAACTGAATACATCCTCTGCTTTATTATCAAAGCCTGCACGGAGGCTCTGGGATTTACAATATCCAGGTTGTTTGGAGGCAGCTTCCCAGGCACATCTGGATGTTAAAATTCAGCCATGAAACCTTCGGGCACCATGTTTGGAATTTAATCTTTGCCATCACCAGTCTGAGGCCCAAATTCACTCGTGAGCATCACCCAGAGACCCCACTGCAGCTGCTGCCCCTCCCGTCCTGACCACGATTTTCAGAGCTCAGTCTCGTGGATCTCTCCTTGATTTTTAGAGTCAGTTTTTCTTGCTGCTGCTCTTGGGCTCCAATCCAAATTAAGGTGATATTAAATGATCTCCTGAGCACAAGATGCTGCTCCATAGACAGGTACTTCATTTACAGCATTCAACAACAGCAGATGTGGCAGTTTTTATCTACAGATGTGGGTTAGGAGGTCTTAGGTCGGCATGAATGCCACTCAAGCCATCCAGATGGGATCAGGACAACATCTTTAGTGTGGCTTTAGCTCTCTCCACGCAAGTTTCATCTCTGATGAGGAATTGTTGGGCGACAAATAACTGGTTCTGCGCTGGCAGGAGCGGTGCCAGATGATGTAAGATGATGCATTTCTCTGGCAGATGTCTGCCATCTGCACAGCTGCTCCAGCCTCTCTTGGAGAAGGGCTGTGCTCATTATGGAAGGGGAAAAAAACAGCAAAAAAAGCCCTTGCTATCAGTCAGGATCCTCTTTGAAGAGATTTTGATCCCAGTCAGGTAGGACAATCGGGGACAGACACCACGCTCGGCAATCAGGGGCGTCCCTGGGGCCTGTAACTTGTCTTGATGAATCTCCTGAAGACAAACACATCATTACCCCTAAAGAGAGCTCAGGTTGTGCAGCTCTCCCTGCGCTCCAGCAGCAGCCCTGGCAAGATATTGGAATTCAGCACATCCCCTTATAACTTCATATTTCTCATTTAACAAACCCTGGTTTCTCCAAGCCCTTATTTGTTTGTAAAGCCCAACTCAGTGTATTTTAACAGCACAGTCCTTGCTCAGACACAGCCAAAATAGGAAAACCAAAGTCACCTGAGCTGAACACATCTAGGAATTTGATTCAGTGATGTGTCTTGTGCTTCCTGGGAACCTGTGGCCAGAAGGAAGCTGAAAACAGAGCTCCTGAGCCTCATCTTAAACCATGGAGCAAAAGGCCAATCCTGAAAGCAGTAGGATGGAAATAAATGCAAGAACAACAGAATATTCCCTCCCCTCTCCCTCATGCCCTTCTCCAAAAGCTCCATTACAGTAATGTGAGTAATTAAAACCTAAGCTGTGATTTGTTCTTCCAAGTGTGTTTAATATTACAAAGCCTCTGGAACTGTGGGCTCTTGCCCTTTTTTTGGCCATTTAAAGGTTTGTTTCTTGCTATTCCAGTTCCAGATTAGAAGGGATGGAAATGTTCTCCTTCTCAAAGCCAAGCTTTTCTGCAAAGATCTTTTTTTTGAATGAAAGTCATTGCCCTTCCCCAGCCCGCACTCCCTTTGCATTTCCCTTTTTTTTTTTTGAAGCCTAAACCAGCCCCTTGGGCATCCTAACATCCAGCAGTGTATCAGAGGGAATGACTCATGATTCCAGGGGTAATCAATATCCACAATGCACTTCTCTCCCAGCACTGCTGCGAGTCAGACACAGCCATAGAACCAGGCTGTTAAACACAGCCGTTCACGCTGGGGTTAAGTTGAAGATCAGCATCCACTTTATAAACAAACACTTCTCAAAGTTGTTGCACTGGCTGAGGAAATCACTGACAATATTTCAAATTTCCATCTTATGTGTCTGACCAAGCTTCACTTGTGAAATAATCCCACTACAGAAGAGCCTTCTGACCCTGCACTGAAAGGATTCTGTCCTAGGCTCCGGCTGGTATTTCCTATTTTTGCTACCAAGATCAAAATATGCAGCAGAGGGAGCAAAACTGTTTATTTGTAGGACTTTTTAAATGCATGTGGAACGTGCATCTTCCTCCAGGACACTTGTTGAACACTTAAACTGCATTTTTAAACTCCATGAACTCCTTTTGTTCTGGGGCTCTTCTTCCTCTCGCTCTTCCTCGAGCTCCGTGTAATGTCTGTGAAGTTGTTTATGCCATTGAAGATGCAAATTTGAAAAACGAAACAAAACAAAAGGGTAGAGGCTCAAAAACCTCTCTAAAGTGAGAAATATTTTATAAATCAGAGTTAGTTTTATACTGGTTTGCTTTTGGTCAAGGGCTCGCCAGCTTGAAGCCATAAACCCACCCAAGACCTCGGCTGTTCTGCCCCCAGTGAAGCCTTGGCTCTGTTCCCGGCAGGACGGGGATGCTCCTGCCCCCCGAGCCAGCCCGTCCCTGTCCCCCTCAGCCTCCCCAGCCACCCTCAGCCCTGTTTTTGGCTCAGACCTGCGGGACACCGAGCAGCCACAGGGCACCTTAACCTGCCCGGGGCTGTGGCACTAAGCCAAGGCTCGGCAGCCCAGGGCAGGGATGGGACATTCCTTCCCTGAGCTGGAGACAGCGATCCCGACCGCTCCAAAACCAGGACGGATTTGAATCCTGCCTGACTCACCCCCTGCTCCTCCGCAGGAGCAGCTGCAGCACCAGGGACTCCAGGGAATCTCTTCCCTGGCAGAGATGCTCCATCCAAAACGGTGTGGCCACGGGAGCAGGGCAGGGCTTGTCCCTCCGTGCTGGGGTGGCACCTCCAGGGCTCCCTCCACTCTCCCTACAAGAAAAGACATTTTTTCCCTGAAGTGCTTTCTGTGATCTAATCAAAAAATATCTCAGAATTGGGAAATCTACGTGACAAAGAAAATCCTGCTTAATCACAGGCTCATCTTCTGCCCATTGCCCCCATTTATGATTTAACAGCGTGGAAAAGGCTGCGAAATAATTCATCGTGGCATGAAGGATGTGTGGTCTCACTGCTGGCACAATGCAATCTTCCAAATTGTGCTCTCCATATAAATCACAGAACAAATGGAGCAAATAAAAGGAAAATACAATAGCAGAAGATTTTGTTTCATGTTTCTGTGCTTGTTTCCAGTTCATTTAAGGGATACACAGGGTTAGGTGTGGTGAGCTGACACTGGGCACCTTTCTAGAACTGAGGGAGAATCACATTTATGATCAGCCAGATGACACCATTGTTACCTGAGACCGTTGGGGGGTTTTTTCCTCACTCTTTTCTGACTTCATGAGGAAAAAAAATAATTTTCAGCAATAATTTCTGGAATTTGTCCCAGGATTTTTAGTCTGATATCTGATTCATGTGGATTTCAGCTAAAAGTACAACTCACCAGATGTTTTTCTGTAATGCAGGCCCAGGGTTGGGGTTTTTTTGCATAACAATCTCTTGTACAGCAAGACCTGGTTTCTGCTTTCTTAGCTGAGGAGTAATTTTGTATTTCTGGCCTTCTTGGAGTAAAATCCCAGCTGGAAATTGGTGTTTCCCCATGAATAGAGGCATCATTTTCCCTGCTGTCCCCCTCCATCCCCAGCACCACAAAGAGCCCTTGTCAGGGCAGAGCTGGATGTAAACAATCCCAGATGAGGGCTCCAACACATCCCTCCCTGGAATACTGATCCTTGAGCAAAGATGTCACTCGAAATCAAAGATGTTTTTATAAAAGGAAAGGGGGAAACCCTTAAAGGTGTTGTGTGTGTGTTTGGGGTGGCTTGGGAGGGCACTGCTGGCTCCCAGCACCACCGCAGAGTGTTCCAGGCACTGCCCACGAGTGAACTGAGGGAGGCACAGGGTAATTACCTGGCTTGGGCCTCTGCCAAGGGAATTGTATCAACAGCACACTTGTCATGTACGACATTACGGGCGCTTTAATGCCCTTAATTTATGGTGGTGGCTCAGGAAGGGAAGCACACGGGGTTTGTGCTCCAGCAGGGTGACAGCAGGGCCACAGATGGAGGCAAAAGATGGCAGTGCCATAACTACCAAAAGCTTTGCAGGTTGAGAAAGGTTCCCTCCCTCTGCTGTGAGAACCCACAGCTCCAAACCCTCTGCTGCTGGTGGCAGGAGAGAATTCCCACTTTATTCTGTAAAAGTGGATGAATTCATTGTCCCCCCCGGTTCGCTGGAGGCAGGAGGTTGCTGTGTGGGCTCCCTGTCCCACCGCAGGATAAATCCCTCTCAGCAAACTGCTGGCACTCAGCTCAGTCCCCAGCACAGCCCCCGGAGCCCCTGGCATCTGCTCCCCGTGCTCTGCAAAGGAGCACAGGGCGGGATGCGGGGGGAATAGCAATGGCAGAGCTGCAGGAACTGGCTGTTCCAGCCTGCAGCGCAGCATTCCAAGCCCTCAGCTCGGCGATGAGAGGCTGGGAGCAAAATCCAGCTCTGTGTTCTGCTGGGGAAGGTGCTCCCTTCTCAGCCACATGGAAATACAGGATACTCCAGGCCAGCCTCCTGTGCCAGCACTACCTGATCACTGCAGGTGAGGCATGGAAAAAAAAACACCTCTATCTCAAACTTTGGCATTTCCAAACCGTGCTCTGCTGCTCCAGGGTGTTCATGGAACGTGGTTTTGCTGTGAATTCACACAAACTCCGTGCACTTGGCTCTCGGTTCAGACTGGCAGCCTTAAGCCTCCTCAGAAAGAACAATTTTCATGGTCTCCTCACCATAGCAATCATTATTCACTTTTATTTTACAGGTGGAGAAAACGGGGCTGGGGAGCTCAGGCAGTCGGATTTCAGAGGCTGAACAGCCCTGCTGAGTTCTGGTGCTCGCTAATCCATCGCCTGCTGCCTTCTGCTGTGACCTTCTGCAGTTCTTCACAGTGCCCCAGCCTGTGAAATGTTCCCAGACTAATTAGCCAAAGTGTTTAATAAAGAACGGGGCTATTGCTGGTAATTTAGCATCTCATTTCTGATGTACGGCGTTACTGCGTGTATTCCTGAAATCAGCCATTAATTCAGGCAACACATTTTCTGGCATTGGGAAGATAATGGCTCCCAATTTTCCTTGGTTTAACCTCCTGCAAATCTGCAAGACTTTCTTCAAGAATAATTTCCATTTGAACATTCCCTGACTGAGTTGTCTTATTTTCCAGAGAAACCAATAAAAAACAATGGAAAAAAAACCAGAATGGGATTAAAAATGAAAGGTTTCGCTCTCTCAGCAGAAAGTGACAGAGGCCAACTTGGAAAAGTCCAGGATTTGTTACAAGCAAGCTGCATCCCGGCAGTAAAACCCAATTCCAAACAGTTGCCTGAGCCAGAGCTTTGCTGTGTTATTATGGGGGTGCTCAGAGCAGAAAATTTGTCAGATTTACCACAGACATACAAAAAGTTACTGAAAGCAGCTGCAGCCGAGGTTTCTGCTGTTCCAGCATCCACAACTAAGTTGGGACGGGGCAAGCTCCCCCCCAGCTCCTGGAGCTGGGGAAATCTTAGCTGCATTGAATCTGGGGGTAGCTCAAAGGTTTTTGGGGCAAACAAAAAATTCCCACTGCCTTGGTGGAGCTCTGGGCTCCACCGAAGCTGCCAGGCTGCTCTGCCGCTGCTGGAATCTTCTCGTGAAGGTACTGAAACAATTTCCCAGCCTTCCTCCTTGCTGCAGAGCCCTTTTTAGGAGCCATAGTTTGCCCTTTTTATTCTGTTTTTTGCTGATTTATGCCGTGGCACGTCTGTGAATCCCCAAACTGCTCCTTTCTCCGGGGGAATTGCTGGAAGCCCTTTGGAATACTCAGGATTCACCCTCTCCCAGTGAGCCCACACCTGAACGGGCTGGTCAGGGGCGCTCTGGTGGAGGGCTCAGGGGTTGGGTCTTTGCATTTGGGATTTGGAACCCACCGGCAGGAAGGGCAATGGCAAAAGCAGCCAAGCAGCAGCTTGAAAATGACAGGAAAGATGTTTGTGAGCTTCATGGGTTAAGGGATTCTCCTGGCTGAGGCAGAGGACGGAGTCACTGCTGAGATGCTGAGCCACGTTCCGCGGCTCTGCAGCCATTCCCGTGGTTATTCCCGTGGTTATTCCCGTGGTTATTCCCGTCGTTATTCCCATTGTTATTCCCGTCGTTATTCCCGTCGTTATTCCCCTTGTTATTCCCAGCCCCACTCCTCCCCGGAGCGTGCTGGTGGCTGCAGAGGGAGCAGGGATCGCTTTCGGAGGCAGGAGCTCCAGGCACGGCTTTGGTCGGTAATTGAGGAGCCCTTTCCTCCCTGACCCTGATGTGGTGCCCCTGCTCTGGGACAGAAAGGTTCTTCTGGCTCTGCCAGACCCCTGCAGCCATCCAAACCCCTCGGGATCGTTCCAGCCTCAGCTGGCGCACGGTTTGAAGTGTCTGGAGGTGAACACGGGCAGGAAAACACATCCCCTTCATCATTTACTCACTGGGTCCCTATGGATGCTGAAAAAGCTTCAGCAAGGAATTTCTTCAGCTCTCAGCAGCATTTTGTGAGAGCTCTGTCTTTCCCATGCAAGTAATTCAAAACAATGTTACAGTTCTGTAAACTTCTGCACCTGCAAGGTCGTTGTCCACCATTGTTATGGCTCCAACTGGAAAAATATTTAGAGATGGGTGTTTTAGAACTTGGCCAATCACCCTAAGGGGTGGATGGCCGAAAGAACCAATTACCTTATGCCATATAGCACACTTTTTGCGAACTAACATATAAAAACCCTCCAAGAAGCTATTAAATCTCTTCAGCCTTCTCTCTACCCGGAGCTCGCAGTCTGTGTCGTTCCTCCGTTCCGCGGCGAGAACAGCGACAGGTCCACACCGCGCTTTGAGATTTCAGCTCTCGCCTTGGGCTGGGATGTGGCAGCTTTGGGAATTGTAATCCCTGAGGAAACACTGCCAAGATGGTCCTGGAGGAAGGGTTGCAGCTCCCTCCCTGCCCATCCCCAGCCAGGTGTCAGCAGAGCCGCCCCCCAGCAGCCTGGCAGGGGCTGGCAGCTTTGTCTCAGGGTTTGCCAGCTCTGGGGGCTTCTGGAGCTCTGAGGATTGCCCGTGCCAGGCTTCGGCTTCCTGGAGAGCCACAGCAGCATCTCCTGCCTGCTGCTCCCCCCCGAGCTCCCGCACCTCCCCGTGCTCCACACCCCGAGCTTTGCTGCACGAAGCCATTTTCAGAGCTCCCGACAGCATCCCTGGCGTTTCCCTGGGAATTGAGTGATCCATTGTACCACAGCTCCGCTCTGACAAACTCAAATTCCCCTCAGCACAGGCTCATCCGTCAGGGAATGGACTCTGAGACGTGGGGGGTGATGGGGTGTAAGGAAATGTCCTGAACCGAGGGAAAGAGGCTGGTCTGATGAAGGTCGTTTGTATTTTGCCCTGGAAATCCATTATTTCCAAAGTCTCCTGGCAGGGAAGGGCAGTTCTGGTTGGCACCATCAGGGTGGAATCCAGTTTCCTGCAGGGACACAGGATTTGGGCTCACCCCTCAGCTTTCCTGGGACATTCCTGCAGTCCTGGTCCTACTGTGCTGCTGGTATTTGTCAAAAGAAAGAAGAAAACTGGGACTTTACATTTCCAGCCTATCTATGGCCCATTGTGTCCTTGTTGTTATCTGTGAGGGAAAAAAATCCATTAAAATTTGGAGGTGGGAGATAAATAAATGCAATTATATTTCTGATATCAGCAGCAAACTCCTGACAAAGTTCCCACGTTGTTTTGGTGCTGGGGATTAGCTGATAGTGTTAAAAAACAAGGCTGAAATAAAGAAACCTTTAACTGACAAAACGCAGACCTTCCCTTCCTGCTGCTACCAAATGTTCAGGAATAAAGGGTGTAAACTGTGATTAGGAGGCAAAATATTTGGCTCAGAGCAGGTGTGAAGTTTACCAAAGACACGGGTGAAAGTTGGAGGGTTTGAGTGTGAGTGCTGATTATGTCCTGGTCAGTAATTACAGCCTTTGTGCCTGACAAAACACTGAAATTCCACTAAATCCTGAGATTTAACGTGGACTGGGCCAGATTTCCCATCCTGTTCATCATCTGGAAGCACCTGCAGATTAGAAAAAAAAAGATCCTCTCTTGAGGAAAACCCCCAGCACCACCTGGGCTCAGAGTTCTCTCAGAAGAGAAGCTTTTTTTCCCCCTCTGTTTTTGTAATGTTTGCATTTCAGTTGTGGTTTCTTTTGATGAGTTCATTTGCCTTTGTGTGGTTTGTCTGATTGCGAGGCATTCCTCCACTGAAAGAATATAAATATTTACAGAGCACCCTACATCAGAAATGTCTTTTGTAGCGAGATCCCATCACTTACAGCCTGCAAGGAAAACTTGCAATTAACTGCGACGGGTTGCTGGCATTTGCATCCAGGAGACAAATCCAATTTACTGGGTTTGATAGCACCAGGACTGGAGGTTTTCTCAGGAAAACATGGAGCTCTCCTATTGTTAAAAGGCAATTTTGGCCTAAATTCCCAGTTGGACACGTTGTGATGGGGCAGTGAGAGGACAGAAAAGTGAGCTCTGGAAAAACGTCCCGGCTTTGATTCGGTTCCAAAGCGTGGCAGCTGATGGGACAAAGGGAACACCTGCAGGAGCCCATCCCTGGGGAATCCACGCACTTCTGAGGGAGCTTCAAAGCCTGCTGGCTCCAATTCCTGCTCCTCCTGCCACAACAAAACCACTCGGGTGTAGTGACAGCAGCTCCATCCTTGCTCAGCCCCTCTGAAGCAAAGCCCAGCTTACACCAGGAGGTTTTTACAAGTCCAGATCTTTCAGGGACAGGGATGCAGAACTCCCTGAATGCCTCTGTCTCTCCAAATATCTTTTCCCATGTCTCCATCCCATCTTATTGTCACAGGAAATTTTGGGTTTGGTGAAAATCTCCAGGGAGGTTTGGAGTGCCCATCCCCGGAGGTGTCCGAGGAAGGCCTGGAGGTGGCACTCGGTGCTCTGGGCTGGGGACAAGGTGGGGATTGGGCACAGCTTGGACCTGATGGTCTCAGAGGGCGTATCCAACCTCAGTGATGCTGTGATTCCATGGAAAAGTGATGCTTCAACCCACCAGGGATGAAGGCTGGAGAGCAGTCAGGCCCTCCCCAGCACAGGCCTTGCTGTTGCCATGGCGATGTGGCACTGGTCTCAGCTAAAGTTCAGCCCAGCTGGGCTAAACCCGGCTTTTCTGCGTTCAGGTCGGGATGTGCTGCTGACAGAGCCTGCGGGTTCTGCTCGGTGTGGGGCAGCTGTTCCACAGGGGGTGGCAGGAAGGACACCCATGGCTGGGGACAGCAGCACTCCCAGGGCATCCTCCCCCTCTCCAGGGTGATCCCGTAGTTCCTGTGCCTGTCATTCATTAATTTAGGGCTACGCAGGAGCACATGCTGGTAATTCCATTGTTTCTTGGCGAATTCCAGCAGCACCTTTCCCTACCGTTCCAGTGCTTTGCCACGTTTCTGTTGCTGGCTGGGACCCCACCGTGGGCAGTGCTGGTGGTGCTTTGGAACCACGAGCTCGTTTCAGTCGGAGCACACCCCACAGATCATCGACTTCCCCCAGCACTGCCAGCATCCCCGGGTGCCACATCCACATCCTTTAAAAGCCCTCCAGGAAGGGGGACCCCCCAGTGCCCTGGGCAGGCTGCTGGCTCCGAGGCCCTGCTGGAACACTGTCCTCAGCCCCACTGAGCACACTGCCTGCCCCTTCTCTGAGGTGTCTCTCCTCAGGGAGTGCCGTGGATGAGAGGTTTCCCCGCAGGCTCCCCGAGCTGCTGGATTGTGCAGAGCGCATGGATCTGACACGGATGCAGCAGGGAGGTGAAGTCAAACTTCCCCCATGTGGAGATAAACCTGTGTGCACATGGAACAGTGAGCCAAGGTTCCCCTCCAGGGATGAAATAAATCCATTTTGTGCCTCTGGTTTCTGGCTAACAGACAGCGCCACTTCCCACTGCTCTCTGGATCATGAAATTCCTGATTTCCACGGGCAGAGGTGGTCATGGCACAGCTCTCCCGCTGATCCGTGACTCCCTGGGAGCAGAAATCCTCCTTCCCACAGTCCCTGACCACTGAACTGGGGTGCAAGGGTGGCTGGGGCTGGATTTCTTCCCTGCCTGTGGCCTGGGAGTCCTGCAGGGGCTGGTGGTGGCTGTCGGGGTAACCCAGCACACAAAGTTGCACAATAAATGGAGGAGAGATGAAAATATTGACAGGAAACTAGGCAGGATCTATTATCATGGAATTATGGGATGGGTTGGGCTGGAAAGGACCTTAAAGCCCAACCAGTTCCACTCCCTGCCACGGTCAGGGACACCTTCCACTGTCCCAGGCTGCTCCAAGCCCCGTCCAGCCTGGCCTTGGGCACTGCCAGGGATCCAGGGGCAGCCACAGCTGCTCTGGGAAATCCATTCCAGGGCCTCCCCACCCTCCCAGGGAAGGATTTTCCCCTAATACCTCACATTGCTAAAGCCATCTAATTCCTGAACTGAAGAGTATTGTCTCACACAACTGAGCGTTTAAGGGCCAAATCTTGAAATGCTTTAAAATGACAGCCAGGCCTTGCCTGGTCTCGCTCCCAGGCCGGATCCCAGTGGGACACAGGACACTCTGCTCCGTGTCAGAGCCTCTGGCAGCCACTGATACCGCCCTGCTCTGTTACCTCTCTGCCTTCCTTGGTGCCTCCTGCTTCCAAACATCCCTTCCTCACCTTGGCTGCAGCCTGTGGTTCCTGGCACTCTGTTCTCTGGTGCCTCCTGGCCCTGCATGTCTCAAAATCAACCCCAATCCCCTCCTGGCCCCGCTGCTGGGGGTGCAGGAAGCTTTTTCAGCACAAGCTGCTGCCCTTCCAAATAAAAACTCCTGCTCAGAACCCAGCAAGAGGTGCAGGGAGCTGTCAGCTCCTTCCTCCCCAGAGTTCAAACGTGGGCTACAGGAGTGCAGGGCCTTTCCAGCACCCATCACGCTGAATTACAGTGACACAGCGATGCATCCTCCTGCTGGGAACAGGGCTTGTTTCCCTCCCTCCCTCCCTCCCTGCACATTTCAGCCCCTCCTCACTGTCTCTCCTTCAGACAGTGCCCTGCATGTCCTGTCTGCCAGCTCAGGTTTAAATGCTCTGCAGGTCTCCTTTGCCCCAGGACCAGGGACGGTGAGTGGGACAAGGGGTCACAAAATTCTCAGTGCCGGGGTCAAGCAGGAAGCTTGGAAAAGGCTTGGGGAAAAGAGACAATTTTCTCCTTGCTGTCCACCCACCTGGCCCAGCAGGGCAAAGAGGATCCGATATCGTGTGGGTGAGGAATGCACGGCCATGAAAACAAACACGGTCTGGTGATTAAAGCCCACACTGGAGGGACCCGCAGAGAGCAGGGGGGGCGGGGGGGCACAGGGCTCTGGGAAGGGAAGTGGGAGCTGGCTCCTGTTCCTGGCCACTGCTCCACTGTGTGACCTGGAGCCGATCCCATCTCCTTTCTGTGCCTTTTCTCTCCGGGTGTCAAGCGGGACGCTGGCCCTGCCGAGTTCCCAGGCAGGCAGAAAGGCAGGCTCAGCGCCCTTTCCCACGTCACAGCCCCTGTCCCGGGCTCTGGGCAGGCACAGGAAGGAGCTGTGCCGTGTCACAGAACCAGGACAGAGGCTGGGAGCAGCTGGATGCTTTTCCAGAGGCCGGTGGCAGAGCTGGAATGGGAGTGCTGGCCCAAGGCATCGCCACCCAGGCTCCTGGAGCATCGGGGGCAGTGCCACCGCTGCCAGCTCTGCTTTTGTGTTGTCACCTGCTCATTGCCCACCCCAGAGGTACCAGAGAAGCAGCAGAAGCTCTCAGGACGCCCTGATGTCCTCACAGGACGCCTTGAAAAACCTTTTGAGAGCACCAGCAAAGTGTTTTTGCCACAACAAGCTCCCAGCTCTGAAGCTCCTCTTCCCTGCCACATCTGAGCTGCTTTCCTGGCGTGCTGGGAAAACACACCTGCGGAGCAGCAGGCTGCCCCTGGAGCTGCAGGTGTTCTCAGGTGCTCCCAGGGCAGGGACAGCTCGTGCTGAGGTGTCTCTGTGGCTCAGGGAGCGTCTGTCAGGGATGGGGATCAGAGCCAGCCCCGGGGAACGCGGCGGCCGCGGCGACAGCAACACAAAACACAAACCCTGAGAAGCAGCGGAGGGGGGATGAAAAGCTCCTGTATTTTGGAGCAGGAAAACTGTCAGGGCTTGGGGGAAAAGCACAGGTACTGATGTGGGGATGCAGCTGCAAAGGGAGCAGAGCTGTTTGCACACACTCGTGGTGGGATGGAAGGGCTGCCACCCGAGCTGCAGCAGCCACGGGGGAGTGGGAGGTGGCTGAGAGTGAGGAAAATGCTGCCGGGGAGAAACCACTGCTGCTCCGAAGAACCTAAGGAATGCAGCTCTCTGTTTGCGAGAGATGAGCACACAAATAACCGGCAGAGCTGCGTAGGACCCAGAGGAATGGGTGTATCCCAGCTGTGCCCCCGCAGAGAGCAGCTCGGGACGACATTCCCGAAGCTGTAGGTGCCATGCTGGGCATTGTTGGGCTGGGAGAGGCTCAGCAGTGCCATGCTTTGCAGCAAACACCTGAGAGAGCAGCAGGAAGATCCGTGGAGAAGATGGAGAGCTGGGAGTGCTCAGCCTTGTGGTGGTGACCCACTTAATGCTCCACACCTTAAACGGTTCAAATATTTGACAAATGACTCCCTCACACCTCTTGGGCTTGGGCTGTTTTTCATCTCCACACGGAGATGCTGATTTGATAAAGGTTTATTTTCCTTGTCTGGCAGAGAGTTTCCACGGAAAACAGCCCAGCTGCCTTCTGCAAGCTGAGATGGGCACAAGGAATTCAACCCCAGGACAGTCTGGGGCAGTTCTGAGGGGCAGAGAGGAGCCTTCCACTGGAAATGCTTTTTCTGGGCCCAAATCCTTGCTCTGCACCCAGCCATCCATCTCCTGGCTGGCAGTGATATCCCATTTTCTGCCACGGAGTACAGAGCATCCCTCTTCCCCTCCTGCCTGAGGAAGCAGCAGGGAGATCCATCTTGTCTTCTCCTTAGCTGTGTTTTATAGCATCCGTACTCACCTCTCCATGGCTGTATTTTAATTGCCTCTCCCCCCATCGTGATGAATACAAAGCTCACAGAACCCATTCGGGGAGAAAAAACCAAAGGACTGGCAATAAAACTGGCATTTTTTAATGTATTCTTCCTCACAGAGACTCCTGGCCTGCAGGAACTCATCTTTGAGTGCAGGGAGGATCTGAAAGCATTCAGATCATGCACACCTTATCAGTTCGGGAAGTAATAAATAATAACAGCAAGAATAATTTGCAGTTACTTCCCAATGTAATTTAGTTTTTTAAAGAAGAGCTCCAAGTACCCTTCCTTTTTCCTGAAGAGGCTGTGACCCGGGCCCAGCGGGACTGGAGGGATTTAATTGTGGCACTGAGTAATTTCTGTGACATGGAGCACGAGGAGCTGAAGTGGAGCAGGCTGGCAGAGCGAGCAGCACGTTGTCTCGGGACCTCTGCTGACATTCAGCTCTTGTGAGAATAATTGTGGGACAGGAAGGTGACTTTTTACCTTTTCAGCTCTCACCTTCACTGGTTTGAAGCTCCATCCTGCAGGTTCCTACCCAGGTAGGGGCCAGCAGTAAAATTGCCTATTTCCTGCCTTTTGAGAAGGAGCAAAGCAGGAGCTGTATTACCTGACATTTGATGGGAGTCTGGGGGAGGATGTGGCCTCCCCCCTCCTTTGTTTTTTACTTTCCTATTCAGCAGAGGAAGCAGAACTGGCCTCTGAGGCATTACAACCCAAGAGATTTGATATCTAGGGCTGCAATTGCACCAACAGCCACTGCTTGAGCCCTGCCTTGAATTAAATTTGGGGGTTGGCTCCTGCACTGAGCCAGAAATGAGGAAGCCCCCTGCTTTTAGGGGATTAGATGGAGGGCTCTGACAGGACCTCCTGATTTAGGACCATTGACCTTCTCTTACTTCTCAGTGTGGCTGCAGTGGAGACCAATCAATTCGGTTTTTCTATGAACTGGCCTTGCATCTCTCTTTATTCGATTGCATTCCTCTATTCAAATACAGCATTCCAACAAGATAAAATGAAACACTTTTTTTACAGATGCCAAACTAAGGTTTCCATGCAGCCAAATCCTAACCCAGGGAAGATTGGGAATGTCTGGGGTAGAGGGTTTCAATATCAGTGCAAACACTTCCTAGACATTTTCTAAATATCTGAAACACAAAAACCATCCTCAACTGCTCTGAATTTCCTCCTTCTCTCAGAAACGAACACATTTTGCCTGGTGAATGTTGCACTGGCTCGGTTTTGTGAAGGACACACATTTCCCCCAGGTGAGCACGAGGAACTGCTCCCTGTGTGTATGAAGCAGGGCAAACTCCCCCCTCCCTTTTTAAATTGGAGAAGTTCCTCCTCTGCTGGCAGCCCAGAACTGGGTCCCTGCTGAAGGATTGGGTGTGCTTGAAGTTTGACAAATTCACCTGTGCCCGCGTTTTTCAGTCCTGAGGAGAAGTTGGACGAACTGCAGAGCGAATAATTCTTCCTGCCTTCAGAGCCCCGTGAAAGCTCCCAGCTGCCATCAGACATTATTCCCTGGGGAACACCAGGATCCTGCCCATAGGTGACTTCAGGTTTTTTTTGTGTTCATGACAGAAAGGTGGGAGGGCAGCAGAGAAACCGGGCTGCCAAAATCTGGGGAGGGAAGAGACACGAAGAATAAATTCTACATCTTTCGTGTGAATGCTGAACCCTTTCTTTGGCAGCAGCACGGATCTTGGCAGTTTATAGCTTGATAAATGTCATTTATAGACTGATAGATGATTACAGTTCATTTTCTGCACTCTGCTGACCCACAGCAGCTGAAAACTCAGGGCAGCTCTTCCTGCTGAGCCTTGCTCCCCTCTCTGTTCCCCCCACATCTTCAGCACCCACTTTGACTCCTTGCTCTTCCCAGGATTCTCCTTTCCCTGCTTTGTGGCCCAGTTTGCAGCACTATTTTTGAGAGTAAACCCTGCTCCACTCCCACGTTGGGATGGATTAAGAGCTTGTAATTGCTGCTGCTTTAACTCCTCGTTAAGGAGCTGCCCAGAGCCGTTTAATCAAGGCAGCAGCAGCTGCCTGGCTTCAGGAAGGCTCCGGTGGTGACAACAAGCAGTGGCAGCTGGGGACACATCCCTGGTACCTGGGGGCCTCTCAGGGCACAGCAGATGCGAAAACAACGCTGCTCCCCACGGAACTCCCGTCCCAGGGGAGCCTGCGATGGTGCCGGGGTTTCTGCTGCGCTTCACTCCCAGCACGGAGCTCTCCCGGTGAGCAGAGCCCTGCCAGCATCACTCCGTGTGCTCCCCCAGGCTCCGTCAGGACACAGCAGACTCCACAGAGGAGGGGTTTGGCCACAAACACTCCCTCGGATTTTCCTGAAAAGAAGAAGCAAAAAAAAAAAAAAAAAATTTAAAAGTTCTCATTCTAAATCTGCAGCTCCGAGAGATTTGGAACCCTCCCACTTCTCACTTGTGCAGAGCTCCTGCTGCGCTCTGTGCTGCCAGGGTGGGAAGGGAAGGGAAGGGANAACTCCCCCAAACTCCTGCACGGAGAGCCCTCAGCAGCACCCACAGCCCCTCACGCTGCTGTCCCCTCTCTGCCAGCTGCTGCCAGCCCTGCTGCCCCTTCTCCTGGGGCTCATTCCCAGAAACTGGGGATTACCGAGCTGCCCGGGGGCTTTGTGCACGGCAGGAGCACGCAGCAGGGTCTGAGCGGCTGGCACGACAGCAGCAGCGGTGCTGTGCAAGCACTGAGGCAGCGCAGGAGTCTCTGTGGGACACAATTCCTTCCTCGGAGATTCCTGAATCAACCTCCAGGGCAGGGAATGCGGGAAGGGACAGCTCACCCCTTTCCCCAGTGATTCCTACATTCTCCATCCCTTGCTTGGTTCTTCCCCTGCAAGGACTTTCTGGCAGCTGCAGCCAGGATTTGTAACTTTAATTTTTGCCGGTTGCCGCTGCTCAGTGTCTGTCTCCAAAGCAACCCTCAATTCCTATGTGGCTCCACATCCAGGTCTCTTGGCCAGCAGTGCCGAGAGTCCCAGGAATCTCTGTTACTTTCCTCTTGGAAGGGCACAGGGAAGGAACTCCAAAGTCTAAGCTGTGGATGGAAATGTTGCTTTCACACAATATGCAAATAAGCCGTGGAACTCCTGAATACGGCAAATTTGGCAAGGGAGCTGCGACAATCCCACATTTTGAGGTATTTAGTGTCCTGTTTAAAAACAGTGTCTGACTTCCAGCAGCTCTGAGCAGACTCCTCATGCAGCATCTGTTATCTCACATCCCTCCAAAATGAGGATTCTTGTCCCTTTGCTTGGGCAGAGCACACGGGCTGGGCTGGCTTCAGAGGGTCTTGGTCTGAGACCACCATCCCACCTTCCCCTCAAACAAAAATCTACTTCCTTTGATTTAAAGAATGTTTAAAGAATGTTATTTTTTGGAGGAAAAAAGCAAGGTAAGGACGCCCTGGAAAGCTCCATCAGGTGGATGAGACACCCAAAACTTCACATCAGTTTTTGCCAGTAACAAACCTGTCAAAGCACTGAAAATGGCTCAGTAATTTGAGACTGCCATGGAGGAGTTTTAAGAAGGGATAAATGTGTTTGGAACGATGGGATCTCAATTTTAAGATTCTGGAGTGGGATTTCTGTAATTGGACAATTTGCAGGTGGAGTTATTTTTACTCCCTGGAATGAAAAGCGCTGTTCACTCTTCTCCTGGCCTGTGTCCCTCCCTGCTCTCACTGCCGAGGCACAGCCCACGTCAGCTCACATCGGCAGCTCCCTGGGAAGGCAGAGCAGATTTTCGGTGTCTGAGCACATTTGGGTGAGCGCAGAGGCAGCGGGGAGCATCTCCTCGATGGAGCTGCTCAGCACAGAAAGCGCTCAGGGCCAGAGGAGACTTGGAGCCAGTGACACCCAGACAGGGGCTGGGGCCAGGAGAATCCTCCTGGAGACCTCTCAGATGGACTTTGCAGCTCCTGAGGCCAGGGATGGGAGAGTGGGGCCAGCATCCTGTGGGAACAGCCAGGTATGCTCAGCTCAGAGGCATTTTTCTGCACTGACTTGTTTTATATTGAGTTGAAACTAAATTGAGCCGGCCACGCTTCAGCACGTGCCTGTTGGAACGGCAAATCCACAGGGAGTGAAGCTCTTTCCAGGCTGGTTCTTGGGTAAAAACAACAAACATCAGGAGAAGTTGGTACCACAGCAACGATTCTGGTGCTCATTGAGCAAAACTCCAACCAAACCCGTGGTGAAATTCCTCCTAAAACGCTGTCATAGATTCCCTCTGCAAGGAAACCCATCTGAGCTGCAAGGATTGTTTGGATTATGAACAGCCTGACTTTGAAGCAGCCCTCAGTCTTCTTGGTTTGGAAGGATGGGGATCTCAATATCCACTAATTAACCTATTAGTTTTAATTAGATACCACCACAGCCACTTATTTTCTAATCTGGAAAAGGAGCGTTCCAGATGCAAAGGGGATGATTTCTTTTTTCTCTCATTCTTCCTTTCTCTCTTTTCTTCCCTTATTTCTTTTTCTGCTTGGCGAAATGTTTAAATGCCTTGTCAACACAGAAGAAACATGGGGAAAAAAAAGTGACATGATGAAAGATTAAGGAAAATGGGGAAGATTAACAAAGCTTGATAGGCAGGCAATTAAAATCGAAGTGAAGGATCGTTAGCATTCATTACCAGAAAACACGGGCAGGGAGGATTGTGCAGCTGCTGGAAATCCCCAGGATCTGACTGGGGAGAAGGCATCCCAAAAACCCACTTGCTCTTTTGGCTGGTGAAGTTTCCCCTGGCAGTTAAGTGGATTAGCTGCTTTTTGTTGCCTCTTCACCCTTCAAGCCTTATCTGGGCTAAAGAGTGTCTGAAAGGCCTTTGAAATGAGGTTCTTGTCAGGGCTTTCAGGGAGGTGAGATGTTTAATAACTCCCAGCCACAGTGACAGGGACTGGCTGCATCCAGCCCAGCCAGGGACAGGCAGCACCTCTGGAACAGGAGACAGGCAGGGAACAAGGAGGGGAACGTGGGATTCACAGCTCTCATTGTCCCAGTTATTACCAAAGAAATGAAAGGAAGAAGAGGAGGGTACGGAAGGTGAGAAGGGTGAAGCCTGCAATCATTTCAGCCTTAAAGGCAGACAAGATTCCGGCTGTCTGAGAGAAATCTGTGGGAAAAGGGAAGCAGGAGTGGGTTGGGAGGTGATCCCTGCAGCAGGAACTCTCCAGGTCCCAGAGGAGAGTCAGACTGCTGTGTCCAGGAGCAGATCCCACATCCGAGGAGATCCCACAGTGTTAACCCCCCTCAACTGCAGCAGGGGACAGGAACAGCAATTTCAAACAAGACGCCTTGAACATGAGCTTAAAAGTGCCTAAAACCCTTGTCAGGATATCCTGAAACATCTTGAAAGCACAGACAGCAGAGTTGTTTTCATGCAACATCTTCCAAGGTACCATAAATCAGAAGATTGGGAGCGTTTGAACCACTTCTTTCTGAGGGAAGAAGTCAAATCTGATCTGTTCCTTGAGGGAAAATGAAGTGCATTAATTGATCCTTTGGGGGTCCTGTAGGTTACTGAAAGTCTCTGGATGAAGACAGAGGGATTTATAATTTTTTTTTTAATAGTTACGGGTGTGAGGGGAACAGGAATTTCCACCTGGTGTCACCAACACCAGTTTTTCTGGCACCCAGTTAACTTCAACAAACTTGTTAATCAGCAAACAAGTGATAATCACCTACAGCAGAGTGCTTAAACACTCAGACAGGGATGTGGGCAGAAAAGGAGCCAGAAAGCTTTGGGAAGCCTTTCCTGCCCTGAACTTGTGGTCCCACGACTCTGCTGCTGGGAGATAAAAAATCCTGCCTTCTGCCACGAGGGAAAAGCCCCAAAACACTGCAGGAACTGCCCACTTGCAGTCTGGGCAGTCAGGACCTTTCTGACAGCGCTGTCAGCCCCAGCCTGGCCCCTCTGGGCCTCAGCTTTCCCTGCCTGGAATTGTGGAGTCTTCCAGCCCAGGCATTGATTTGCTTCTGGGGAGCTTCAGGCTCTGCTTTCATGTTGGTAATCTGTGATCTGACAGATTAGGGGGATTGTTTAGGGCCGGAGCCCCAATTAACGATGCGACTGAGGGGCAGAGCAGAGATGAAAACTACCCCTGGCTTTTCATCTCCCTGTGGTAAACACGAACTCTGCTCCAGGAGGGATCTTAGGCTGGACCAAGCCCTGGAGCTGATGGCACTTCAGCTGCAAGCATAGGATGAAAGGCTCAGGAAAAGGGGCAGGTTTAAGTCCCACAGATAATCCGCATTATTCCTACTCCCCACTGATGCTGCTGGTCGTGTTCACCTCTCTCCTTTCCCAGGGACTCTCTTGGAAGTCTCACCTTTTATATAACTTGTAGGGAGGGTTATGATAAATGGCAGGACACCAACACAGCTTTTCCAGGTTGGGTTTGGGGTTTTTTGCTGGGGTTTTTTTGCCTTCTAACGTTTCAGAAGTTGTGCCGACCCTTATCCTGGTCTTTGCACATTTAAGAGGAACGGCTGTCAAAGCCCCAGGTTCAGCGCATTTGCCCAGAAACTCAGTCAGAGGCTGCAAGCTGCTGTGCAGAGGTTGTTTATTCCAATGTTCTCTATGGCTGCGGTGTCCTGAAAAGCCACAGGTCCACCCAGCAGCCGAAATACCCTGGTTCTGCCCCCTGCATGGGCATCCCGTGATTTATATACCCTGTTACAAACCCAACCAGAGGACAGTACGTGTCTTTATTTATAACTTTATACCAATTAATCCTAACCTGTTCTAGACATGCAATTTCCTGTCTTATCTCTATTCTACCAATGAATCTGTGCCCCCATCACCAAGAATATGGTGGACAGTGAAGAAGAAGAAGGAGAAGGTGACCACACCCTTTAGACTCCATCTTAACCCCCCTGTACATGTTCTACCCCCATGTACATATCATCTAACATTCCATATACTGTATTTCACCCTGTGCAAATTAACTATTAATGCTTATATTAAACTCTTGTGGCCTGTAATTCATCTCTCAGAGTTGGCAAAGTTCTCCAAGGACAAAGATCAAAGGCAGTGCCCTCTGGGGCACTCAGCCCGACTCCTGGACCCCCATTCCTGGGTGTCCAATCCCCTAAATTAGATAGAGGCATGTCGTGGGTTCTGACAAGGAGTGAGAGTGGAAGTGAGGCCCAGCTGCAGCTGCCGGGTAACCTCGCAGGGCCATTGCTGTCCCTGCCTTCCCTGCAGCTCCAGGTGCTCCAGGTGCCCCACACTCCCAGCTGATGCCTTCCCTGTCTGGGTGAAGCAGTGCTTGGAGGCTGGGGCCAGACAAATTGGTCTCTGGGGAGGACAGGGACGTGTGGCAGCGCCGGTTTGCATCATCCAAGCAGCAGCATCCAAACAGCCAGGCCACCCCATTCCCACAGCAGCGGGCCTTGGGGAGGGGAGGCTGAGCCTGGGGACAGGGATCCACCTGGGACTGTGCATCATTGGGGCTTTTCCCTGTGTATTTTGGGATTTAAATTCCAATTATTCCAAAATTCCACTCTTCCATTTCAAATCAGGTCAGGCTAAGATGACTCTTAGCACGCTGCAGCCCAAGCAGAGAGTTCAGGCAAGAGGGGAAGGTGTTTGCATCACTGAAAACCTTTTAAAATTGCAAAGCTGCCCAAAAGATTCCTTAAATTCTCGAAGAACAGCATTAAAGCAAGTATACTTGCCCCTGGGGATGGGATCAGTGTCCCAGGGTCAGGGCTCCTGCAGTCTGGCAGTCCCTGCCCCCAGACCCACAGAAAATACATCCCTGGAGAAAGATGAAAGGGGTCCGGCCATAACCAGGTGCTCAAAAGCAGCACAGTCTGATTTTAGCCCCCCGGTATCTTGGTTAGGAACAAATATCAGATTTCATTTCGTACAATCAAGACCAAAAATGAGGATTGTGCCTGAAGCTCCCCTGTGGAACAAGAGAAGGGATCGCCCTGAGTTTGCCCCCAGGGTGCCAATGCTGAAGGTCCTGGCCCCTGTGGGTGTGATGGATTGGGCTGTGTGTCCCTTCTGAAAACTGAGGCTGATGCTGACCTGCCACGAGAACATTCTGAGCTCTGTCCAAGTTAATTCTGCTCCGTAATTGCAAGGGTGAGAGTTTAACGAACAGAGGGAAGGGGCAGGATTCCCACTTTGTTCAGTGTTTGTTGCCTTCCCCAGCTGCTCTCTGGGCTCTTTGGACATGGAAGGAACCCCCCAGCAGATCCACAAGCTGTGAAAACCCAAACTCCTTCCTTGTGCCACCCCTCCCATGTGCCAGAACCCACAGCTCTGAGCTCTGCTAAACAACAGCACTGCTTCCTCCTCCTTTTGCTTCCTGTGACACTCCACACGCCTGCCTTGCTGGATCATCACCAGGACATGCAATCCAAATCCTTCCTGCTCCACAGATGGAGAGGGAAACCTCCAGCCAGCAGAGGGGTAGGGATGGCTCAGCTCCCCATGGTTGCTGGGGCTCTTTTTTTGCACCGAGGCTGCGGAGTTGGTGCCTTCCCTGCTCCGTGTCCAGAATATTAATCCAGCTCCTATTCCCTGGGCCCAGGGGAGAGCTCCCTGACAAGGTAACCTGTGCTTTTGTCCCTTTGATAAATGAGGCACTGTGTTCAGAGCATCTTCTTGATATCTCCTTCCTGGCCTAAAGCAACCAACACGTTCCTTTTTAATATCTGGGCTGAACTCTGCGGGTTGAACAGCCCCAGTCAGAACATTTCCCTGTTCATCACTCAGCTTTTGCTCCATCTGGGAATGCCACCCATGCCCTGCTGTCTGTGCTGGCTCATATTGGTCACTTTATCACGAGTGACAGCCCTGGGGATGAAGGGGAGGAATTCAGAGGTTCTGGACAAAGGTTTGAGCCCGGTGGTTCCCAGCTCATGGTTTGTGTATTGGGATAACCAAGGTTTCAGTTTTCGCTTCCTCCCCTGCTCAGTGCTTCTGATTCCCTGTCCAAAAGCGGGAGAGAAACGCTCCTAATAATTCTCAAACACAGAGCCAAGGCAGAATTCCGGTTACCTGAGCATCCTCGGGGATATCCCAAGCGAGGATCATGGTGGTCCCCTCTACATCCTCTGCACTCGAGTGTTTTTACCCCCTGAGCACCTGCCACCACCACCTGCTCTGCCCTTTCCTGAGCTCAGCTCTGGAAGGAATGCCGTTGGAATTGCTTGGCCATTTGCTGCTGCTGGGATGGCTGGAGAGCTCAGTGAAACCAGGAGCCACTCACACACAACAAAACCCCTCTTCATCCCCAGAGGGATCTGTGCCAGCTCATCCTCCCAGCGCCAGGAACTCCACGTGATTCACCAGCAATTTCTGCAAAACAAAGCTGGGACCCAGTTCCTGGCTGCAAATCAGGGACTGGGAAACTTCCCACAAATCCTACAAGTCTTTGCAAGGGCTTGTCCTCAGGTGTGAGGGCTGTGTTCCCTCAGGATGGGATCTGCTCTCTCCACTCCAAGGAAATGCCCAACATCACCGGTGGGATCTCTGGATCCAGGCTGCTCCCACGGGAAACAGGGGATGTGTGGAGCTGCTCCTTGCAGGCGCTTTGATTCCTGGCTGATCCTGGAATCAGCTGCCTGAGGTCTGGGCTGACTCAGCTCCGTGATTCATTTCTCATTGATGAATTGGGAGAGCTGCTTAAAAACAGAAACTTGGCAGCAGCGAGGCAAAAGAAATATCCCTTAGAATGAAAAAGTGAGAATGGAGGTGAGTGGGGAGTGAGGCACAAGACAGAATCTTTCTCTTGCCATTGCAGGTGCTGTTGATTCCCAGGTTTTCCCTGCAGCTGGACTGGATGGAAAGGGAAGCACAAGTGCTGGCAGGGCTGGTGTGGCAGAGCAGTCTCTGCTGGTGCGCTCAGCCACCTGTGAAATTGGGAACATTGGAGCTCCTCTCGCCGGGGCTCCCTGCCTCTCCCTGCGCTGGCAGGGACGCTGAGGTGGGAAATGCTTCTTCCCAGAGCCCGCTGATTGAATCCATGTGAAATCCCCACCTGACAATGAGCCTCGCATGCCTGAGCCGGGGCACAGCTCCCCAGTGAGTTGCCGCTCTGCAAGTTTAACTCTTGGAAGAAGTGTTTGCTCTTTTAGTGTCTGTTCTTCTTTCTTTTCCTCTCTCAAACACCCTGAAGAAAACAAAATCTGTGTACGAAGTGCTGATGGCAGACGTGACACCATCCCTACAGTCCCTGTCTCAGCTGCCACCCTTTACTTTTAACTCTTCTGCCTCAGCCTAATCCTTCTCAGTGCAGCCCCGTCTCCGGTGCTTTTTCCCCTGGAGATCCCACAGTGTTGTGCTCAGCCGAGGAAGACGGGGTGAATTTGCAGCTGACGCAGGCTGGGTGAGCTGCAGCGCTGTCAGCAGGGCTGGGGTGATTTACTCTGACCAAACACGAGCAGCTACAATAACTCACAGCCCCGTGCTGCTGGAGGGCTCTGCACCCAGCGCTTTTGTCAGCCTGGGAATGTGCTTTGGTTCCGTTCCTGGCAGCCTCCTGTGCCAAGGAGACAGGGAAAGGTGGTTCCCACTGCCCTGGAAGCTGATCCTGGTGTGAGACACACTGGGGATTCACCCCTGGGGCAGGAGGTTTGGGGATCAGGCTGAGATCTTTATTTAAATGACATTACCATGCAGTGCTGGAGGGAAAAATCCTCTTTCTCCCAATTTCAAGCCTTGCCCATGGCGAAGGTGTCATTCAAACCTCTAAGAGGGAGCTGTAGGTCTGGGAAAGGAGGGGCTCTGATCCTCAGTCCCATTTTTTCGAGCTCAAGACACAGCTTTTCCAAGCCAAGCCTCGTCTCCTTGCCAAGCCGTCTGTTAAATATTGCGGAAATGTTCGGAGCAAACAACGTATTTATCCTTTCAGAGCAAATGATGGGTTTGTTTCCAAGCAAGCCCCCGTTCTGCCGTGATTTATTCCTGCAGCCTGCACCTCTCATTCCCTTTTAAAAAACTTATTGAGTGCAGGTGATGTATTTTTGACATGATTGATTTTGACCTGCCTGGGCCTGAGCTGAATGAATCCACACTGGCAATTCCTGTGCCTGAGGAACAGCCCCGTGGATCAGGGCATCCTTCTTCCAACTGAAATGTTACAGCAATGGCCCTTGTTTTCCAGCTGAGGAATCATCTCCATCACACCAAACTGCACCTAGGAAGTGGTGGGAATCTCACGGAGCAAACCAGGGGTGGTTTATATCCTTAGGATTCCGCTTTCACCTGTTCTAAGGGACTTCAGGCTGAAAAAGAAATTTAGGTGGGCTCATACCAGCAACTTGTGAAATATTTCCCATTAGTATTTCCCATTAGTATTGCCATCTCAGCTTTCTGGTGAGAAATCCTCTTGTCTTGCAACACCTTCCCCTTCACATTTCAGCCCACAGAGGCTCAATTAAACAACTCCACTCACTGTTGCTTCCCCGAGCTCAGATCCTCGGGGATTTTGTTTCCTGGCAAGCTGCACCTTGGGAATGCCGAGTGCCCAGGTGTGCCTGGGACACCGCCGGTGCTGTTTGCCTGGGTTTTATGTTTACCCCACAGTTACAAACAGAGGGCTCCCAAAAATGAGGGGTTTTGCAGGAAAACACCTCCTGGAGCCAGCCACTGGAGGGAGCTGCTGGAAGGAGGCTGGGCTTGGGCAATTTAAACCAGTCAAAATGGGATTTCAAACGCCTCGGAGTCACAGTGGCTCCTGCCTGCAAACAGAGTTGAGGAGGGATGGAAATACCCAAGTCATGAGCACGTAGCGAGGGAGGGCTCCAGCCCAGGTGCCACCTGCCATCCTCCAGACCTGCTGAGCCTTTCAAATCCATCGAAAATCTGAAATATTGTGACAGAATGTGTGCAAACACCCTGGTGTGGGGGTGAAGCCAAGGCTGGAGGGAATCCCCACACTGGGAAGAGCAAGAAACTCCTGCCCAGCATCCCCCGAGCCTTCTCCTCCCAGGCTCAGCCTCCTCAGCCTCTCCTCACACAGGGGATGCTCCGGTCCCTTCACCTCCCACCGTCCCAGGTGGCTCCGAGCCCCATCCAGCCTGGCCTTGGGCACTTCCAGGGATGGGGCAGCCACAGCCTCACTGGGAATGAAAGAGTGGCCCAAGGAGTTTGTGTTTCATTCCGGGGGAAGGCAGCCCCAGCAGGGCTGCGGCGTCCCGTGCTCTGCTGTTTCCCAGCCAGCGTGGCAGGTTTGTATTTCTGGGAAGTTCCCTGATTCCCGTTCCAGCCCGGTCAGATGAATTCTGCAGAGGGTGAGAGATGTTAAAATGCAAATGCAGGTCAAAAGCTTAAATGCTGCTGTAACCTCCCCTCGCTCCTGCGCTGCCCTGAAACCGACCCAGCCCTGGCTTTTATTTTGTAAAAGCAACCCCCAGCTTTGCAGAGGTTTCAAAGGCAGCCCTCCTTTGGCCTCTCCTGTATCCACTGGTGGCAGATGGAAATTCCTCTTCTCCCCCTCTCCTGGAGCTGGAGCTGAGCTCCTGCAGGGATTCAATATCTTTTAACACCCTCCATAAATAAAATGTGCTTCCAGGAGAACAAAGCAGCCGGGTGGGGTGCAGGACACGGGCCCGGCTGGGCAGCCCGGGCAGCTCTGGGGGCTGGGGGGTGGCACAGGGACAGCTGGCCCAGGGAGGGCTGCCCAGCCTGGATGTCACACCAGGGACACGCAGAGGGACATTTGCCTCAATTCATCACCAGGAGAGGGGCTGCCCCCTCATCTGGCTCCTTCCTGAGCCGGTTTTTTAGCTGATCTTACCTAATTGAATTATCTCCTAATGAGGGCTGTGCTCTGTATGGGGGAAAGGGGAAAGGGGANTGTTCAATGTTCAGGGTTTTCCCACACATGCCAAGCACTGGATGTCACCAACGCCCTCCTCTGTCACCCAGACCAATCCACTGGTCCAGAGCGAGCCCCGGAGCACTGCTGTGATCCCCTGGGAAATGGAGCCACAGGGAAGGAAGGAAGGTCCTGCCAACACCAGAGAACTTCCCCATCACAATCATCTGTTGGGCTGGGTGTTCACAGGCAGATGAAAGAGCAGGGCAGTGCTGAAGGGGAGGTGGAAGCGGGAATCAGCTGGGAATGGAGCACAAGGCTATGTTTAGCCTTGCCAGGCACGGAAAAATATTTATTTCCAGCCTCAGGGATAGAACGGGGGCACGTAATTAAAGAGCATCAGTGATGAAGGCCACGCTTTTGATGCCTTTCTGACCCCATAATAACAATAAATCTGCATATGCAGAGCTGCAGACACAGCCTCTCCGGTGCCTGTGCCCACACAAAGAGTTGGGCAGAGGCTTTTAGAGTAAAAACAACTCCATTTTCTGCCCTACCTGGGTCATAAAATGATAGCAAAGACTTTTATCAGATTTACAGCCCCAACATTTTAACTGCAGGTGCAGGTTTTGGGCAAAAAGAGGAGTTGGGGTGCCCTGTTCACCAGAGGGGTGTTTGTCTCCTTTCCCCCTGGCCAAGCTGCCTCTGCCTCTCATTCCCACATTATTTTCCCCCATCCCAAACTGCACCGTCAGGAAAAACTGTCCCAATAAATGATACATTGTGTGCAACCTCATTTTTGGGCTTTCCAAATAATGGCAGAGTGGGCCTTAACAAAAACCCTGAGTTTTCAATGCCTCGTACATTCATTTGTTTTTTAACAAGGGGTTTTATTTCCCATTACAAACGGTGCATTCATGCATTGACAGAAGTCATGCCTGGATTCCCTGCACTCAGGGATCCACATGGATTTATGATTTACTCCTTTTTTCCCTCATGCAACTCTGCCTTTCTCCACGCAGTTCCCAGATCGTGCCCTTACACAAGGATAAAATAAAAAGTTGATTAATTCTGAGTGATATCTCACGATTAACTCTACAGGGAGAGAGTAATTTTTGATTTCCAAAGGGCACATCTATTTCAGAATTTGAAAGCCATCACACATCCAAGGGACCTCCTGAGAGAGAGCAACATTCGCCATCCAGGATTTTTAATTCCCCTTCCATTTAGTGGCTCCAGGAAAGCACAAGGGGCTCACTCAGCCCATGAGAGAATAGGAATTTTGGTGTGGAGAACTTTCTAGAAACAGGTCACCAGCATTCTTATTTTAAATATCTGGGTTTTTTTCCCCAGGATCCCCTATCACCGTGTGGCTGCTCAAGCTGCACTGGCATTTTCACTGTTTGTGGGTTTCAGCTCCATTTCCCCTCCCCTCCTGGTTTTAAAATACCCTTTGGAGAGTTCTGTTAGTGTTCAACTCCATTTATTCCTCCAACTGACAAACCAGGCAGGAAAACTTCCACTTCATGGTCCAGCACAAGCTCTGTGTAAATTGTGCTGCCTTGAGAGAGTTCTTTGTAAGGAGAGATATTTTATTTTGCATTTTAATTGACCAGGGGGGGTTTAAAGTTTGCTGCACTTAAATCTCAGCTCCCACGGATTTAATCTTCTGTTAAACCCCTATTTTTGCCCAGCCGTGGCACATTTTTGAGGGCGATTTCTCATTTCCCAGTAAATATGGAGCAGAATTTCCTCCCTCCACACTTCCCCGACCTCTGCTGCAATTAAACACCAAATATTTGGGAACAACTCGCATTCCAGGCCTCCCGTTTGGATCTGCACAGAGAGTCCACTCTGAATCCAGCCCTGCCAGGAACCAGAGCTGCCAACTGCAATTTTCTGGCTGGGGGCAAGCGGGCAACTTGCAGGCATATGTTAAATTCAATTTGAAAATGAGCATTATTGGTCCCAGAATCAACGGGGCGAGGCAGAGCAGGCCCTGCTCCCTCTGCTCCGTGGGGTTTGAGGGAATGCTCCAGCATGGGGCCTTTTACCAGGGTAAAACATCCACACTCCAGATTTTTGAAGGCATTTGTAACAACAATGGCCCAGATCTATATCTCAGAAAAGCCCAGATCAGCTCAATTCCACCGAGCCAGAGCAGGCAGAAAGCGTGGCCCAGCGCCAAAAAAATCAGCAGAGCTGCAAGCATTGACACCAAGCAAGGATCTGGCCATATGTGGATCTGCAGGAATATTTTGACTTTCTGTGTTCCCTGCAAAACATTGGCTAATTGGCACCGTTTGTGTTCCAAAGGCAGCTGAAATGGGAGCTGTGTTTGTGTGTCCGTGTGCAGGGAGGGATGGGGAGCGGGAGGAGGGAGCCCCAGGGATGATCTTTGGGAAGGGGCAGCAGCAGATTCCCTTTCCAAGATCTTGTCCTTGAATCCCAGCCCATTTCCTTCCAGACCTTCCATTTTTCTGGGTATTTGTTGGTGTTGGGTTTTGGTTTGGTTTTTTTTTTTTCATTTAGAGGAAAGGAAAAGAGGGATTCTTAAAGAAGTGAGGTGGGAAAAACTGAGCCCAACCCCATTCTCTGCCCCCCAGGCTGCTGGGGGAGAGGAGGTTCAGAAAAAATGGGAGTAAAACTGAGCCTGGGAAGAAGGGGAGGTGTTTTAAGATGCAGTTTTATTTCCTCTGATTGGATTGGCCATAAATTAAATTAGTTTTCCCCAAGTGGAGCCCGTTTTGCCTCTGACAGCGGCTGGGGAGGGACCTCCCGCAGCCAGGGCCAAGCCACCCCAGATGGGCAAATACTGAGTTTGGGTTTGCAGGTGTGGAGCCTGAGACGAATCCCCAGACAAACCCAGCTATTTATCGAGCCAAAAAACCCCTCTGCCCTGAGGAGGCCCCGCTGCAGAACCAATATTTGATTTGCATTTGGTGTGTGCAGGCACCTGCAGAACAAACAGGGCTGCTGACGTTGTTACCTGGGCTCCTGGAGAGGCTCCATCAGATGCTGCTCTCCTCAGCCTGCCCTGCCCACAGCGAGTTCACACGAAATTTTTGGGGAGAGAATCAGACCTTTTCTCACTAATTCCACTGATGCCACAGCTCTGGGAGCTGCCCAGTGCTCCCAGTTCCTCCTGGTTGTTGCTCGCGCTGCCGGTTTACACCCAAACCCGTATTTCCCACATCCCTGGTGTCTCAAAGGCTCTTTGGGGTTAAAAACACCCAAATTTTCAGCAGAGGCAGCAGCCCTAGAGCCAGACATTGAGATCCCTTCAGCCCTAGGATTCTCCCTTCACACATCCCACAGCTGGAAGCACAAACAGTGTGGCTGCAGTGGTTCCACCAGGGACTAAAATTCCCCGAGGAGTAGAGGATGATGCTTTTTGGGGGATGGTCACCATGGTACCTCCTGGAAAATACATAAATAAATGCTCCCCATTGCCCTCAGCTGGTGATTTCCCCTGCCCCAGTCACTGGGGCTGGGCCCAGCACACAATTTCCCCATAAAACTCCTTTTTTTTCACATCAACTTCATCTCCATCCCACACTGACGGGGTCAGCATCCAAAGCCTTCCACTACCTGCACGTTGTTCTCCTCAGTACTGCAGCAAGGGTCCATTTTTCCTCTGCTTGCTTCCTGTGGATTGCTCGCTGGAAGGGAGCTGCAGACCCTCTGGAATGTTTTATTATGCAGAGTCAATACTAAAGCTTCACACGTTGCATTAAAATATTCATTTTCACAAAGCCTTTTCAAGCAGAAGCTTTGAACAGTGCAGAATCTGGCCTCTGTGAATGGCCAGGATCCAGGATAATGTTATTCCAAAGATTTCCATCTGAGTTCTTCCACAGCTCCTTCACTCTGGAATAACCCTTTTTGTTTTGCCCTTGTGGGCATCAGGAGCTCGGCTTGGATGCAGCTTTTCCATTTCTTCTCCAGACCCCACTTGCAGTTTCTCATTGCATCTGCAGCTGACAAGGCAGATGTCTTCAAAGACAGAGAGGTCACCAGAGGAAAATTCCAGCTGTGTCCTGCTGGACTCGGTGTCTTCGCTCTGTCATCCCCATTTCCCTCCCTGCTCCCTCGGGGAGAGGAATCCAATTCTGTTTGCTTTGATCAGACTAATGTTTCTCCCCCAGCTGCTCCATTAGGAGCCTGTTTAGAGCCCTAATTAAGGGTTCTGCCGCTTAAATCAAGTCCAACACCACGCAGAGAGCTGAGTAATGGGACCCAGCTCCCCACAGCAGTTTTGTTATTTTCTGCATAAAGGGAAATAAATGCCATTTGTGCAAGTCCCCAGTCTGCCGGGTTTTCCAGCAGTGGCCTCCAATGAAAATTTCTCTTCCAGAAAATAAGAGGGAGTGAGACACGTTGAAATGAGACCCTCAAAAGAGGGAAATCCTCATTTACAGCCAGAAAGTGTGACCTGGGAAAAATCCTGTCTGCTCCCTAAAATCCCCATTCAAAACCTCACCACCATCTGTATCCCAGACCCTCCTTTGGCTGCTCCTGCTGCAGGGATGCTGCCGTGAGGGAGGTGGATTTTTCCAGCTGAATTCTTCGCAATTTCCCTTCTTCCTTCTGTGGCCTGCGAGGAATTACCTGCACTTGGCTTTTACCTGTCTGGAAAGCAGCAGGTGTTTTCAGTTTTCTCATTCTTTAGGATAAATATTTTTGCTGCTCCACCTGTGGCTCTGCTGCTTATGTTGGGGTGGGATGTGCTGATCTCCAGTGGCTTTTATTCCCAGATTTCCCTGTACTCCCTCACGTGAGGAAGAGTAAATCTCATTTCACTGGGGTGCATCAACGATGAATTCACACCCAAGCCTCTTTACAGGCCCTGCCTTTAGCTGTTGTGTTTACACCTCCAAAAAAGGAACAGCTTTGCTCTTGCACAAGAATAATGTTGTTTCCAAAGGGTGATAGAGGGTAAACGTAAGAGTTCTGAGGGGAAATATTTGTGCATTGCCACCTGCAGCCCAGCTTCTGCAGAGAAAGGGGATCAAACGCAGCCACGGGGGAAGTCGGGTGCTGCTGTCCCACCTGCTGGGCGACCCCATTTCTTCAGATTAAACCCCAGCTCCACCTTCTGACTCCCCTCCTTTCTGTGGGAAAAAGGCCCCAGAACACCCCCATCCATGGGGACACTGTGCCTGGAGCCTCAGGGTCCGGGTGAGCCCAGCCTTGCCCCGACCTACAGCAGACCCTGCAAGCAGCAGCCGAGCCCCAGCTTCTGGCAGCGTTCTGCTCCCAGGCAGGAACAGCTTGCCAGGAGTATTTTAAAACGCCTCTTGGTGGAGAGGTTAAACCCAAATGTTCCTCACATCCTCTCAGCCGGTAATAAATTGTGCTGCTCCTCCAAATGCTCAGTCTGTCTGGGGCTGAAGTGTGAACGGTGCCACCCAAAGGCAGCCTGACCCCTCCAGGTGCCAAAACACAGCGACTCCCCTCCTGAGATGTGCTTACAACTTGACAGCACAGAGGAAAACATTCTTCCCCTTGCAGAGAAGCCTTTCACAAGCTGCTCCAAGTTATTTTTTGCTCGCTGTGCCACCCAGGAGCTCCATGGAAGTGGAGCAGGGGAAGCCTCTCCCTGCAAAAACACACACTGGAAATCATTTTCCCCACTCCCTCCTCTCTCTTTGGCAGCGCAATTTGCTTGTTCCTCCCTCGTGGGGTGGCACAGGCTGTGACTTCCGTGCCATCTTTTAGCTCTGTCTGCAGCACCCTGGCTCCTCTGGACACTGGACAGCAGGCACTGGCTCTCTGTTTCATCCCTCTAGCACAGGAATATTGAACCTCCCTGCCCCAGAGCCCTGATCCAGGCCCTCACCAGCACAGCTCAGTGCAACCCCATCCCTTTTGAGTTCTGATTTTTTAACTGATTTTTTGCTGCAATCACAAGTTGCTTTGATGGCTCTGCTCTCCTGCTGACAACGAGTCACCCCCACGGGATGCAAACGCCACTGCTGAGGTGTGCCAGCCGTGCCAGCTGTGCCAGCTGTGCCACCCCCTCTGCCCAGGCCCTCGGGGTGAACTCGCCTCAGTAGGAACAACTCCACGGCCTATAATTCCAAATGTATTGACTCTGAACATCACACAGCACATAAACTTAACTGGCCCTTGCAGCAGAGCAGCGAGCTCCTGCCCCAGTTGTGGCTGTAAATCAGGCCCCCGAGGCCGGCCCCGATCGATGGGCAGGAATTATCCCCCAACATCAGATTTCATCATACATGACTTCAGCGATTACTTGGCTGTCCTGTGGCGTGAAGAATCACGAGAATTAATGGGCTCCCTGTGCCCCACCGAAATGTTTATGGGGCAGGATCACCCAGCCTGTATTTCTCATTTAAAACCCTGCATTAATTTCTTTGCACCTACAACCAGTCAATCGTTTTTTAAATTCGCTGTTGTATCAAAACCACGGAGACTTTATGGGATTTTTTATTTTATTTTTAGCTATTGTTTTACAGTCTCCTTCTCCAGCAAGCTTTTAGTGCTCCCTCCATAAAAGAGTTCTGTCCCTCCAGACTTTGTCTGGGGCTGCTGCACAGTCAGGGCTGAGCTCTGGGCAGCAGGAGCTGACCTTGGGCACGGGCTGTGGCACTGGGGCTGTTTGGGGGCAAATTAATGCCCCCTTGCTTCAGAGCTGTCAGTTCAGCACGACCTAGTGTGGGTCATGCAGGGAACGCGGGGTGCTGGCCTCCAAAATGTGACTTAAAGTCGATTTTCCTAAACATTGCATGGTTTGAGCTCAGTTGATGGAGCAAGTGAAGGGTTCAAGCTGTGATTTCACATTGCAAATATTTATCAGTGTCATCAAACGCCTCTGACAACGTGTGCCAAGTCAGGGGGGGTTTGAAGCCCTGTGGAAGAGACTCCAGACATCCCAGGCTCTGCTCCTTGCTCTCCTGCCTCCACTGCAGCTCCATGGGGGAAATACTTCATGCAGCTGCCATGAGCAGACACGGCTCCACCTCTGAAGATTTTCTGAAAGATCTGCTTTCAGCCTCCATCCAGATTTTTGTGCGAGTCACAGGTGGATTTCAGAGCTATTCTGATGCCTGCAGATGCGATCTTTGTGACCTTGGTGCCTTACAAACAACCTCCCATCCTTACCTGGCTTTCTCCCCTTTCATCTCTTGGGTTCCCAGCTGTTGTTTTTTGGGGTTTTTTTTGCATCCTGAGAGCTCCAGAGATTAATTTGTTCACATAATTGGTGTGAGACATGGGGAGGAAAACATCATTAGTAGGAGAGGACAGCAAACAAATTTTAAGCAAGAAATGGTTTTTGGTGCATTTACCTCCAGATGGGAGGGGAAGGAGGTGGGGGAGGCTGCTTTTCCTTTTCTTTAGAAAGGCAGCAATTAAAACCTTCACATTTTAGTGCATGAAGGGAGTGAAAAAGTTTTCCAAATCCACCACAACAATCTCCAGGCTGTCAAAATTTTTCAGATGATTGCGATGTTGAGAAAACAAATCCCATTTTGAGACAACCTCCTGAAAGGAGCCCCTCCAAGTGCTCTGCAAACATCACAACAGGATGTTTTGATGCTGAAGGCACTTCACCCCCGTTGTGGGTTATGGGGAATGTCAGAACTGACACAAATTCCTACAACACATCAATTCCAGCAGGGAGGGAAGCATTTATTACAGGTGAAATGGGAAAAACCTCAGCATGTCCCGTGTCACAAGAGCAGCTGAGGATACAGCAGCAGGTGCTGGGATGTCGTGTCCCCCCCAAACCTGCCAGAATTAATGTCCCCAAACACTGATCAGCTCCTGTCAGAGCTGTGGGGACTGTCCCTCTGCCAGGGAGGTCACAGTGGCAGCCCAAACCGGGCTGAAGCAGGGCACAGCTCCCCATCCCCGTGAGCAGGGCTGAGGCCGAGCAGTGCCACGGCACCACCTGACTCGTCCCTGTCCCCATCCCCGTCCCCAACCCTGTCCCCATCCCCATCCCCATCCCCATCCCTGTCCTCATCCCCGTCCCCATCCCCATCTCCATCCCCATCCCCATCATCCCCATCATCCC
>VXAD01000591.1:272508-397512 GCA_013399195.1 Dicrurus megarhynchus
ATCCCCATCCCCATCCCCATCCCCGCCCCCATCCCCATCCCCAGGCTCCCAATCGATCCCCCCGCAGCCAATAGCAGCCCCAGAGGCAGGCAGGGATCGATGGGGGATGTGTGTGTGACACAATGGAAAGTCCTGTGCCAGCCCCGGGCTCGGCTGTGCCAGCCCCGGGCTCGGAGCCACACGGAGCAGGGCTCTGGCCGGGTTTCGGTGCTGCAGAGCCACGCCTGGGCTGCCCATGGTGGAACCAACCCTGGCAGGGCTGCAGGGAGCCAGGCAGGGCTGGCCCAGCCCTGGGAGCTGCTCCAGCCCTTGCGTGGCCACTGAAGGCATCGTCCCTCCCTCGCTGGTGCTGGTGCTGGCGCTGGGCTTGGCACACACCTGGGAAGAGGAGCAAATTGCTGTGTCTTTGGATGGATTTTCCACTCCTTTCCCTCTCCAGAGCAGCTCGGTGCCTGTGTGCTGTGTGTGGGTGCACAAGCACTGCCTGGATCTCATCAGTTCTTTGTCAAAAATCCATTTTCTTCTGGTTGGAAATTAAAAAAAAAAAACCAAAAAACCCAAAGCAGTGACAAAGAGCAGTGCCAGTGTTTCCTGAGCGGGATTGTGGGACCAGAACCACACGTGAGGAACAAGGGTGAGCTCAGCACCCTTGAATTTGGCTGCTGGGTTTGTGCAGGCTCTGGAGCAGCAGCAGCCTGAGCTCCCATCTGCCTGCAGAGCCGGCTGTCAATGAGCTCTGGGTGTTCAGAAGCTCGGCACAGCTGGAGAACTCTGACCTGAAACAGCCCCTTTTCTCAGCCTTGATGTTATTTTATCATTCCTGTGCCACACAAAACCAGAGCAGCACAGAGCCTGCCCTGAGAGCCCTCCAGCACAGAGCTCCCAGCGTGTTCTGTGAGCTCAGGGCGCTCAATTCCCCGTGGGAAGGGATAAAACTGACTCCGGGACTCCACGCCAAACCCTGAGCTGACTTTCTACTTCATCCTCCCATTTTCCCACCCACTCTTTCCTCCTCCTCCTCATGTCACATTTGGTTCACATTTAGTGATTACAGAAACCCCTAAGTTTTGCAAATGTAAGAACAATTTTCCCTCTAGAATATCGAGTTTCCCCTGGCAACTGCCTCAGCTCCTGGATTCAAAAATGTTATTTTCTTGACCTATAAACAGGAGAAGGAGGCCAGCTGTAGTGCAGATGAAATGTGTCCTACATGGTCTGGGATTCTCTCCCGTGTTCTGGGAGCTGGAATCAACTTCTGTCTCTCTCCTCCCTTTTCCACCCTTTGCTTTTCAAGAGCTGAAATGTGATAGAACCACGTGAGGAGCTCCAGAACCTGCACTCAGCTCTGTCCAACCTGGTGTTTAATGTCACGAACGGCAACGATT
Source organism: Dicrurus megarhynchus (assembly GCA_013399195.1). Classification (NCBI taxonomy): domain Eukaryota; kingdom Metazoa; phylum Chordata; class Aves; order Passeriformes; family Dicruridae; genus Dicrurus; species Dicrurus megarhynchus. Next base: position 273,894 of record VXAD01000591.1, read on the forward strand.
CCTCCCAACTCAGCAGCCCTTGCTGCCATCCCAGCGGAGCAGAAACCCAAGGAACAGCTTTTCTTCAGTCACTTTTCTCAACGTGAGTTTTATTCCCTCGTGAGCGTCGCCCAATTTCCCGGTGATAAAGGGTGTCACTGGGACCTCATCTCCCTCTCAAACAGATGCTGTGTGGGCTATGAACAATCCCCTAAGAAACAGTAAAAAACAAAAGCTTCTTGCTTTTATATAATTTAATTAAAGCCAGGCTTGCTGTTCTGATTCAGGTGCAGTGGGGCTGTGTTCTGGAGAAGGGAATAAAACAAAGCTGAGCCTAAACAAGAACCCCTGGATCTGAGGAGGGGGGAGCTGTTCTGGTGATGACCTGCAGTGATTCAGAAAGAATTGTGTGGAGTTTGCACCAAAATCTGCTTTGGTCTCACCGTTTCCAGCAATTCCCAAAGCAAAGCTCATCCTGTAAGAGCTGGAAAAGGCCAGAACTCAGCAGAGAGGCTCCTCTGACAGGATCCAAGCTGCAGAATCCCAAGCAAGGAAGGGACTGGCCCCTCAGGAACGATCTGGTACCTGCTGCTCACCCCCCCAGCTCCCCGGGACAGCTCCCGGCCCAGGTGGAGCTCTGGAATCTCCCCAGGAGGGGGTTTATCCACGGGGGGAGCCCAGCTGGGGAGCCGCAGCAGCTTTCGGGAGGGTTCTGATCCCCCAGCAAAGAGATGGAGGCAAATCCAGCGCAGCAAAGGCTCCCCGCTGCTGCCAGCCTGGAGTTCCCTCTGAGCCGTGGCTGGGATGATCCCATCAGCAGCCTGACACATCCTGGCACGTGCAGAAAAGGGCACAGGAGCTTGGCAGCTGCTCCCAGCTGGAACCGGGCTCTGACAGACCTGGGCTGGCTCTGCAGGAAGGGCTGAGCCAGCGCCAGCTCCTACAGGGGCTGGAGCGCGGCCAGAAATCAAGGATTCCTCTTTCCCCTCCAAAGGACAAACAGCAGAGCAAGCCCACAAGTTTATCGGGGCCACTTTGATCCCAAAGAAACTGGAATTCTGCTACGTACTGATCCCAGGATTCAGCAGGAACTGTTCCAGGTCCTACCAGCGAGCACGGGATAATGAACGAAGATTAAGGCAAAGTCCTTAAGGGATCGTGCTGAAGATTATTTCTCTGAACCAATTAAGCATACAAATTAATTTCCTGAGGGGATGATGTTTTATTAGAAAACAGCTTTTGCAGAGACCCTGGAGTTTGCTTTGCTTGTGATTATTGTATTTTTTTCCCCCGAATTTGTTGTGGATGCTGCCATCGCAGCAGGAGAACATTTGCTTAGTCAGGCTGTGCTTTTCTAGACGAGCTCTTCGGTGATTTTGCTGGAAGCAGACAAATCCTAAATTGTCTGAAAAGGAGGATTCACAACCCAAACTTAACAGCTGCCCCCTAATGCAAGAACAATGCGGCTGTTGTGTGTCAGTTCTGGATCAATGCCTGACTCCATCACAGGCACCAGGACAGCCCAAGTGCTTTGCAAGGTGCATTAATGCATCCTAAAGCTGCCCTTTATTCTTTAGACCCCAAACTTTTGTCTGAGCAGGCTGTAAATGGCCTCCTGTAAAAGCTGTAAGAAGCAGGAATCTTAATAAAACTAATTTACATTTGGTTTTTTTCCTATTCCTCTCCCCTCCACCACAAATACAAAATTATCCTTTGCATCACCGGTGGGCCCCTTCCGAGGGGATCCGAGATTCCCTGAAAAGCCAAACTCTGTGTTAAGAGCTCAGGCTGAGCCCATAAAAGAAAGGGAAAGAAATTCCTTGTTTCATGGCTCCCTAATTCCATATATAGGGCGGTGTGGGATGAGAACAGCTTTAGTTCAGGGGATGGTGCTTCGCCAAAAGGACCTTTTGGAGGGATTTCTGTGAATGAGTGACTCCAGCAGGGCCTTTCTGGGAAGCCTTTCCCCCGTGGGGCTGAGCTCCTCAGCAGTCTGATGTGTTCCAGATGAGCAGGGAGCTCTGATTGGAAAGTCACCAGCGAAAAGAACAGAGGGGGAATAAAAAGGTTCTTCTCTCGCTCGTAGCCTAAACCTGGTGTTTTTCTGCAAATTGCACCAAATGAGGGGCTGATAACGAGGTTCTGCAGCCCGAGTGAAGGGACAAGAAGTGATGTATGGATGTGTCTCCGAGCACGACAGCCAAGGTCTCTGCTGGGGCAGACTGGGAAGGAGATTTGGCACTTTTCCAGACCACAAGTTTATTTTTATGAGCTGGCCTGCACGGGTCAGCAGCGTGCCTGCAGCCTGCAACAACACAAGGGAAAGCTGCTCCTATTTTGAAGGACTTCTGGATAAATGTCTCCGTATTTCCAGGGCTGCTTCCTGCACACCACTGTCCGTCTGCAGGAGGGGCAGCTGCTCATCAGCTCCGTCCGTTGCTCTGCAGCTGAATAAAATTTTTCCATTCCGCAGACTTTCTAGGCAAAGAAAACCTTGGAATGGAATTCAACAGATGTAGGAGTTGAATTTTGTTCCAAAGGTCAGCGACTTCTCCCTCTAAAATTTATTACTGGACTCAGCAGTTGCTTTAAAATCACCGAGCTCTGCGCTGGCAAAGGGTTCACTCTTCACTGTCTGGGATCTGGTCATGGTTTATTTATGGTCTTGTGAAAGAGGCAAAACCCTCCGTGAATTTCCACAGCCAGTGGAGCCCATCCTGTGCCACCAGGGACTGGATCTGGATGCAGCCCTGGTGTGAAGGAGACAAACTGGTGTCCCTCCTACACCCCAGGCTCTGGGGGGCTGCTGGGGATGGTTTTTTGGGATGCAAACGTCGTTTTCTGGCGGCCCCGTGGTGACAGATGCCTGCCTCAACCTCTGCACTCCAGACATGGCACCCTCTGTACCAACATTTGTCACTTTTTATGGGCCTGGAAGAGAACTGACCTTGCCAGTGTTGTTCACTTTGCTGAACTGTCCCCATTTCCAGAAAAATGGAACCAGGTCACAGGAGCAGAAGTGATACCGGCAACAAAAAAATAAAGCCCTGCTTTGCAGCAGGTTTAGGACCAACATTCCCTGGCTGGAGCTTTGTTAGTGGTGCTGCTTTTCATTTGGAATGCTGAAACCTGCATAAATAAAAGGTGAGAGGGGCTGACCCTGTGCAGGGAGCTGCCAGCATCCATATCCACACTCAGCCTGGGGGCTGGGGGTGTCCAGTTCTGCTTCTGTCTTTTTGGGAGAAAACCAGAGCTGGAGTGGTCACAACTGCACTGAAACACTCCACCAGCAAAATGACTCCTGTTTATTGTTGTAGTTGTAATGGTTTCCCATTTAGAAGGGCCTGTATCAAATTTATACCCACTTAATATCTTTTTTATTGGGCAGTTAATCACAGGGAAGGAAAAAAAGAAGGAGAGAGCCTGGAGGTCTCTATTTCATTTGCTTAATAGAGGGTTTGTTGTGGGGGAGTCAGAGTTTGCTGATCATTTATCTCAGGGAGGTGGTTTATTTTATTTTGTTTTATTATATTTTATGATATTGGAGGGTTTCTGGAGGGGAGGGTTTCTGGAGAACAGGACTCTGCACAGAAGACTTTGGCAAGGTCACCTCAAACGTGGGATGAGGGCCTTTGCTTCCACGGAAAGCAGCCAGGATACCCTTGGGACCAGCATTTTCCTTTCTCCATGGTCTGCTCCTGCTCTTTGGCACCACATTCCCACCCTGGATAATTTTTTATTTTTCATTTATTGTCCCTTCATTTGTTGCCACCCACCTCAAGGCAGCTCTGACTGCCCGAGGCACAAACTGCAATTTAATTGTTTTTTAAGTGAAGTAAAATCACGAGATCACAACACTTGCCTTTGTCCACTTCCACAAGGCTAAGATTCAAAGGCAAGAGGAATTATTTTGACCTTGACTTGGGCCTAGAAAGGGCTGAAGGAAACCACGTGGATGGTGAACCTCAAACACCAAGGAAATAAAGCCCTGAGAATGAGAGAGCCTCAGTTTGGCTCTTCTGGGCAGCCAGAAGTCACAACTGAGGTTTTCCAGTTAAACCTGTGATAAAAGTGGCAGTAATTTTTTATTATCTTCTTTCTTGCAGCAAGGAGCTCTGCACAAGTGTCAATAAAAATAAAAACCAAGTAAATCACGGCAATGGTGCCTGGGAGCAGGAAACAGGGAAGCTTTTGGGATAGGAAGTGGAAATTTAATGCACTTGGTTTCCAGTGGCATCTCTGGTTTCCTGGAGTACATTTTGTCCTTCTCATTTTAATTGGGTGCCCAGAATTCCCTGTGAGGTGCTGGTCACTATTTACTGTGCCACGACAAGAGCTGGCCATCTCCTCAGGGGGCAAAGCAACCTGGAGAAAGGCTCAGTCATGATCTGCACTTCACCCATCCCCATCCTCTGCCTTTTACCATCAGGCACCTTCTGAATGAGAACTCTGTGATGATTAAATTTCCCTCACAGAAAACAGATTTTCCCATTAAAAAGTTACTCAGAAGTGACTGGGATTTAAAGCAGGGATAGGTGAGAAGGACCAAAGCCGAAAATAAAATGTGCCCAAATATAACCAGAACTGAAAATAAAAATATATCTGAGTTTAATCGTATTATGGGTTTAGACTGGAGCTTAAATGATGCTGAATTTAGCAGCTTTGAAAGATGCACTTCCCAGTGCTCATCCTGGAAAGGATCCTTGGAGCAGGATGTTTAATGAACTCCTGGAAGGCTCAGAACTCACAAGCTGACAGGTGAAATCTAGGACACAGCATCTCCCAGCAATCATTTAGTGGGATGCAAATAAAACCCCAGAGGATCCAAGCCCTGCCAGGAAGGGACTGAGGAGGGGGAGGTGAGGGGCTCCCAGCCCCTGGGGTGACACAGGGCAGGGAGAGGGGGAAAAACTCACACAAGGCCATGGAGGAGCTGGGAATTGATCCTGCTGTTCCAGAATGCAGGAGGAGCTGGGTTCTTGGCCAGCTCAGAATCAGCACTGCACTGTGCTGGAGGAGCACTGAACCTCACCACAGCAATGCTGCGTTTGCCTTCGGGGGTTTTCTTTAAAAAAAGGAAGATTTGTGGCCTGGCTCTTCCCCTTTCCCACCCCATTGCCTCCCTCAGTGCCCAGCACTCCAGGAACAGCACTGTTGGAGTCCAGAATGCAGAGAATATTTCTCTGCCTGTTTTTGAGTATAAAACCCCCCCTGTACATCAGCATTTCTGACCTTTGTCTGTAGAGAAGTCTATACACTCTCTGGGAAGAATTAAAATTTGCAGTGGTGTGAACTGGGTGATGGAATATTGTGTGAGATTGTCACAGGGTGAAAAATTCAGACTTTTTAGGTTGGTTAATATAGTCAATAGATAAAAGCAAAAAACTTCACAGTGGAGGATAATAGTTGTCTTTTAGACCTCCTCCTTCTTCTTCTTCTTCTAGTACTCCATATCCTGCGGTAGAGGTAGTTTGGGATGATTGGATGAAACAATCTGCAATTCCTGTCGACGTGACAGGGTGAATTACTGAACATTGGTAGAAAAAAGAAAATATCTTTCGTTTTAAGTTTTAATTGGATAATTTACCTTTAAAAGAGTGTGCAATCAAGATAAAGCAGCCATTCTTGGCATTCCCTGCTCTGTGCTGTGTCCAACACCCAGCTATGGGCTACAACTCTCTGATAAGACTTAATAAACAATGATCTGCAAGCTAAGAAGATGGAAGGTCCTATTCTTTACGGTGCCTAGCAAAAGATATAGAATTCCCTCATCAGGGGAACAATAACTGAGGCACAGAACCTGACACAGCACAACCCCTCCTGCTGTGGCTGTGAGCAGGGGACGTGTGCTGCTGCTGGCAGGTAACAAACACATCTGCCCCCCTGCCTTTGGGTTCCTGGCTGCTGGGGTGCAATTCTGCATTTCCAACACACATCTCACCAGGACACAGAAACCTTTGAAGGGGAAGAATCTCTGGTGATCCCCCATGGACATAAAACTTCCCTGCAGCAGGAACGCAGGGTTACATGGTCAAAACCCATTTTTTTGGCTCCTCCCAGCTCATCCCTGGTCATTTTGATTTTTCATATCCATCTCTCTGATATATTTCCCTGTCCCACCCACGAGCTCATCCCTTCAGGCTGGGAATCGATGCTCTAAACTGGAAAATCGTCATTTATCTCCCCAGCACATCCCTTGTAAAGATTCCAATAGATCTGTAAGCCCTGGAGTTTATTGGGATAGATGGGCACATAACTGAAGTATTATCTTAGCAGGAGCTGCTCAGGGAATATGGATGGATTTCTGTGCAATGGAATTGTGAGATCCATCACGGGATTGGGCTGCAGGAAGCAAAGCCCTGCTGATGGATCTGTGCCATCAGAAAGGCATTTTCAGCAGTTGCTTTCCACCCGGAGTGTCAGGAGGCTGGAAATCCGGAGGGGAAGGGTTTTCCTGCCTCAGGCACTGAGGGCTGGCAGGGCATCCTCTCCTCAGGGGCCAAAGGGCTCCCTGTGCAAACCTGCTCACCCAGAGAAGGGTTTTTCCTCTCATCAGCACCTGCTGTTTGTGGGGAGAAGATCTGGGCCCAGAAATTGGTCCAAAGGAGAAAAAGTGCCTCAGTTTGAGTCCCCACTTTGTGTTTCAGCTTCATCCGACCTGGCCTTGGGCACCTCCAGGGCTGGGGCAGCCACAGCTTCTCTGGGCACGGCCTCTCCACCCTCCCAGGGAGGAATTTCTTCCCAATATCCCATCTAAACCTTCTCTCTGTCAGTTTGAAACCACTTCCCCATGTTCTGGACTGTAAGAAGTCCCTCTCCATGTTCCTAAGCTCCCCTCAGGTACCACCAGGTGTTATTTCCCCCTCTTCTGTTCAGTCTTTAAATGCTCTGGTGTTCATTGATTATGGCCAGAACATTTTTACCTTAAAATTTTACCTCTTCAGCCCCATCAATGACAAAATCTCAGCCTTTCCAAACCCACTCTGACCCATGGGATGAAAACACACCCAGAAACTCTTGCACAGGTTGGGTTGGGTCCCTTCACTCTTCCTCTTTCCATCTCCTGGCAATGCCAGTCTGAATTGCCCAGAGTCCCACCAGAAATCGTGTTTTGAATCAGGGAAATAGGAAAGGTGTCGGGACTCAATGCTTGTAGAATTCCCTAAATTCCCCCAGGCCAGAATTCCCACCCGAGGAGCAGAGAGAGCTGTGAACCACTGGAGGGGTGATAGAGCTTTGCAATGCAGCATCTCCTGCAGAAAATACGTGAAAAAATGGTGAAAAAAGCTTCATTTTGATGACATATCCAGAGCAGCCACGCTGGAGGTGATCTAAAAGAGAACACCTTGCCATCCAGCGTTAATATCTCAGGAAAAAATAACAGCTCTGCCTCTCAGTGGCTGGCACTTGATTTTAATAGGCCCAGAGCACATAAAAGCTCCCACGGAGCTGAGACAGACGGGTTTAAATCAGTCAGACAGAAACCTCTGCCAGCCCTTCCCTCAGCCCTACAGGAGCACATTTATGATCTCATATTTTATTGACGAGGCTGACTTTGGTAAAAGTGCCCTGGCACAAGTGGTTATAAATGTGCATCGTCTGCTCTGTCTAATCCATTAACTCATTAAAATAATTGTCTTAATTTGATTGTTAAAGTGATTAATAGGGCAAGAGTTAAAGGAAATTAATACTCCAAATTGAAGCATAACTGCAGCCGAAAAATAACTGCACGGGATTGATGTGGTAACAAGGTGCAGGCTCGTGCTTAATGAGCCTTGGGGAGTTAAATATAGAAAGGAGAGACAGGAAGAAAATTCCTCTGTGCAGCCTGCCTGGAATGGTTTGGGACCTGGAGCCCAAAGTCCAGCTCCAAGGGTTGCCCAAGCCCACTGGTAATTCTGATTTTGGTAGAGCAGAGGAATATTTACTATCAGCCCCTGGTTCATGTTTAGGAGATGTGGGAGTGCCCAGATAAAGCCTGTGGCTGCAGGATCACTGAGTATTCCATAATCAGGAAATTCTTAGGGAATAAGCAGGAACACACTGCAGCCACGAGTGGCTGGGGCAGAAAGGAAAAGCTCTGGATGGCTCAGTTTTCTTTCAGTTCTGTTCACACTCATTCCTTGTTTTAACACGCTGTTTTATCGAAATCCATTTTTACCCTTCATGTTTTTCGACCTGGGGATGGATTTTTTTTCCTGCCTGGAGCACAGGGAGGAAATGCCACACTGTAAAGTGCCAGTTAAAACTGTCCATGCAAACGCTGCTGGGTTTAGGAGTCTCCTGGCATTTTTTCCCCTGGGTTCAGAGTGTTTCTTTTGCTCAGTTCAAACAGAAACTCAGGGCTCACGATGTGACGAGGGTGGCACAGGGCAGCTCCTGGGTCTCACCTGTTTCAGTGGTGTTCTGCTGTTTAATTGCTGCTTTGATTTCCCCTCCTCACTGTAATTTCAGGGAGTTTTGGGGTTGGATTAATCAATCCCAGAGATTAAAACACTCCACTTGGCCCTTGGATAAAGCATGGGGGGCCTGCTCTGATGGCAGCTTTGGTCTTTAGCAGAGGAAATCTTAAATTTCTTTAAATTCTCTGCTGAACCTGCCACTGGTGAGCACTTAGAGCTGTGAAAAAACCTCAAACAACCCCAAAACGTGTAATAAATACAGCTACAGGCAGAATGCCCACATTTCTTGTCAGCCCTCTTGCTAGCTAAGGTTCAAATGAGCAGGAAAAAAAAGGGGCAATGAAATAAATATTGGATTAAGTGAATGTTTGGAGAGATTGCTCCACACAGATAAGGCCTGACAGGGTTGACCAGGGGCTTGCAGCCCCGGGCAAGCGGAGCAGAAAATACTGCAGAGCTCCCAGGCTGCAAACACCTGGGAACCCTGGAGCAGTTGGAGATTTTATAACTCAGCTTGGACAAGGCCACGGGAACGAGTGAATTGGATATGAAAGGGAAAAAACTGAGAGGAAGAGAAAACCAGCAAAGCATGGGCAAGAGTGAGAGTGGCAGAGAGAGAGAACAACTCTGTTTGTCTCTTACCCACAGCATGGACAGCAAGAGCCCCTTGCTATAAGCTTTATAAACATATATATTTAAAGTTTTTCTCTTTGCACTCCTTGATTCTCTATGACAACAAAATCTGCCTTCCCAGATGTGCAGTGAGTATCAGAGGGAGGGAATAAAGGCTCGGAGCACAACTGCAAGTTCCAAAAGTAGCTCGGGCTGAGGTTTTAAACAGACTCCAGACTTCTCCAGGACCACGTGAAGGAGGTGCAGGCACAGCAGAAATCCATGTGGAACCTCTGAGGAAACACAGTTGGGCTCCATCTCGTGCTGGAAGAGTCTGCACTGACTGTTTTAAAACTGAAGGGAGGGGATTTATCTATTTTTTTTTTCCCCTTTTTCTAACAACCCGAAGGTTCAAGCTCAGTTCCAGTGGGTATTTATTTATGGGCTGGGTGGCTGGAGCACACAGAGCTGGGAACAGCTCTCACTGTGTTGTAGCAGAGAAAACTGTGAAGGGAGAGAGGAAATCCACAGGAGAATAGTCAGTCGGCAGCCAGAGTCACAGAATTAATCAGTAAATGAGGTGTTTATTGCCCCAGTGGAAAGGGGAGGCAGGCTGAGGTCTGCAGCAGGAATAACTCGTCTCTTTTCTTAGGCCAGAATGAGGCTGCACAAGTTTCCCTGATTTCCTCTGTCGGAAATGTCTGGGGCAGCTCTCGGAGAGCCACGAGGCGAAACTTCTGCTCCTGAGAGCAAATCAATGCCTGCAGAAACCGCCAGGAACTGTGAGGGCTGAAACCTCGTGTTCCTAAAAGCAGACACATCACCACACAGGGCTGCTAATTCAATCAATGGCTTCAGCTTAACTACCCCTGTGCTGCTCTTGGTGGGCTGATGTAAAATCCAAATTTCAGTGGTACCAGCAAAGGTTTTGGGTGTGTTTGACCCCACTCTGTGCCCTCCTTCTGCAAGGGACTGGTGGATCTGAAGCTCCAAAGATATTCTGGAGTGTTTTTAAATGCAGAGCCACGGGGACAGAGCTGGAGTTAAACAAAGTGATTATTCCTAAACTGGAGCGTTCACAATGGAGACAAATTGTAATCACACCCTTGGGATCCTGCAATCACCAGCAGCTCCCACCAAGCCCTGGCCCTGCTCCTTTGGGGGAGATGGGAAATGAGAAAATGTGTCTTCTTCTGGTTCTTGATGCTCAGCAGAACTTCCTTGGACTTGCCAGGGGCACTTTTTTCTTTAATTCCTCAAAACATTTAAAGACCCTTTAAAATACCAGTCTGAGATGCCTCAGCACTTCCCTAGAAGGGGTTCTCCGGGAAAAGAGAACACTGAGAAGCAGATCTGTAACAACCTTTTCCCAAAGGCATTTCCAGCAACCTATTCCTGTCCTGCTGTCCGTGCTCTGTTTCACAAAAGGCACAAAAACCAGGGTTGGCTCAGGGGAGCTGCCAAATCACAGCACAGAAATTTCCCCATCCCTGGAAGTGTCCAAGGCCAGGCTGGATGGGGTTTGGGATGGTGGAAGGAGTCCCTGCCCTTGGACAGAAAGAAAAGAGAGAAATTCCTGGCCAGGGGAGCGGGGTTCTCCGCTGGCTTTTTGATCTGCATCCATTTGCCTTGGAGCTGGAACAGCAGAGGTGTTTATTAACTCACAGGATCCTGTTTCTCAGGGGCCCCTGATGGAAAATAAACCTTCCAGCTTGTTGGGATCAAGAGTTCAGTAACACCGAGGGCTTTCCACGAGCGACTGAAGATAATCAAGTTCATTCCAGGGAGCGTTTTAAGAGTCCCAGAGCAGGCAGAGGGGAAGCAGTGCAGCAGGTCTGCCCAGCCAGAGTCCTTTAAAGAAACACACCGATTGAAATATCCAAAAATGGGAACTGCTTCTGCCTATTTTAAGAGCAAAACCTCACTCAAATGTTATCATCTTCAAGTGCCATCCAGAGGGAGAAGGACGCAGACAATAATCCATTTCTGCTTTCAATCAGCCATCAGACCTCGTGCATCTTTTTCCTGCGGGCAGAATTTGCTGTGACATTTGGGGCTGGCTGCGAGTGTGTCACTGCAGGAAGGAGCCCTGTGTCCCTGAGCCACTGCAGTTCAGCGTGCACAGCTCCTGGTGACAGCAGTGACACCCAGCCAGCCCTGGTGAGGGATGGCAGGGCTGGGGCACGGGGCTGGCAGGCACCAGGGTGGCCGTGGATCATCCTCCTGCCGGGAATGACGGGCATGGATCGGAGGCAGACAGCTCCAGCTGTTCCCATTCCCTGGAACAAACCCCTGCACTGCTTTCTGACACAAATTCTGCCTCAGCAGCCTCGGTCCTGCAGGGCAACTCTGCCCTTGGGGTGGATTTCCTCTGGCTGAGAGCTGAGGGCGCGACTTCAAAGGGGGAAATTTTCCAAGGAGGATGGAGAAAAGCTGGGAGAACTGTCCAGCCACTTCCTAATTCCTTAATGAGACTGCAGTACCCTGCAGCTCTCAGGGCTGCTCAAACAAGGCTGGCTCCGTGTGCCAGAGCAGAGCAGCACCCATCTGCGCCCCAAACCCGAGCTCTGAGAGCCCAGCCCTGCTGCCAGGTGGTTCTGCAGCCCCGGAGGGGACAGGGCAGCACAAAGTGTCCCTCTGGGAGCCCGGGCAGCGCCCTGACATCAGTAATTTCATCAGGGAGCTTTCAGCCTGGCTGGGCTCGGTGGGCCCTCATCTCCCCGGGAAGCTGCAGCAGCACAGTGCTCTGGGGAGATCTGGTTAGGGGCTGACGTCAGCCCATTTGCCAGGAAAAACAGGGATTTGGGGTGCAAGGGAGAGGGTTTGAACTACCTGTGCCTGGCTGCAACAATCACATTTATCCCAGCACAATTATGGCCCTGTCTCTGAGGTTTCACTAATCACTGTACCCCCCCTCCTTCCTCTGCCCCCTTCTTGGGTGGGTGACACTTTTAAAGCTGAAATTTAAGTTTTCACACCTGGCAGCTCCTGCTGCTGGCGTTTTCCATGCCCAGGGCTGGGCTGGATGATGGGATCCAGCATCCTCCAGCAGCAAGTGGAGGTTCTGGATCTGTCACCTGGCATCACAAAAAAAATAATAACATTTGCCCTATGCTTTTTTGGCTTAAATTGCCCTGTAATCCAAAGGCCAGCTCGTTGCCAGCTCCTGCTAAAGATAGGAGTTTTAGCATTTCCCTGACAGGCCTGTGACATCCCACAGAACACCAGACAAGGCAATTTGTTAATCTGCCAGCACTGGCATTAAATATCCCCCTTTGTGTGTTGACAACACATTAGTGAGAAGTCAGACCTGAGGACCACTTTCCTCCTGAAACGCTGGAAATCTTGTGTATAATTCATTTCCTCACAAAATGGGAACTTAAGGGCACACGAAAAGCATAAAATGGAATTTGTGGGAAGTGCCTGAACTCTTCAAGACATTTTTGTGCCCACTCCAAGCCCACTTTGGCTCTAAAACAACTGCAGCGAGAACAACTTCAAAGCTGGGGAAGGGTCTGCTTGGAATCTCTGGGATTGGACCAGGAATTCTGGATAAAAGGCCCCTTTTTCCCTCGTGTTTGCCCACAGGTTGTGTTTGCAGAGCTCGCTGGCTGATAACAGCTCCCTGGCACCTCTGGAAGCAGGGAAAAGCCTGGCTGTGCCATTTGGATGCCTTTGATGTTTCCATCAGCTCACACAGGTAATTATGGGCTGGGGAGCAGCAGGGAATAATGCACTGAAGAGCCTCTGCCTCCTGAGACAAAAGCTGTTTCCAGGAGCTTTCTGCTCCCCTGGCAGTTCCTGGAAACTTCCTGTCTGGTTTCAGACAAGGGGGAAATTTACTGGCATCCTAAAATACTGCTCTGCTCGTGCTTCTGGCAATTTAAGGGGGAAATTATATGGAAAGGTAGGAAATCGGAGGATTTATCTGCTCTGCTCTGGAAATGATGTTCAGGAAGATGAATACCTGAGGGGTGGGGTTTGGACACTCCTGAGCACCAGGCTGGGGCCTTCCACCACAAAAATATTCCCTTGTTCTGCCTGGGATGCCCCTGGATTTCCAGCCCAGCTGGAGGTTATTCCAAGGAGTTATTCCACGCTGCACAGTGCCACTGCTGCCTCACACGCAAACCCAGCTGGGTCAAAACTCTCCTCTTGTCTCAACTGTCCAGCCACAAATGTGTCTATTCATAATTTCCACGTGTAAACCCCAGAAGGAAAACCTTGGTTTTCAGGTATTTGGGAAGGCTAAATATCTCTTCTGCATTGTCAGGATTATTTCCCCCCCCTGTAAGGCTTTGAAACGAAAGCCTCAAACGGAGAAGAAAATCTAGAAGAGATGAATTTCAGAGGGGAGCACAGCTTGTGATGCTGAACGTGCCATCAAACCCCTGCCCTTTCTGTCTGCAGGCAGCACAGGCGTTTCTCCTCCTTTAAATATCACTTCAAGAGCATCAACTGTGCACTGCCTCCAGCCACCAAACCCCCTGGAAACGGGACTGCCTCGGGAGAGAGCTGGGCACAAAAGGAAAAGGATCTCTTGCTTATTTTTGTTTCTCCCTCGCACCGTTATTTATTATCAGCTGCTTGCAGGTACACACGCAGCCCCCCCGGGGGCCAGTGCTGGAGAGACAGAAATGAGTTTACTCAGATGCTGCTGTCTCTGATGCACTCTAAAATTAGACTTTGTCTCCCTGGATTCTGTGTTTGGATGCAAAGGAGTGACAAGAATTTCTCTCTCTCTTTTTCTCTATAATCTACATTTAGAGGGTGGCAGCCGCTCAGGTTTTTGACAGAAATGGGAGGAAAAACGAGGGAAAAAAAAATGCATCCTGAGGTCCCAGCTGCCAGCTCCATCACCAGCAGGGGCTGTTGGTGTGGGCTTGGAGCCAGCCCTGCTTCCAGGTGCTAAATCAGGAAGGCAGTGGAGCTGCTCCCATTCACTCCCAGGAGCCGAGCCACCACCAGGCTGCTCCCAAGGGAGAGAATAACAATAAACAGAGGGATTAGAAAAAGGCTGAGCACGGGAGGAGGGGGAAAATGTGTTGGTGAGGGAAGATAAATCGGGCAGCAGCAAGAATTGCTGTTGAGGGAGCTCAGGGAGGTTTTTCAGGGAGGCTCTGAAATTCTGTTCCATCACCATCAGCTCTGGACATACCCTGACTTTGCTCAGCCCCTCTGGGTTGTGCAAGCCAGCCCCTTTCAGCTGAATTCACCCATCATTTGCCACTGCACAGAGAGCTTTTCCCCCCATTTCCTTGCAGAAAGCTTGGGAGGTAATTAATATCATTAGAAATGATTGCACCAGGTGCAAATTCCTCTTGGCTTGGCTGCAAAATAACCGGGCTGGGCCCTCAGTGAATCGCAGGGAAGCCGAGCCCTTTCCCCAGGCCTGCCTCTTCCACTTAATGCGAGTTCCCAACAAGGTTAGTCCATCACAGGAAACTGCAGTTGGAGGCCCTTTTGTTTACTGTGTTACACAAATTCAATTTGTCAGAGAGCTGGGTTTATGAATTAGGAATGAGGGACGTTAGCAAAATTAAATGATAAGGCCTTGGCCAGCATCCGTTGCGGCTGAGATCAGGCTGATAAATTGGAGCAGCCAGGCAGTGCTTGCTGAACTAAAACAAAGGCACCGTGTAAATATGTAAAAAAATCAGTATTGGGCATGAATATCTTGTATCTCCTTCTTCCCTGCCCTTGTGGCACAGAAAACTGGGAGGGAAGCATTAAAAAATTGGGATTGCTCCTTTGGTGGATGTTGTTTGCAGCGTCCTCCCATCCCAGGCTGCTGTTTGGCCTTGTTTTTGGGGCAGTCCTGCAGCTCCAGCCTGGATTTCGGGAGCAGACCGCCACGACTATCCCATGGCAACAGCTGATCCTCATCTTCTTTTCCAGGGAAAATTGCAGAGCTGTGAAACGCTGCACGTTCAGGTGGAAGGGTCCCCAGCAGGGAGGGAGACGGGGCAAAGCACTTGGCTCTGAAACAGGAGAAGCCAAGGAGAAGGAATTCCACACATCGGGAGGGGGTGGGAAGCACTTCCAAGCAGGGTTTGGGTCTCTGTCCTGGGCACTAATGATTCCCAGATGTTCCGTAATGCAAAGCAGGAGCTGCACGTTCTGCCTTGGGATGTTCCAGGAGAAAAGTTGAGCTGAAAATCCCCATGGCAGGGCTGTGATCTCTTTTTCCTTCAGCAGATTGAGTCCCTTCCTCGCTGAGCTCCCCAGGAATACAGGCAGGGAAGAGGAATGTTCTGTTTGGCTTCCTGAGAGAGGTGAATGCAAAGTGCAGAAGCATTTTCATGTCCCTCACTGCTGTACCTGCTTTGGAGTCGATCTTCCACAAGTCACTGCTCTGCTGACACCAAAATTTATGGAGCTGGAGGCACCTGGCTCTTGAAGGATTGTTCCTTGGGTGAGAAAAATGTTTTGCTTTGCGTGGTTCGGCCTTGCTTGGGAAAAAACTTTGAATTTTTCTTGCTGAGTTCTGTTCCTGGCTGTTTTCATTGCAAAAAAAAAGGACAAAACTTGCCTTCAGTACTCGGGGAGTGAGAGAGGAGGAGGAACAAACCAGGGGAAGAATCATTACAAAAGACACAGCAAATTATTCAGCTGCTGTGACATGGCCAGAGGGGGAAGAGGAAAGTTCCTTGGCTGGCTGGGGTTAGAAACTTCCTGCCTGTCATCCTGCAGAGAAAACCATCAGATATTTCACATTAATTGTCACTTAGGAAAATTTCATCCTTTCCAGGAGAAAAGCAGCCCTGCAAATGCTTCAGTAATAATTTCCATTTACTGAAAATGACACCTGAACCAAAAAGAGTTTCCCATTTCCTTCTTGCCCTAAAGAGGAGGTGAAAATTTTTTGGGAAAAGACACCTTTGCACCTGAATGTTCATGGATTGATTTCCCAGAGCTGCTGCTAATCAAGTGTTATCTCATTTAACACAATCTCGGTTAAACCTTCCCACCAACATTCCTCTCCAAGTCCATACAAATTCCTTACCCAGAGAAGCCCAAGCGGAGCAAAGACTTCTTTCATCAGTTGTTGAACAAAATCCGAGTCAAGCAGCCCTGGCCCTGAAAGTCTTGGTCTCTAAGCAGGCAGATAATGAGAAATTTAATGCTGGCAGACAGGAGACAGCTCTGAAAAGTTATAGGAGTGGGCACCGAACCCAGGGCAGCAGCACAAGGACCTCGGGCTCCTCCCTGCCCTGCCCAGCCTGGCCAGAGGGTCCAGAGGAATTGCTGAGGGGTGGAGATTGATTCTTTTATCTTTGCAAAGCATCAATACCTAAACCAGAAGCATCACGTCAAGTTTTACCAAATTTTTGTTCCTATAACGCCTCGTGCACCTCTTAGTTCTGTTTCCTAGGCCATGGCTTTTGAGGAGGAAAAGGTTTTTATGGGATTCTCTGTAAAGAGGGCAAGGGGAGGCACTCAGAGGATGCACCTTTGACAGCCTTGAGATAACTCAAAGTCCCCATGCTGTGAAACCTGTAAGGATTTAGGGAAAGCTTTGCCCATGAAGAGCAACAAAGAACAAGGAAGGGATTTGAGACAACAGCAGAGGGGTCATGCAGAGGAAAACATGAAAATGTGTGTGGTGAAGAGAGCTCCCTGGGAAAACCAGAGTGACTGGGCTGGACAGAAGGGTTTGCACCCAAAGCATCAGGCAAAGAGGCTGAACCCCTGCACAGGAGAACTGAGCTTTGCTGTGGCCTCTCCAAAGCACAGCTTGGCCCTGGAGAAGTCGTTGTTGCTTAAAATGGTTCCAAAATTTGAGAGACCACCCCAGAACCCCCACGTTCCTTTCCCTACAGAGCTGAAGAAAAGGTTGTAAATGGGTTTGCTTTGGTGCTAAAAGCTCCCAGTGCCTGACCAGCATTTCCACTCCTTGTGTGAGAAAACAGAGGGAGCACAGCAGCTCCTGGGGGACCCACCAGTCCTGTCAGCCGAGCAAAGGCTGGGACAACACTGCCAGTTCACAGCTTAGATCCATCTCCCTGAGTATCTGCTGCCTATTTCACTGTTTGTGTTTACAGAAGAAACAAATCAACAAACAAAATGAAATTAAACAAACAAACCAAACCCCTGCACCAGGGCCAGCAGCAAAAGGATCCTGGAGCGTGCAGTGCAGTTCCTTCACAGCTCCCTCCTTCCATCCCTTGTTTTAAGGCAGTTCCCTCAAAGATCTCCTGATAAAACCCAGCATAAAACCCCCTTTTTGAGCAGAGGCCCAGTCACCTCAGCTGCCTTGGGTTCTCACGAGGTGAGCGAAGTCATTTTTACCTTGCTGGGGTGATCTTGGAATACGCTCATTAAATGAAGAGCTGTGAATAGCCCCGTGTCTGGCTGGGAATCAGGGATGTGCTTCAGAGGGGAAACTCCTCGAGATGAGCAGGGGAGCAGCTCCCATTCACAGGAGTAAAGCACTTCCCTGATTAATCAGCTGGATGTGCCAGCTGCATGCAAAGAGGGCTGGATCAGACTGGGAATTGGGAAGTGACTGGTTGGACTGGGACTGCAGGGAATACAGGATTTACTGACAGGCCTGCAGGCTTTATTTTTATTTTATCCATCATTATTTTAAAAGTGATGCCCTGGCACCTTGTTCTGAGAGTCACACGCTGAAAAACTCTGTTATTCCAAAGAGCCCGGGACTTTGGCAGAATTCCCAATTCCCGAGTGTTCCAGGGCAACAGTCACAGCGTTTTGCTGTGTGCTTACACTTCCTGCACCAAAAAAAAGCCAGTTTTCAGTTGTAGCTGTAGCACATCCACGACTGTAGGGAACACAGCAGCTCTGCTGTTCCCTGTGCATGCAAAGTGGGAACAAGCTGGATTTAGAAGGGGGGACCTGCAGCCCTTCTGGAAGGAATTTCACCCCCAGGGATGGCTCCCACACACCCAGGGCAGCCACGCTGGCAGCTGTGGCAGCTCCTGGGGAGGTGCCAGCGTGGCTGAGGCTGCCGAGCCACCAGCACTGCCCGTGGCCCTCGGGGACCTGCAGGGTTTAAAATAAATGTGCTGAGTGTGTTACTCAGGAGCCCCAGGCAGCAGAGCTGCAGGGCACAGCTCCCACTGCCACGGCCCCAGGCACGACAGAACTCCTGGGGAGATGGAAGTGGCTCTGTTCTCTGCTGCTCGTGGCTGGTCTGTGCTGCAGAGCTCCTCCTCAGCCTGCTGCTGGCCCCAGATGTCACCAGAGATTAGGACCAGGCTTTTGGAGCTGGGCTTGGGTCCTGTCCGTCCCTGTTAAGCTCTCGATGGGGAAGGGAATGTTATTTACCAAGCTGATCCCCCCCCATCCTTTTTTTTTTTGTCCATGTGCACATTTTCAGAAAAACCCAACCCCTGTAAGGTGACCCAGAGCAGCAAGGGACCCAAGGGACTGCGAGGGCTCTCGTCCCCTGGGTCAGCCACTGCAGCCACTGACAGGGGACATTAAGTGGCTCTGAAAGGGCTTTTCAGTGCAGCTCTGGGAAAGGCCAGGCTCTCGCTGCCCTGCACTAATTCCTGCCCACATTGTTTTCTTAACCCTCTGCTGAGCTGAGCCCGGCCCTGCCCCACAGAGGAGCCCGTTCCCATTCCTCTGGGAATCCCAGGGACAGCCAGGGACGTGGCCCTGGAGCCAAGAGAAGCTGACCCGAGGACCAGGGAGGCAAAAGCTGATTAAAGTTGAAGGCCAGGGGTGGACTAATGACAGAGGGGTTCAGGGGGTAAGAAAACTGTGTAAGAGGCACTGGGAGAGAGATGCTGCCCATGCAGGGCAGCTGTCACTGGATCCCGTGGTTAATAAAATTCAGTATAATAAAATATAATATTCTCATTAAAATAGATCTGAATAAAGCCCCATCCCCAAAGGAGACAAACCTGAAGTCAAGCAGTGGGAAGGAGGCACATGTGGGGACGTGGACCAGCAGCAAAAGGAGAACAGAGCCAGCCCAGCCCCAAAATCCCATGAACAGCAACATCTCTCCCACGGGAAAATTTAGAAAATAAAGTGCTCAGGAATAGCTGTAGACCCAGCAAGGGTGACTGAAATGATGTAAGAGAAAGAACGAGGCAAAAAGAAGCAGCTTTGTGACAAATGAGCCGCTTCAGTGCTGCAGGATTTTCTCTTGTTCATCACAGCCAGTGTGAGCCTGCACAGAAAAGTAAACACTGCGAGAAACACCGTGGAAAAACATCCCAGCAGCAGCCACCATTGCATCCCTCACCAAAAAACCCAGGTTTGCTCTGCCCCTGACAGCGCTTCCCACCTCTGGTGTCAGACTCCCGGTTTTATGGGCTCTGGGTTATGGATGTTTATCACATTTTTATATATATATTTATATAGATATATTTTATATATATTTATATATATAGCTTTTCCTCTAGATTTACAGGCAAGGGTATTTTTTACAGCAGCCAGACTCCCATTTGTTGAATTTTTTGCAGGAGCCACGAGGAAGGAGAACCTTTAAATCACCAGGAAGCTCTGACAATGCAGACCCTACTGCTTTTAAAAAGCACTTACTTTTTATGGCCTAATTTAAGGCGACATTGAACGTTCTCAGGAAAACCTCCCGGTTCCTCCAAGGGTTCTGCCCTGGTAAAGTGTCTGAAAGTCCTTTCCTGCATTAATTCCAAGCCAAATGCTCTGTGAGCCTCTTGGAGCTGCACCAAACAGGCAAATTTGAAGTCATCATTCCTGAGATAAATCACCTGTCCGGGTGTGGAATGAATCCTGCAGGGCTCTGCTGGCCTGGATTGCTTTTATGTCACCCACATTGATGCTGCTCTTGTTGTCTGACCTGTAACTGCTGCAGGGGAGGGTTGTGCTGGGGGAATGACGGGGAGCTAAAGGCTTTTAAGATCCCAAAATTCAGCCAAAAGCCACAACGAACCAAGTCACTGCATCCCAACCCCTGTGCTGCACGCAGGGACCCTGCCCAAACCACCTGGATGGGAATATTTTGCTTTCCAGGTGTTGCACAGGTGTCAAAAAGAGCAAGTGGAGCAATGTGCTTAAAGGTTCTGTATGAAAATTAAATCCTCCTCCCCTTTTATAAGGCCTCGAATTGAGGTTTTTTACCCTATTTTCCAGCACATGGAAAATACGGGGGCAGAGGACTCTGTCACTTAAACACAACCACGAATTGAAGGCAATCCCTCAGGCAGGGACACCTCCAGAGCCTGAACCTTCAAGAGAACAGGATGGAAAAGTGATTTTCCAGCCCTGGAGAGAGGGGCTACTTCTTTCCTTCCCTGTGAGGGAGATGAGGCCCTGGCACAGGCTCCCAGAGGAGCTGTGGCTGCCCCATCCGTGGAATTGCCCGAGGCCAGGCTGGATGGAGCTCTGAGCAGTCTGATTTGGTGCAAGGTGTCCCTGGCCTGGCTGAGCCCTTGGGTGCCTCCCCTGCCTGACCTCAGGAGGAATTCCTGCCACTTCCAGGACAAATTCCCCCACTC
Organism: Dicrurus megarhynchus; assembly: GCA_013399195.1. Classification (NCBI taxonomy): domain Eukaryota; kingdom Metazoa; phylum Chordata; class Aves; order Passeriformes; family Dicruridae; genus Dicrurus; species Dicrurus megarhynchus. The sequence continues at coordinate 294,343 of VXAD01000591.1, forward strand.
CGCCCTGGGAGCATCCTCACCTTGTAAGAAGAGTCCCCAGCTACTTCTGGAGCGAGGTTTGGCTCCTAAAGCATTCAGAGATGCACGGAAAGTGTTTTCCAAATGAATAAATAAAAGCTCTGAGGCTGCTCTGCCTGGAGAGCTGCACACGCCTGGCACCAGCCCCGTGCTCCCAGCCCCTCCTCGGCATGGGAAGGGCTGCACTCATCAGCAACGCTTCCAGCCAGGAACTCAGACGGGATCTGAAGCACACCCGGCTGGGAGATGTGGTTTAAGGCTCATTCTGCACGAACTGTGCACCTGGTTTTGTCCTGGAGGTGCCCCTTGCCTTCCCGTGCCCCTCCCCTGCGCAGAGCGCGGCAGATCCCGGTTCCAGTCCAAGGGAGGCTTCCCACAGGGATCTGCTGAGCACTTGCACCTGTGATAAAAAGGGAAGGCAGCACTCTCCTGCCCTCCAAAAGCAAATCCAGGAGGGTTGGAGAGTAAAGCAGGAGGGGAGCGGCAGCGGGGATGAGCAGGGACGTTTGTCACCAATACCAGTGCAGAGAGGGAAGAAGCTGCATCTTTCCAGCACTGCCAGCACTAAACCAGCTCAAAAAGGGAGCAGGCTGCAGAACCTGCCGCTTTCTGCCCCGCAGAAAAAAACCTTTTCCAGCCCCATCTGACGCGGAGCTGTCCAAGACACAAAACCCCACACAAGGTCATGGGCATCACCAGGGGTTCCAGCATTTGAGCAGCTCCTCCCCCCAGATCTGCACGGGCTTGGTTGGTTTCTTCATGTGGCTGAGGTTGGAGGGAAAGGGATTGCTCACCACCAGGGCAAAAAGGGTCAGTGAGGCTGGGGGTGCTCCCAGCACCCGCAGCACCAGCCCCTGCCAGGGCCACGGGGTTTGGGGTGCTGCGTTTGCCACGCTGCAGAAGCACAGAGCAGTGCCACTGCAGGGCTCGTCATCCATCCAAAGGGATGGGCCAGCACAGCCAGGGCTCGGAGCAAATTGCCTTTTCTTATCTCTAATACAACGTTTAATGTATACAATGCATAATACAACAGGCTGTGAAATCCAGGACGGGGTCTCTGCAGCACAATCCCCCTGGAAGCGGAGCTGGATTGATGGAAAGACAACTCTCACCTCCTTCTCTCCCAGTCCCTGCCCAGTTCCAACTGGTGGTGACTATTTCCCCCAAATTCCCCTGCAGGAGCAGCTCTCCCAAGCACCCAGGAGCGCTGGGCTCCATTTGAGCCTCCCCATCTGATTAGATTTATGCAAATTCCTGTATTTATTAGCATAACAGGAAGATTGTTCTGCTGCCTGGGAAGAAACGAGCCCCTTTATTCCAATAGATGTGTCAGCTTGGAGCAGTTAATAAGATCTATTTGTAATCCATAGGTAGGCACGATAAAAGCAGAACTCGGCACTTCCACGGGCAGAGGAGCTGCTGGGAATATTGGTAGCTGGGAACTCGGTGTAATTATTAGGAGAGATATTTAAATACTCTTCAGGGTAATTCTGGGGAGTGCAAGGGAAGCCAAACACACTGAAAATCTCATTTTAGCTTCCGCTGTTGACTGGAGCAGCCAGGAGGGAGGTGAGGCCCCAGCCAGAGCCACCCCACCACACTGGAGAAGATCCATGGGGTGGTGAGGAGGGGAGAGCTGGCAGAAGGTAAAGCACCCACAGCCCAAGGAACGGAGCCCCGAGGACCTCTTAAGGCTAAATTCACCTGCTTCCCTTGGTTCCAGGCCTTGAGGGCATCGTAAGTTTGGTTAAAGTTGGGTTAGACACAAGATCAGCTGCAGCTGCTCTCTCCAGGTTTCAGTTTTATTTAAGATCATGGAATCACAGTTGGAAGGGACCCACAAGGATCATCCAAGTCCAGCTCCTGGCCCTGCAAAGGGCATCCCCAAGAATTTAACCTGGTTCTTCTCAGCCTGTAAAGGCTGCAGGTAAATCCCACCCTGATTTATTTTGTGTGGGAGAGAGCTCTGAGCAGTCCTGTGCATCAGCTTAGCACAGTTCAGGACAATGAGGGTCCGGGAATTCCAAATGCAGATTCCCATCCACAGCCCCTCCCTGCCTCCCACCATGGGGCAGTGCCTGGCCCCTGTGGTGGACACCAGAATTGCCGTTTCCTTTGTCCCCAGTTAGCTACGAAACGATGTTTGCAACCTGCTAAAATGCCCACTTAGGCTGGGGGGGAGCAAACACTGGCCCATCTGCCAAGAGGTTTTGCAGCAGACGTTTATCTAAATAGAGAAATCAGCCTGCTATTCACATCTGATTAACAAACACAGCCTCTAATTAGCCCATGTGATTAAGATGCGTTTGAGGAGTCACTTCAGCACATACATTAAACCATCACTCCTCTGCTCGGTGCTGGTGATAAGACAGGAGCAGAGTGGTCCTGCCTCGCTCCAGCTCTGGAGAAGGAAAAGCAGAGACATTTAAGGCCGTGTTCAGAGCAAAGGGTCAGACCGCTGCTGGGGCCATAATCCAGGGGGCTTTTCCCTCAAGGACATTGTTGTAGAGGAGCTGGAGTCCAGATTGGGGTGAGAGAATTTGCTATTTTTTACCAGCCCACCAGCACTGCCTGTACTGGATCCAAAACCTGGCTCTTCCAGCACAGGGAGAAATTCCCCAGGATTTAGGAAAGACCCTCCCAGGCCAAACTGCTTGAATTTCCCACTCAGAACCTCCCCAGAGCACCGTCCATGGACCTCTGCAGCTCTCCCAGGAGATCTGACTGTTGGGAAAGTTGCTGCCTGAGTATTGCTAAGTAAAAACATTTTGCCTATTGTTCCTCTGGTTTGCTGCAACAATTGCCACAATCAATTTGATTTGTAATGTGTCCTGTCCTCCGAATCTCTGAGTTATTAACCTTAACAATGTCAATGAGCTGCTGCAGTAATTGAGTCGCAGCAAATTAAGGGCTGAGGTAATTATTAAGAGCTGCTTAGTACACAGGAATATATTAATATGTTCTTGATGCCAGCAGAGCGGGGGCTTGCAAGGAGAGAAGAATTCAGAGTGACTGCAGCAAGGGAATAAACCTGGGCAGCCCCAAATGCCAACAGCTGGGTTGGAATATTGATTCCAAGTCCCTTGGAATTCCCTTTCGTATTTATAGAGCAATCACATGGTGAGGCCTGTTTTCCTCCCAGGTGATGGGCTTTGCCAGCCAAGGTAAGGGGGAAAATTTTGTGGGGTTTTAGCCACTTCAAGATTTTTGTTTGGAATTTCAATTTAGTCCCAGTCTATTCCAAGGTTGTGAAGAGATAAAATAGGAAAACACCTCATACAGCATATTTCAGCATAAAGGCACAACCTCCTGTACTTTCTTTAAGTGAGTCACTGGGGGAGTGCTGTTGTTTTTATGAACATTATGCGTGCCGTTAACATTTCCACTTTAATTAAAACCACACTGAAATCGAAAACAAAAATTCTGAAGTGGCTAAAAACCCATTGAAAACCCCCCCAAACTTAGAAAGGAGAGAAGAGCTGAAACCTCAGAAATGATGGGATGTGAATGAGAAATTCCATAATGGCTCCTTCAAAAAAATCACCTGGAAGGATTTTGGAGCTGCACCTGCACCAACAGGGCAGTCGGCTCTGCCAGCTGTACATGAAAATAAAGTAAGCACCAAAAAAACTCTTCTCACTGCTTTAGTCTGCAAAGAATCACCTGAGCTGTTTCCAAAGCATTCAAGCTGAGCTAAAAGACAAGAACAATAAAGTGGAGAAAAGAATGTTCTGGGGGAAAACGTGGTGGTACGAGTGTGTTGCTTCTGCTCAATATTAATCTGGATTTCCTCTTGTATTGCACTGCTCCTACAGATGAGTTACCCATTCCTCCAGGGCCTGTATTTTAAAAGCTGTTTTATTTTTCTGGAGATAATTTCTCTGTACAAACCCCCCTCCGTCCCTGTTTCAGAGTGGCTGCAGGAAGGTGAGAGGCAATTTCTCACCTGCCCGATGTGATTCTGCTATCTCCACTTAGAGCACAAAATCTCCCATTACCTCGGCCACGCAGAGCATGCAAAAAAACCCCCCTCGCTTCATTTCCCAGGCAGGGAGATGTGATATCAGCCAGAAGGAAAATATCCATGCAAATATTCCTTCCCTGGGCAATCTGTGTTCTTAAAGTTCTCTTTTCCCCACGAAATTACAATGTTCAGGCTGCTGCTGGTCTTCCTGGAGGAGCCATCCTCTGCTGCTGGTGAGGGTTGTTGCTGCTACTTCCAGACACTAAAGATCCTTTTAAATCTGTTTGGTTTGGGATGGGGGATTATTCCTTTCCCTTTCCACAGGAACAAGGGAATTGGCTGTTCTTTCCTGCAGGGTTCTGCGGCACAAACTGAAAGGGCAAGGGAGGGAAGGCAAACCCAGGTATCCCAGTGGCAGCTGGATTTTGAGGATATGAACAACCTCCAGCTGCTCAGGCTCTCTGCAGCCTTTGGGTCCTGAGGATCACCGGGGTCTCTGTGGGAAGAGAGGGGAGCAGATCCTTCAGGGATTCCTGCACCTCCTCCCTCCCTGGGAACCATCCCAGCTCTCCTCTTCTGCCGCTTTTCCCTGTCCCACTGCCCTTAACAGGGCTGCTGCTTCCTTTAAAGTTCAGTTTCAATTCTCTGGCAGACCCGATGCTGTGGGGATGGCAAACAAAACCCTGGGAAGACGTCGTGGCTGTGGCACGGAACCCGCTCGGGTGGGAGGGATTGGGATGAGCTCTCCATCACAACTGTGATGTTTTCATCTGCCACAGGAGCCAAGCCCTGGTTTCTGACAAATTTATCTGCAAGGCAAGCGAGTGGGCCCTGGGAACGGAGAAATCCGAGCTGAAGAGAGAATCTGGGAAATGCCTCTTCCCCTCTCTTTCGACCCTGGTGAGGTCCTTCCTCAGCTCTGCTGAGCACCACCATGAAGAGGATGAGATAAACTGACCGAGTTAAGATAATTTGGAAGAACAGTGGGCATGTCCACGGAAATTCATCAGCAGGAATATTCCCTGCACCTCCCTGGAGGTGGAGGAACAACGTGGATGTCCAAGCACAAAGCCCAGGCAGGACTGTTCACACTTCTGCTGCCAGAGGCTTCCTTTGCCTTAGGACAAAACCCTGCTCCAGGCTCCCAGGGAAACAATTAATGTGAGGAAAAAAGGAAACCAAAACCTGTCAAAGGAGATTTCTGGGCTGTGAATAATCAGGGTGGCAGCTGCCTATGGTCCCTGTCAGGTGGGATGTAAATTTATTGTTATAAAAAGGCTTCCCAGGCGTGGCTGGGATGCAGATTTTAGGGTGGAATTTGGAATTTTTTCCGAAGTTCTTCCTGTCTAAGAGAGGAAAGAGTGTGTGGAGGCACCAGGAGCTCATGCCAGGGGGTAGCAGAGGGTGCTCTGGGGCTGATGAACAGGGAGATGATGCCCTCAGAGCCACCCAAAATAGTGGCAGAGGCTGCAGCTGGAGCCAGCGTAGCCCAGCCTTGTGTCTCTAAAACCAGGCCTTTGGGAAGGAGCTTTGCAAGAGCCAGCAAACGGTTTTGAATAGACCTAGAGAGAGTGAGAGGTGCTGATAGTTTCTAATTAGGGGGAAAAGGAATTGTTTTCCGTGAGTTCCCTCCGTGATCTCATCCCTAGGAAGCAGCCAAAAATATCAGGGCACCCTCGCTCAGAAAGGAGCACATTGTTCCCTGCATCTCCCGGCAAAGGGAGGGGTGAGGAGCAGGTCAAGCATGAAAATGTGCTCGAAAATCCCCCCCAGGCCCCAGCAGCCTCCCCTGGGTGTCTCTCCAAACATCCCCACCGAGCCCAGGGCCACCAGCTCCAGGTGATTCCCAGCTCCCGTGGCCGGGACCTTCTCAGTCTCGGGCCGGGTCCTCCCGGGGAGGGAGGGAAATGCTGTCCCTAATCGGGGCTGACATGGCAATTTTCTCCATCATGTCACTTGTCAAGGGGGCCAGCAGCCTCCCCTCCCAGCCCAGGGCTTCCCTGGGAGCCTCCCCAGAGCTGCTGAGGAGAAATAAATCAATTATGGAGCCCAGCAGCTGCCCAGAGGAGGTGAGGAGCTCCTCTCCACAGCCTGGGCTGTGGGGCAGGGTGGGAAAGGGCCAGGGAAAGGTCTCCTGGAGCGATGTGAGCACCACCAGGACTCCCTCACGTTCCTGGCTGGCTGCTGCCAGCCCCCCTCGGGGTGAAAGACTCCAGTGGGGCCTGGCTGAGCAATGGGGTGGTGTCACCCCACTGCAAACGGCACTGGGACCCTGCCATCCCTGTCCCCAGGGATGCTGGACGTGGATTTCTGCAGGAAGCAGCTTTGGTTTGTCCCCTTCCAAAGCCCAGAGCTCCCACCCAGCCCTGGTTACAGCACAGACACTCCTGGTCCTGCTCAGTTAAAGAAGAAAAGACAAAGCTGATGGAAAGCACCAGGAAAGGGTCCTGTGGGATGCACAATCAGCCCAGGCACTGAGTGATGCTCTGTTCTGAGCACACGGGCCAAGAGATCCCACTCAGAACTCGCTCTGAATTCTCTCAGGCCTACTCATCAAAACAGAGCTTTTCACCCCCTTTGTGCTCTTCGCTTGCATCTGTTGTTTTCAGGGGAAAAAAAGGCTTGGACAGAAATTGCACGTTTTAGAAATCTCTCCTGGAATGACCCAGCTAAAGGATTCGGATCTCTGGTTTCTAGGGATGTGTTCTGGCCAGGTGCAGGAGGGCTGGTGCTGATGTCAGAGGAATGAAGGGCTTTAATTTTCCTTATTCCTCTCGGGATTCGCTCGCTGACCCCACGTGCTGCTCGCTACCTTTATCAGTGCCCTCCGTGGGCAGCTCTCCAAACCAATTAACGTGATTGTTTCACTCCTCAGGGCCGTAAAACCACAACATTTACAAGAAGTACGTGGGGCTGTGCCGCTTGCCATGGAAGCGTGGCCGGGATGGAGAGCATTAGATCAGCCAGAGCCCCTGCCAGCCCATTCAAACACCTTTCTCTTTGCTTCAAGAAGCGTTATGGGTTAAATAGCACAGGGAAGGGGCAAACACGGTGGTTTTCCACATTAATTCTTCTCAGATACACCGGAGGGGGAGATTACAAACAGCTTTTTAATGTGATGGAACAGTTTGGGTTGGGAGGGCCCCTAAAGCTCGTCCCATTCCAACCTTGGCCACCTCCCACCACCTGGAGCATCTCATTCCAACCCGGCCTTGGACACTTCCAGGGATGGGGCAGCCCCAGCTCCTCTGGGCAGCCTGTTGTGTTTATTGTCACCTGTCTGCAGCCTGGGCCAGAGCAGCCCCAGCTCTGCCATGCAGCGGGAGAGCAGCAGGGAGTGTTCACGAGCTGTTCCAGCTCCCGTGCACGCTGCTCCCATTCAGCTTTTATTCTCCAAGAATAAATAGCCTGAAGGGGCTGCAATAATGGGTAAATTGTGCAATGTAAATTAAAAGCAGGAAGAAAGAGCAGGAGCCACTGAGACAGGAGAAAGCATCGCTCTGCAGGCAGGATTGAAATCAGCCATCCCAGAGTCCCCCGGCGGAGCTCGGCACTGCGGTGGCTTTTCAAGGTCCTCGTGCATCAGTGCACCTCATTTTCCCATTGGTGGGCTGAGGGAATGAGAAATTCTTTCCCCCAACCTTTAGTCTTGCCTACCTAGATGGTATTTTGCAGTGGAAGCCGGTGATACATCCCGTTCAAAGGCTCATCTCTTGTGTGTGCCCACACAATGACACAGAACCCCGGCATCCTCCCTCTCTCCTTCCTGAATCATCTTCAGCACGGGATAATTGGATCAAGCACCAAAAGCTCCCCTTGCAGAGTGCATGGCATCATTAAGCCTCCAGGCAGGGGGATTACCACCAGCAGGTGATTTTAATTTGCTGCAGCAGCCAGCAAAGGTAAAAGCGACACCGATGTGTTTGGAATCCTGTGTCGCTGCCTCAGTTTTCAGAATGGAAGAGATAAACTGAGGGAGAAAGTGTCAAATTAGGAAAAAAAGCCACAAAAAGCTGTGATTTTTAAGACATTTGTACCTAAACGTTTAACGCTGAGATGTAACCACGGAGAGATCCTGGCAGAAGCTCTGGGCCAGTTTGTGACAGGAACATTTCGTTCGTCGGAGCTCAGCAGCGATTCCCAGGAACCTTGGTGCTGGATTGCTGAGCAACCCCATCCTCAGCTTTGTGGCTTCCTAATATCCCTCAGCCCCGTGGCAGGATAAGCTGCAAAGACGAAACTCCTGATTTCAGGAGAGGATGGGGGCAGTACAGATGTTATTTGGGAGTTTTACAGGGGGTGGCTGATGGGATGGATTGAGAGCCTTTGGCACTCAGCAAGTTTTCTTCCTCAGTGTTCAATGCTGGAAGCTTTCAGGATTATCAGATTCCAGGAAGGAAAGGAAAGACTGATTTTAATTGCTAAGTGCAGGAACTAAGCTTCCTCTTGGATTCTTTCCCCTCTGTGCCAGAGCAGCACCACCCTTCCCTCCTCCACCCCTCACAGGGAAGGATTTTTTCCTAATATTGCATCCAAACCTCCTCTCTGTCACTCTGAAGCCATTCCCCCTTGTCCTGTCACTGCACATCCTTGTGACAGCCCCTCTCCATCTCCCTCGCAGGCTCCAGTGCCCCACACCTGAGGAATTTTGTACCAGTGTGCCTTAAATCAGTTCTCAGGCTGCTTCAGACAGCACCAGGTGTGCCCAGAGGATGGAAAAGTGACTGTAAAAGTGGGACACTCCTTGTTTGGGCCATCAGAGACCTGAGTGAGTGTTACATTAACAAGGTCAGAGGGGGCAAGCTCCATTTCCTGTGATTGTATTTGTCCCCACAACATGGGAAATGCAGCTTAACGCTGTTCTCTGAATTGGTTCCCAGCTGACTTGGCTTGAATGGGAGTTATAAAGTGAAATGAGAGCACCCACACTCCTTTGAGCACCAATGAAACAACGCTGCTCGGAAATCTGGCCTTTAAATAAACCATGCCCACCTTCCAGTACACACAGAGAACATGAATCCCTCAGATGATCCTTCTTCCCCTACACCTGGAGTGACCCTTCTCATGGAAAGCACAGCAGGTGAAGGGTTAAGGGGAGAGGAGCAGTGGCAAATAGGGAATTTGAGGGAATGCTCTGGGCTGGTGAAGTCCAAAGGGGAAAAATCCAGCGCTGTGTATGTGCATCCCAGGGACTGCTGGAAACCCAGCTGCAGTTAGACCAGGGATTAATTTAATTCCCAGGTATCGTATTTTATGTCAGAGGGAAAACAAGGGGGGGAGAAAAAAAAAAATCAATGTGAACATTTTCCTCCTAATATTGGCAGACAAGTGTAGTAACCATGGCAACAGGAGGAGCAGCATCGCAGGGGCTGTGGGTCGGGTAAACACATTCTCTGGATTGCCGTTTCTTCTGGTGTTCAGCAGAATGTTTGTGCTGAGCCCTGGCACAATCAATTATCACACTGATACCACCCAGGGCCAGACCTCCAGGCTGGGTGCTCAGCAGAGTCACCAAACGTGGAAATATCAACGATTCCCTGTGGGAAAACAAACACAGAGCCCTCACCAATATCCCTGGGAGGGGGGTGGGGAGGTCTGCTCCCCCTCTGGTGTCCTGAGCCCTGGGTAAGGGTCTCCACGGCCAAGATTTGGGCTCAGTCCTTGTCCACACAGAGTTTTGGTGGGTTTGGAGCTTTCCTCCCAAGGGCTGCTGCCCGATTTCTGAGCTGGAAGAGCCTTTTGGTCCCTGCTGTTCATCTGCACCCTGAGCAGGCCCCCACGTGCTGGGAGCCATAAAAACCGGGGCAGCTCGCACATCAGCAGTTACAGCACAGAGCTTCGCACGTCCTCTCAGTGTAAACCCTGAAAAAACCCCTATTTCAATATTTCACCGCTTTCCACCTCTCCTCAGCCCTGCCTTCACTGCCCAAGACACGACTGGCAAGGTGGCAAAGCTGCTGGTGGTGTGGGGAGAGAGGGGACCCAGGCAGCTCGAGGGCAGGAGGCTGCTGGGTGCTGAGGGATGCTCTGCAGGGCATGGAAGGAGGGGTTTTGCTCTGTGGCCCCTGGGTGGGTGTTTTCCCAAGGAATGTGTCCATTAGTGCTGCCCCACGGGCGTGCACACCCTCAGGAACCCCAGGCTGGGTCATTTCCTTGCTGCTTCAACATCTTTGTTTCATTCAGGAGCTTCCCAAGCTCCAGGCTCCGTTCCACAGCGATCTCCCAAACAGATCTGCCAAGTTTTAGGCTGGGGTCAAGGCAGGAAGAAAGAAATTTGAGCAATGTGCAAGTCTGCCTGAAAATCCAGACTGAACAGCTCCCAGATGGAGTTTTTGTCCAAGTTTCTTCCCCTTTTAGCCACTGGGTGCAATCAAGACATGGCCTTAATTCAAAGACAGCTTTTCCTCACGTTTTTCTGCCTGTGCTTTTCTGGAGCCAGTCTGGTGCTGAAGGAAATCTGAACAGCTTCTGCTGCTCTGCTCAGAGCCCTGAACCTCAGCAAAAGTTCATTGGATGCAGCAGTAAAAGATTCAGGAACAACTGTTTTTAGAAGGGCAAGAAAACACTGAGATTTTTGCATGTTTGTCTAATAATCCAATTACTCCAACTCGGCCTGCCACCATTGCCTTGATAATTTTGACAAGCAGCTTTGGGACTCAGGAAGTTCAGGTGCACACCTGAAATGTGCTGCTCATTTTAAAACAGACACTCCTGAGGAAGCCTGGTTGGTTACAAAGCAGAAATATGCTTTTTTTATCAATTTTTTTTTTTTTTCTCTTTCGGAATGCACATTTTTATCTCAGGAAACCCATTGAGAAAAAGCAAATCTGGGGCATGAATAATAGCAGGCTGCAAAAAGGCTGCAGGAAGACAGAGCCGGGCTGTGGGCCCCATGCAAGGTTTACCAAAAAGCTTCAATTCCGTGTTTTGTTCCTCCATTTCACATTAAAAATAAAGCCTCTTGCTGAACAAATTTCCCCAGAGGCAACATCCTCTGAAGGTCTCCTGCCTCTTGCAGTGAAATCTCTGCTTATCTCGGTGCCGAGGCTCTGCCTGTGTTTTACAGCAGCCAACAAAGAGAGATTTGGGCTCCTCCATCCCAGACTGGCACAAACAAATCAGGGGCAGAGAGGGGCGAAGGAGCCAGCAGGGAGTGAAAAAAAAGTGGTTTATATGTTGTTTTATACATCCCTCTGGTACTTCCAAGTTTTCTGGACACTGACCAAGACAGGAAAAGCACCACTTTTGCCAGCCTGGGTGGCCCAGCTGAGCTGCTGTTTTAGGGGTTGGGAAGGGACCAGGCTCGGTGGCACTCCTGGGAAGGGGCTGTGACAGGGACAGGAGCCTGGGCCTGCAAATCCCCCTCTGGAAGTGGATCTAAGCATGGGCAGCCAGGTGGAAAGAGGGAGTGAAGGACAAGTCTCCCATGAGCCCTCTCAGATCTCCTCCTCACTGAACAGCAGAAACTTCCAGGGTGTTTATCCTGCCCTGCTGGAGCCCCCAGGAACACAGGGGCAGACGGAGCAAAGCCCTGGCTGAGCTGGCACAAAAGGACTGTGAGGATGCTCCTGCCTGGTTTCTCCTCTCTGCTATTTATTTCTCTCCTTTCCCAATTCCCCCTGGATTAAAAACCTTTAACAACCTCACGAAAGGTTAAAATCGCAGGGAGACCTGACAAGAATTTCTCTTTCTGCAGCTTTTCCGAACCAATCCTTCTCTCTCCCCCTTTTCCCCTAGAAACAAAGGGACTTGCTCTCCCTTCCTTGGACTCTCCCCAAGCCTTTCTCTCACTCCCATCTGGGAATTCTAAATCGGGACCACACCACGATGCTTTCCAGCGGCCATTGACTCAGCGTTCAATAGCAAACGTGTTCTGATTTTCTCCCCTTGATTAATTCTGTTAGGGAGGTGATGAACTCCACCCCTGACCTCCCCTCCCTGCCTGTCAGGGCCTTTCACTGGTTCCAGGCAGCTTTTAAGCGACTCCAGTAACTCAATCACCCCTGCAGAGCCTTTTTGTGGCCGGGAATTGAACATCCCTTGTCCTCAGTGGGGAAGTGAGATTAATGACTCGGGGATTTCAATATTCATGGCGTGGGGAGAGGTGCTAACGCTGGTGGAGAGACCTGCAGCACCTCTGCAGCATCGCTGATCAACCTCACCTCTGCTCCTGTGAGTCCACACTGGGGAGGGGAAAAATTGCTTTGCTCTCCTTCCTGTCCTGTGCAGGACACGGTGCTGATGTCTCTGCAGTGTTTTCCTCAGCAGATTCGCTCTTTGCCACCCAAACACTGAAATCCTGCAGTTCCTACCCCTCAACTCACTGCCCTCCGTGTTAGCAAGGGTTTTCTTAGCAATGAAATGGCAAACTCTCTCCTCCTGCTTCCTTGGATGTTTTCTCTCTCCACTTAACACCTGAAGAAGTCTCACAAATCAGACAGAAGCCCTTTCAATTTATTTTCACTCTGATTTAATCAGGGCAGCTCTGGAGGAGCGACACCCTGATCAAAGCAGAGCAAAGGCAGCGTGCACTGTCCCAATTTATCTGGCATTTTTATACATAAGTGTATAAAATACCTGCTCAAAAGAAGCAAAGCAGCCAATTCCTGAGCATCCAGAGCTCCTTGGAATCACTGCAACCTCGTGGAGGTTCAAACCCCTCCCCACCTGGTCCTTCTGCTTTGCACTGCCCGAGGTTCTCCAGGGGGGATCATTCCCAAAATCCAGGTGCCTAAGATCAGCCTGAGCAAATTCTCTGCACTCTCACCCAAACTCCTTTGTGATGGAAATTCGGCTGCCTACGTGGGAGAGAAAAATCGATCCAATTCTCTGTGTTCATCTCAGCTGGGGAAACCTGAAAACAGAGCTCCAGCAAATTCCCCCCGGGACTCCCCTGGAGCCGGGTTCCTTGGGACGAGTGAGCTCAGAGCAATTTCCCCCTTCAGGGGCAGCAGTGACTTTGTGCTGACTGGCATTTGTGCCCCCAGGCATCAGAGCCTGCCTGGCACGGGGGACCCCAAACCCAGCTCCAAATCCCATTTGGGAACCCGAGTTTCGGAGGGCAAAGCAGCGGCACCGAGGATTCCGCAGCGAAGATTTTACGTGGCAGGAACAACCACCAGCAATGAAGAGTTGAAACCAATCCAATTACCCGAGTTTGCAAAGCTAAAAAAAAAACCAAGCCAGAAATTGTCTAAATTTGCCTCCTGGCTCCATGGCACCAGCACAGAAAGCGGGGCTGCAGATTGTCAGGCGTGTTTTTCTCGGGGTGTCACCCACTGCCTTCTGCGTGAGGACGTTCTGTTTTTCAAGGTTCAGGCCTGGGTTTTTCACTTTACACAAACAGCTGAGAAAATTCAACAAACATTTGTCAGATTCCTCAGAACTGGGGCAAGAAGGGGCTGGAAGAGCTTCTCTGGGCTCTGCTGCCCCAAGGCGGGATCAGCCTTCACCGACCCCTTGCTGAGAAAGTCTGTTCCCTTCCTGTGATGAAGTTCCTACCAAACCATTTATTTATCCCTTGAACAATCCTCCCGCTTTTCCTCATGTCTAACTTGGAACCAAACTGCTGAATTCACTGTTAAAAAAAGCAGTGGTCAAAAAAATGACAATTTGTGTACAAATCAGAAGAGAAGGGGGATGGAGGCCCCTTGTAAGTCACCCACGAGAGCAGCTGTGCATAAATAAATATTTATGGAATTGTTTCAAGCTGCAGCCAGCTCTGTCTCCAACCTCCCAGTTTCTGTCTTTCATCTACCACAAGGTTTGCAGCAGATCACAGGGAATCTCAGAGCTGACATTCCAGCAAATAACTGCAGCTCTCAGGTGCCACTGCTGCTCCATCCCCCAGCTCCCAGCTGCTGTTTTTGTGGATATGGCAACAAACAGGAAACCTGGAGCTGGCAACGTGAGCACAGATCTACAGCTCAGCCTCCTACAAACTATTATCCGTGCAAGAGCTGAATTAATTATAATTTCCACCACCTTAGCTGAGCTTGATGCTCCTCTCAGAGCAGCTTTCATCAAGGATTTTACAGCAGTGTCATGCACGGATTTATCATCAATTATTTGGCCATTAAATGGAGAAAATAATTTTAAAATCCAAGCCACCGCCAAATCAAGCAGAGTTGTGGTGCAGTTCCGCCGTTCATTACAGGATCTCAAGTCCACGCAGGGGATCATTAATATGTGGCATTTAATTAGATCGTGTACTGGTCACGTAATGGTGCCTGTAGTTAAAGAAAACAGATTGCTGATTACAAGGAATAAATGTAGAGATTGATCAGATTAGTCACAGAACTGATGTTCGTGGCACTGACCACCCTAAGCAGGTTCAGAAGCTCAGCAGATGAAGGGCTCAGGTTGGGTGGTTCTGCACTTCAGAAATGAAAACAGGGAACGCTGCAGGGTCTGAATGCACCTCAGCCCCCGCCTGGATCCCGCCTGCCCCCAGGAAACCTCTGTGGTGCTCCAGGGATGAGCAGCCCAGCCCAGCCCTGCCTTTGGAAGCACCACAAGGAAATTCCCTCCTGGTGGAGCGGGAGTTTTCCAGTGACACTGCCACCATTCCAAAGCCCAGCCCTGCTCACCCAGCCCAGCTTCCCGCTCCTCCCCTCCCCTCCCCAGCCAATTCCTCCCACCACGCTGCATCCCCATGGAAAAGGGCCAAGTGCTAATAATAATAATATAGTTATATATTATAGATATTATATATTAAGTATATAATATATATAATATATATAATGTTATAGAATATTATATAATATATAATATGTAAAATATAATATGTAAAAATATAATATGTAAAAATATTATATGTAAAGATATAATATAATATAATATAATATAATATAATATAATATAATATAATATATAACAAAACAATAGCAAAGGCTGCTATTCCTGAGGAAAGGAACACTCATGGAATATCCCAGGCTGGGAGGGAGCCACAGGGATCACCCAGTCCTTGTCACCTGCCTCCTGCCAGTGACACCTCTCTCCATGGTACTGGCCCTGTGTGCTTTAAACGCTGCCGGGAGCTGTGAGGAGAAGCAGAGCTCCGGGGCACAGAATGCCTGGAACTCATCTCATCCCATGTCCTGCTGCACTTCCCCTGCACAGCTCCCGGCACTGGGCACTGCGGTGCCTCGGCAGCAGAGGCTGAGAGCCTCGGGAACAATTCCCTGCCACCACCGCAGATCTCCCCTGACTCTGCATCTGCGGCTCCCTCCCAAACAATCCTCCCCACTGAGGCAGAGAGCTCCTTAAAAAACACATTAAAGTCACACAAGTGGGTTCTTCACTCCTCTCTCCTTTCCCTGAGAGGAATAATGCACTTGATTCCCTTTGATTTTTTAATTTTAATCCCTTTGTTAGGCACACATGGCACTGCTGGAAATGGCACAAATGAAGCGCTTTGTACCAGGAGTGGAGAGCTGAGCTGAGATCCCACTGCCTGTCACAGCCCTCCTGCGCTGAAAAACGTCACCCTGGGTGCTGGGAACATCCCAAATATTTCAGGTGGTCTATTGGGCATCCTTTGGGATCCTTTTAGTTATCCTGAGGAGCTCCTGTTCTCATGGAGAGCCAGGGAAGGGCCTGACCGGCTCAGGATAGGCTGAGTCTTCACTAAGACTATCAAAGTTCAAGTTAATTTTACATTGGCCACTCAAATCAGTGCCTCGATCCCCATCTGTCTCCATCTAATCGTGGTCATCTGTTTTCCTGCAAGCTCTTCTCTCAGCTGAGACATTCTCCAAGTCTTTCTGCTCCTGCAACTGCAATTGGGAAGACTTTTCCATCAGGTTATTCCCAAAACCCCAGAACTTTTCACTGCAGCTGGTTAGGGAACGTGACTCTATTTTATCACTCAGCTCGAATTTGGGAAAGCAGAGTATCAGATGCAGCTCAGGGTGTTGGATGTGTAAATAAAACAAGGATTAAACTAATTCCATGAGTCAGGACATCCCTGTCCATGCAAGGCCCTGGCTGAAGGGATCCCTTGGTGGTGAAACACAGAACAAGCACTTGGCAAAGCAGAGGGAACCAAGGTGTGGGAATTCTTGCACTGTTTGTAGGGACAGGATCCCCTCAGCCAGGAGAATGTTCCCAGCTCTCCAGCAGTTGAATCCTACATGGAAAAAGCGCAGGGATGAGCTCTGACTCCAGAACCAGAGGTGCAATGACCCTGGAGAGCTCTGCTGGTGATGCTGGTTGGGTTTTACACTCACAGCCACATTCCTGCCCCGACAGCTCCACTGAGCTGAGCTCTGGATAACAGCACACAGGGACACCACGACCTGGGGGGACACCGGGGGCTTTGGCCACGATGGTCCTTTTAAAAAAGGGTAATTCCTGGTCCCAGCATAGAAGATGTCATTACAACTGCTTTAATGTGGTCATAAAACACAGACAAGCTTTGAAAGCTCATAATTCTTTCATAGAGATATTGTTTAAATATTTAATGCCCACATTAATGATATTCTAATCCTTTTGGAATATGTGAATTTGCACTCATTTGCATTAATTTTGACTTGCTGGCAGTTTTGTTAAATCACATTAGAAAGGGGCCATAGACAATGGCTGCTTGTCAGGGGGGTGTTTGTTAATTCTCACCACAATGCCTGTGCCAACAGCACCAGTGCTTTAAAAACAGCCTTTTGTGCAGGGACAAAGTCCATAAAAGAAGATGATGTTGCCTTTTTAATAGGGAATGGGAATCCTTTCCTTTCCTTTTTTTTTTNAGTGCTGTTTGAGATCCCAACCCACTGGGAGCACTTCTCCTGCTGGTGAAGGCCAAAGCTGGGCTGGGTCTCTCTCCTGGTTCCTAACTCATCCATTTTTGGCCTCCTGGGCTCCTAGGCCAGGTAAACTCTTTAATTCACACCTGCCCTGCCATTCAGCACATGCAGCCCAGCAGTGCCATCGGGGTGGTCAGTTCACTGCCATGCCTGCCATTAAAAAGCACATTTCTCCAACCTGCTGCTGCTCTAAAACCCGGGAGCGTGCCCTGGCTCCCTGTGTGGGAGCTGTCCCTGGCCCTTGGCACGGCAGAGGTGGGGAGCATCCTCCTGAGCCCTGCAGGGCAGCAGCTCCCGGCGTGCAGGGTGTTTCCATTTGCTCTCAGATGTCATCACCCAGGCACACAGTGAAGGGGAGGCTGGGCTGGGCAGTTTTGGGGCTGAGAAGTCACCTCCAGAAAGCTGGGACAGGACAGGGACTGTGCACCCGGCACACCCAGGGACGGGCTCTGTCACTGAATAATGATTTTTTTAATGGATAATTTTATGGAGTCTGTTTTCCAGATCTGAGCTACGGCACGTGGAGTTACGTTTGCATTTCTGAAACACAGACCATGCTCTGCCAATCAAACATTCCGTGCAATAGCTGGCAGGAACTGTCCTCAGGGACACAGAAATACCTCCCAAAACACACCCAGGAGGGGCTTGTCAGGCAGGAATCTGCTCCCAAACATGGGAATCTGCTCCTTGTCTCTCCGTACCCTTTATTTCCCCTTCAGGATTCCTCCTGTAGATCTCCAAATTAGCCAAGCATGTGACAAAAGCACCTGCCTGGATATTCCCTGGGACCCCGGGAGCTGCAGCTATTCCTGCTCCGTGGATCTGTTCCAATTAAAGCGCCATCAATGAATCAATAACTTTGTTTTCCCAGCACCTCCAGCTCCAACAGGAGGGGGTTGGCAGAGCTGGGAGGGCTCATCTGGGCCAGCAGCAGCACATTCCCACATCATCCAGGCCTCCAGCTGGATTCTGAGGCTTGGAATTGCAGGCACAGCCTCTGCAGGGCTCTGGAGCACCTGGATATTCCTGCCAGCCGTGGAGGGGTCTGTGTTAAACGCCAGGGATAAGCTCTAGCGTGGCTTTACATTTAAAATTTGCCCCAACAAAGCCCAGCTTAAAGAGGCTTGGAACAAACTGGGTGGGGTTTTCGGGGTTGAACTCCACCAGGAGGGGATGGTGATGTGCTGCAGCTCTTCCTGCTTCTCCCCTGCCCCAGAACTGTGCCCCCATTCCCCTTTCTGTCCTGCTCTGCTTCCCCACTCCTGTTTTACATTCAGCCCTAATTTTCTCCTCCGTCTCCCACGTGATCTTTCCACTTGGACGGTCTCCTAACGACCTCTGGCTGAATCTATGTCTTAATAACATCAGGATGTCTCTAACAAGTGTCTGCTGATATATGCAAGAACCTTCTGCTCGGGACTTTAATCATGAATAATAGAAACAATTTATGAGGCCCGAGGAGAGCGAGTTATGAATCTCCCGGCTCCGGGCAGACGAGATAAAGCAGATGAAAAGGACACATCGTCCCTTTACTTATTTTTAAAGGTTTGTTTGCTCTGGCAGCACGTGAGCAATGATCAAACACCTGTTAGCGGGGCTGAGCTTGTTCAGCCCCTTATCTCCCCGTTTCGCTGCCTGGTGTGGCGTTTCACACCCCTCCCATCTGTTCTTGGATTTATGGCAGCAGAGAAAGGTTTAAGAGCAGGGTTTAGAGGAGATTTGTTACCAGGTAATTCAGGGGTGTTGCAAATGGAGGTGTGAAGAGTGGCAGGAGCCACAGAGGAAAGGGAGGAGACAGGAAAGCAAAACTTTCCAGAGGGAAAACCCCCACATTTCCAGCAGGTAAATCAGTGGCATCTTCATGGCAGTGCTGTGTTTTACAGAATGAGCTAAAAACGGCAGGGTTCCACTGGGGGCCCCCTCACCCCCCTGCCAGATTCCCAATGTCAGCCCACAAGGTGCACACAAGGAAACTTCCAGGAAAACTTGGCACGATTTGGGGCCGTTTCTCCTATTCCTGTTGTTCCCTGGGAGCAGAGCCCGATCCCACCTGGCTGCACCCTCCTGTGGATTGAAAAGTCCCCCCTGAGGCTCCTTTAAACACCCCCAGGAGTTACAGCAGCTACAAATCACTGCAGCAACCCCCAGCCAGACCCTGGCAGGGATAAAAATCCTCAAATTCCACTGACACAAAGCCGGGGTCTCACCCCAAGGTGGTGGCACAGGCAGGATGGAGACTCAGCCTCCCATTAGCACTCAAAAATCCAACCTTTTCCCACTCCCAGCAGCCTGGAATTGTGCTCAGGTCTCGGAGACGCTTTCTGGAGGACACCAGAGAGGAGCACTTGTGAGTGTGGCAGAGCTGGGGGTTCCCAGCACTGGGATGATCCAGAAGGAAATCCCACATGGATCCCCTGCAGCTGAATCACGAACCTGCTGCGGAGGAATCTCCCTCTGAACCAGGCTGGGTGAAAAAGCAGCTTTTCAGTGAGATTATTACAGAGAAAAGTGCTCGGAGAGGCTGCTCCTGCCCCCCTGACAGTCCCAGCCCAGCTCTGAGCCCAGCTCTGAGCTCAGCCTAGCAAAGCCTTTCCCACAGCAGCTCAGATCAAACATCCCTCATCCCCAAACAAACAGAGCCCAAGCTGCAGCAGAGAGCTCTCAGAGTTTTCCTTTTCACTCTGCAAGATACACAGAGCCCCCAAACTTTCTGCACGTTCAGGGAAATACAAAGAATCTGCACCTAAAGCTGTTTCTGGTTATCAGATTTTTTTTTTTCCTGTGAGTTTTAGCTTAAATATTAATAATTCTTTCACACATAAAGTGCTTTACACTTCCTGCTCTGTTGGAGGACACGAATTCTTTTGATAGAATGTCCTGGCTTCAGCATTGTCTGATCAATGTCTGGGAGCCACCAGTGGAAAAATAAACCCCTTTAGCTCAGCCCCTAAAGCTGCAGCCGTCAGAAGCCAAGATCTTCAGCTGATACAGAGTGAACAGATCCTGTCCCAGCTCTGTGCTGACTTGGCTGTTCTTTGAAAGGGAATTTTCCATCCTGTTGGGTATCTGGAATGAGGCCGGATCTGGAAGCTTTGGGACAGCTCAAAGATATCTTTGCCCATGGAAAAAAAAAAAAAAAAGAATTAAAAAGAGCTTTTAACGCGTTCTGGTGGAAGAGGATTTTATGTTTTATTACTGCTCTTCCAGACAGAGCTGGCTGTTTATCCACAAGGAACAGCCACAGGCCCTGACTCAGAAGGTTGTTCTGAGATTAAACGACTTCCCTGGGATATGCAGGGAGTTTCTGACAGCACCAGCAGTGAGAGCTGAGCTCTGGGAGCAGTTCACCACTGCAGCCATCCCGCCCACCCTTAACCTCCCCTTGGAGCTGGGACTGCCATTCCCACAGCCCCAGAAATGGCATTACAGGGATGAAATACGTGCCAAGCTCACAAACAGCATCCCTGGCTCCCAGCTTGGAAGGGAGGCAGGAGGAAAAGCCAGAGGCACTTCTGGAATAAAGCTTCCTCAGGGCAGAGATCAGACTGCCCCAGAGCCCTGCAGGAAATTCGGCTCAAGAATGAGTTTAAGAACTGCAGGGAGGGAATGTGGTCACCAAATCCACACCAAAATCCTGCAAGGCATTGAAACCTAAATGCCAAAGGATCAGCTCCAGGCATAGCTCTGGGTTTGTTACTTTTGTTCTCTTGCTTCTACTAATTCCTATTTATTTCTATTTTCTGTGCTGGTTTTACAAGCCCAGTAATGGAGATTTCGTATTGATTTCTATTTGGGTGCCAATAAATCCCATTAAAGGTAAATTGGCCAGTTTGGTTAAAATTAACCTTTCAGGTCAAAGCCTGGAATAGTGTTGAATAAATCCCATTTTATGAGCAGCTGGAAAAGGTCATGGACATGGGACTGGAACAAAATTCCTTTTCCTTTTGCAGCTGGAGAACAACTGGACCCCACTCCTTGTGCTGGCATTGAAAAGCATTTCTGAAAACAAGAAACAGAAAAGCCAAACGAGCTCCAGGATTCCTGAAAAACCCATTTTTTCCTGTTTTATCCCACTTTTAATAATGCAGAAATGCCAGTTCCATTCTAAATACAGAAAGCGCTGATTCCATTCACACCCCAGCATTTGAGTGGGAAAATGAGATTTAATCTAAGAGGGGAAGATGCTGAAAGACAGAAAGTTCGTAACAAATAGCTCAGTGCAAGGCTCAGTAATTAAACAATTTCAGAGCAACATTTGCTCCGGGTGCTTTCTGCGAAGGAAAATGAGTTGTTTATGAAAACTGAAATACATTATTTATTCTCACAACTCCAAATAACTTCTTTCCAGTTAAATACATTTAACTCTGCAATGGAATGCTGTACCGAACTGCCCTGCCTGGGTTTGCTGTGGTTCTCCTTTGCCTTCCCCCCTTTCTGGGGATGAAGGGAGAGTTTCCTTTATTTATTTCTTGGCCTCTGTACTGCTTATTTCCAAAAATAAAAGCAATCTCTTTGAAATGCACCTCTCAATCTTATACATAATCAGTTTTTTTTTGCTTCTGCTTGTGACCAAGGTACAAATTTTTCTAAGCTGAGTTTCAGTCCCTTCAGACCTTTTAATTTCCTCGCCTCAACAGACTGATAAGGATTAATAATAACACCTGACACAAAGGCAACAAGGAGAGATAAGTTATTACAATTCTGGGACAGCAGCACCTTCCCTGCCTTTAGAGATGACACCAAATGCAGAGAAAATTACAAATTTTTTGCCAACAAAAGGTTTAAAAAAAAACCCCTGCTGATAGATGAGATCAGCTGGTGGGGAAAGGAGAGTGTGGAGCCACTGGAAAAATCCCTCCCTGGCACAAATCATGGCAGAGAAACCCCTGGGAAGGATGGGACAACGCCTGAAACCTTGTTTTCCTGGGGGTAGTTCCAAAAGGGGAAGTCAGGTGGGTGGATGGAGCCAAGCAGAACAAAGAATCTGGGGGAAAAAACATCCAGGACCAAAAATCCCTCCTGAAAATCAGGGGAAAGCCTCTGTTTTCTGTGCTGGGGTAAAGTCCTGGGTTTTTAAGGGCAGGAAGGATCATTCTGATCCAATTCAGGCTGCATCAAATCCATCCTGCAGTTCCAGCACCTCCACCACAATTCCTGATGGAAGGACAAGGCATTTTCCATGGAATGATTTCCCACAGCTGAAAATCCTCCCTGTCCAGGACAAACCTGGAGCTGGTCTGGCTCACGTTACAGCCTCTTTCCCCCACATTTTTCCCTGGAGAACAGAAAGGAACCCTCTAGTTGGGATATATCCTGATATTTCTGTCAGCCAGAACAGGGGCTTGAGTCCAACCACGCCGTATTTGAGCTGAGTGCCCTACAAACACAACATGGGATGTCTCAGGGCCCCTCCTGTTTTTTCCACCTCACCACTTCTCCCATCAAAATTGGGATTTTTCCTATGAAACACCTGAAAACTCCAAAAACCTGACAGCTATAGCAAACCTTTGGGATTTGTGCCTGGTGGGATAAACCCACTAGAGAAGAAAGAATTCTCCAGAGCCACCCTTCACCTCCTGGAGGTTCCCAGCCCTGATTTAATGCCAGCAATGAGAGAGTTAAAGCAGAGAGGAAGAGTCCTGTGCAGGAGGAAAGCACTCCAGGAATTGCTGGATGAGTGACCAGAATAACTCCCAAGTTCCTGGCATGCCCAGAGCTGGGGTGAGGGCTGGGATGATGCTCCAACACCCTTAACCAGGAGCCAGCAGCTTTCCCTCTGCCTGCTTTTATCCTGCCTTTCCTGGCAGCAGCAGAACGTCACCAAACTGTGCAGGAAGGAGATAAAAGCTCGGGAAAACCTCTGGATTTACCTACAGCTCAAACACGGAATTTTCCCTGGACGAGGGAGCTGAGCACATTCCCAGGGCAGGTTTGTTTAAATGCTTATTTAGAGGAATCGTAACCAGCTCAGGGTAACCAACCCAGGGTGTTTTAATGCTCTAAAAATGATGGAATGGGAACAGAACAGGAGATAAAACTCCAGGATTGTGGGAGCTGGAGGTGATGGAGCCCTGTTGGAGCAGCTCTGGACAGGTGTCACACATTAAAACAGGGATAAAATGGGATTTCATGGGGTGGATCCTGAAGAGTGACCCGGATCTCTTTTCCCTGGGGAAGCAGCAGCACCAAATCCCTGTGAGGGCTCCTGGGATGGGGCCAGCAGCTCCCAGGGGTGAGCCTGTGTCCTCAGCAGCACCCCTGGTGTCCCTAAAACAGGTCCCTGTGACAATGGAGAAGGCATCCCGTTGCCATGGGAACAGCGGAGGATGCTCAGCCTGGCTCGGAGCTGTTGGCTGCGTTATCACAAGTGGGCTTTCCAAGGAGCTGAGGATCAAAGCTCTCCTGACAGCAGCCAAGTCCAGCAGCAGCAGCCTCACAACCAAACTCACACTCGTATCCTGGAGCTGTGAGCCCGGCCTTGGAGGGCTTTTCCAGCATTCACAGAATCAAGGAATGGCCTGGGCTGGAAGGGACATTGACACTTCCACTGTCCCAGGCCTTGGACACTGCCAGGGATGGGGCAGCCACAGCTGCTCTGGGAAATCCATTCCAGGGCCTCCCCACCCTCACAGGGAAGGATTTTTCCCTGATTTCCAATCTAAACCTTCTCTCTGTCAGACCTCTCTGGAGCCAGGCCAGACTCAGA
The DNA here is from genome assembly GCA_013399195.1 of Dicrurus megarhynchus. NCBI lineage: Eukaryota > Metazoa > Chordata > Aves > Passeriformes > Dicruridae > Dicrurus > Dicrurus megarhynchus. Next base: position 317,831 of record VXAD01000591.1, read on the forward strand.
ACACTGGGAAAGGCAAATGATGAATTTTCAGGGGGCACAGAATGATGTGGGGCAGTGACAGCCTGCGTTTCACAGCGGGTTCAGGGAAGGAAAGCCAGGCCTGGACACAATCCCAGAGCCTACAAAACCTCGTTTAGTCCCGCAAATCCACCCCTCATCGGGGCATGGTGGCACTGAGGCTGATTAAATGGATTCTTCCCATTGCTTGGCTGTAGACATGAAATATTTATGTGCAGGGACTGCAGGAGCAGCAGCCACATGTGCTCAGAGCCTACGGAGGTGACAGCAGAGGGTTTCAAGCTGTGCCTGCAGCCTCTGCCATGGCAACAGGAGGAATCCAGGTGAGACAGGAGCAATCCTGCCCCGGAGCGAGCTGGGGAATGCACGGGGACAGCGGCCCTGGGCACAGCCCACACGGAACAGCAGCAGGGGAGGGATTCTCCTCCTTGTCCCTAATTGACCCTGGGAAAGGAAAAGCCCTGAGCCAAGGTAGGAGCCCGAGGAGCAGGGACAGCCGAGCCATCTGCTCAGTCTGGGACAGAGCTCACCCACCTGCTGCTCACACCCAGCCCGGCACAGCGGGAGGGACGGGAGGCACCGGGAAGTGCTTTCCCCATTGCCTGAGAACACCAAATATGCTGAAAATCAAGGAGCAACCCCCACGTGGCTGATTTCATACCCACAGACAAACCATCCCTCACAAAGCCAGGCCCTGCTGAGGGAGCTTAGAGCTAAATCCTCGCTGAGATGTTTTCCTGCTTCATTCTTCCCCCGTTCGCAGAGCAGGATTTATCAGCGCTGCCCTTTGCACTCTGGTTTTTATTAATACCAATACAGACTTGCAATTCTTTACAGCCCTCATTACCCCAGTCAAAATAAAAGCAAGAAGCCCTAATGAGCTGCTGAAGTTGCCAAATGGAACAGAAGCTCTGAAGAGATACCACAGAGTGAGAGCAATTTTAAAAATAAACCTTTTGGGTTAAGGCTTAAAGGAAAAGAGGCACCCAGGCTTGGAAATTTGGATGCTGTGATTCTTCCAAGCATCCCAATTTCCTATTTCTATCTGATTAACAAACTAAGTTAGAAGGAGGATGCAAGCCCACAACACAATAGTAGGATTATTGAAATAAGTCCCTATTTCCTTATAATTAACAGCTGCACTAGGACTTGATGTAATTGTCTCTGGCTTAATAAATGATCCCAAAACTCAGGGGGAAAATGGAAATACAAGCCTGGACTGGCATGGCTGGAGCAAAGTTGAATTTAGCATGCTGAGGGACAGGGAAAGGATGGATATTAATATGAGAAATGTCATTCAGCCTCCTCGTTTTTCCAGAGCCATCCCACTAAGTGCTGGCCTGGCCCCCTGCCAGGGCTGATGCACGGAGGGTCACGGTGCCTGGGAACAGCCGTCACTCTCTCGATGCTCAGCTGCCATCATTTGATTGTTAAACTTGGTCGATTCACGCCACGCCCGGAGCAGGGCGTTCCGAGCTGCTGCTGGATCCGTTTGCAGGGGGGCTGCATCTCCCTATTTCCCACATATTTCAGTGCAGGCTTGGGAATCATGGAATCTGGGATGGTTTGGGTTGGAAGGGATCCTAAATCCCATCCCATTCCACCCCTGCCATGGGCAGGGACACCTCCGAGCATCCCAGGCTGCTCCAAACCCTGAAGGTTTTGCTTTTCCTGCTGGACCAACAAGGGCTGTGGGATGTGGAGCACAGAATGCGAGATGGGATATTTTGGGAGGGCAGGAAAGGGAGAGCCTGGGAAGGGAAGAGGCCCAGAGGCTTTGGAAGGGTGAGGAGTGGGGCAGAATTCTGCAGGAGGCACCTCAGAGCCTCTCCAGAACCCGAGGCTGCTGCTCCCAGCTGGATGCAGAGCTCCCACCTTGCTGTGGGCAGCATTTTCCCTCCTTTCCCGATATTTGTCCCTCTTTTCTGCCGGGTTCTCTCTCCAAACAGCCCCTGACAGCACACCCCCGCCCCAGGATGATTTAATTTGCTCAATTACTGCTCCTGAGGGCAGCCAGGAAGGTCTGTGACCCTCTGGGCACACCGATAACGCTGCCATTGCCTGTGTTAATTGACATCTGGATGTCCTTCCCAAGTAATCCACGAATTCCTGCTCAGAAACCTCCCTGCAAACTGCTGCCGTGCTGCTTCTCATTTGGACACAGGATGTTTTCCTGTGAAATCTGTGTATTTCCATTTTTCCTGGGGTTTTTCCCCCTTCTTAATTTATTTAGCTACTCCACAGAGTCCTGGAAGCGACTGGCACTCTCACACATGGACAAATGATCCTGTGTGATCCTGACTGAGGACACTTAAAATCAGATTTAGGAGCACCAGGAGGGCTGGGAAAGAAAAGATTTCATTGACCTCCCCACCAAGCTCTTCCTTTTTTAATCAAAAGGATACAAAATTCTTTACAGGTAAAGAAACAAAAAATTCTAAGGACCAATTAAACTGATTGGGGGAAAAAAAAAATCACAGCCAACCTTACACCTCGAGGGTGGAGATGTTGATAGATCCCAAGATTTGTTGGTCTGAGACAAAATGAGGTACTCAGGAATGCCTAAACAAAGGGAAAAAAAATCATTTTGTGAGCAAACTGTTCCAGCTTGGTCTAAGCCACTTTTTTCATGACGATTTTTCATTTTCCAAACTGCTTTTCCAGCTCCCAGCCACAGCTGTGGCCTTTGCTGTGGTTTTTGTGAACCAGCTCATCCACGGAGCTCCTCGGAGCACTTTGGCTCTTGGGTGGAGAAATGGTTTTGGTGCCAGAAGTGCTGAGGTGCCTTTACTGAAGGATCATTTTAGTGTCTGGCTGGATGAGGAATCTCAAAGTGGCCCCGCTTTCTCCTCAGGCTCCCCCCCCAGTGACCCCAGAGCTGCTGAGACTTCGTTCAGACACAGAGATGGAGGCTGCTGCAGCAGCTACTCCTTCCCTGACCTCTTCCAAAGGGAAAAGCTTTGTGTCCGTCAGTACTGAACCCATTAGGGCTCGCTGGGAGTGTTTTGTGTCAGCTCCTGGCTGATTAAAACCCTCAAATGATCAGGAACAATAAAAGAATGCATCTGCCCCCAGTGCCAGGGCGGGCACAGCGGGCACGGGGACAATGGGACAAGGCAGCTGGCNTTATCAGCTCAGAGCTGCTCCAAAGGACTGAAATCATTTTATGCAACAATAAAAATACTGGAACAGAAAATGCTGCAATACGGGGACTTTATCCTGACTGTTCTCCCTCCAACAAGAGACATTCCCTGAAAACATCAGTTTTTCCATATTTTGTGCATCTCTGCCTTGCCACTTCAAAAAGAGGATGATTTTTTGGGGGTTACGCTTTAATTTAGGCTCAGCATCACACTGGCCTCACACTTGGTGAGGTTCTCTCTGCACACCCTGCAGGGGAATGTTGGAACAATTGGGAGCGAGCCTTTGGGGCTTTCAGTCCAGTTCCCTTTCCAGGAATGTTCATCCAAATCCACCCACGCTCCTCTACTTTCCCATGTTCCTTCAGACTTTCAGCACTTTAAACTCCAACATCCACTTGCAATTCAAAAACCACACCAAAAAAACCCCAGGAAACCAAACCCTTTTTTGTTTCATTTCTCCCCTTGTGTAAAAGGTGAGATTTTCACCTGGTTATTCCTAAAACCACCTGGATTTTCACCCCTCTGCTGTTGCAGGGGGGGACGTGGAATGCAAGGGGGGTCTTTGTGCCTTGGCAGTTTGGCTGAGAAAAGGGGAGAAATCAGGTAAAATACAGGATGAACTCAAGCAGAATTAACATGGAAAAGGAGGTGATCTGAAATAAGGGAGGGAGCCACAAAGACAAAACTGGGAAATTCCCCCTCCCAGACAGATTTGCAGCCCTGCATTTCCCCTCTTGCTGCTCTCATTTATTGAGGACTTTATCTACAGCACTCCATGCCAGGGACTGTTTTTCTACGACTTTTAAGCTGAATTTCATTATATTAAAAATACATAAAGCCTAAACCTTATTTTATTTCAATTTAAGTGCTCGGAGAAGTAGAAAGAATTGATACATCAGTAATAACAGAGGGGCGAGGGGAGAATTTATGGCTCCAGAAGTGCTGAGGCACCGCAATAAGCGGCAGCATTTCAGCCTTTCTATTAAAGTTCCTCCCATTAAAAAGTAATGGAAGTTTGAAGTCCCCCAAGGCTTCCCTTATCCCATCAGAGCAATCCCAATAAGCAGCAATTTGTCATCACCAGAGGGCTGAAAACACCTCAGCTCCAAAACCAGGGGTGAGGGGCTGCTTTTATCAGCCAAAATCCATCTTTCCGTGCACCCAGAAGGTGTCAGTGCCGAGGGATCGAACCCCATCAACGGGAATGAAAGAGGGAAGGATGCCCCAGCATGTGGACATTCCACATCAGCACCAAATGTCACTTCCCCAGGGAGGAATGAGCCCTAAGTTTGGGTGTTTCAGAGAAATTCCATGGACCTTCTCACAGGAAGGATGGAAATCATGCTGGAAATTCAATTTTCCTCCAAAAATCTTATAATTGGTCGCATCCCAGCCAAAGCCATCCAGCAGCTGTAGCAAGCTGATTATTCTCCAACTCTGGTGCTCACTAATAAATGATTTTTTCCCTGTTTTGCTCATGCTCTGAGTGTTTTACTCCACCCAAGGTCAGAAATGCTGGAGGATTTTTGTCAGTGCTGAGACATCAGCGTTTGCCCTGGTGCTGCACTCAGAGCTGGGCCCGTCAGCCCTAATTGATCTGCAGAGCCTTTGGTCAGAGGCTGAGCTAAACTTAAATGCGGGAGGAGAAAGGTTGGTTCAATACCTCTCCCTGTTATCAACTCTTCTTTCTCTCTGCTCTGAGAGAAAAAGGTGAGGCAAAGGAATTAAGTCAGAGTCCTAAATGAAGCTTTCACTTCATTTACATGAGGTTTTCACTTCATTTACTGGGTTTGTGCTAGGATTCTTGTGGCAATATAGAAATCACCAACCTTTGCCTGATGAAGGGAGGAGTAGAAGTGGGCTAATAATTCCTGGAATTGGCTTGTGAACAGACCCAACCTCATTTCTGTATTTCCGCTCCTATTTTGAGCGGTTTCCATTCATTCAGCATTTCACCCAGCTCACAGCTCCATTAGCCACTGTCAGAAAAGTAAAATCTGATCATTTGGGGAAATCTGTGGGAGAAAAGGGGCAAGGAAATGAGGAGAAGATCCAAGGGCTTGCACTGTTGCCACCTGATGCTTCAGGACCCTCACCTCCCTCAACTGCAAAGAGCAGAATTACTCTAAATTTGAGCTTTAAAATGTGACACCCAAATTTCTGTAATTCTTTCAGCTGCACAGGCTATTGTAGCTTCTTCCTTTGCTCTTCCATCAGTGTTTCCAGGTTGAAATATTTGCCAGGGGAGAACAGATCCCCAAACCACAGGATTTTACCCCTCTCACCTATTTTACAGCTCAGCACCCCTGACCACTCGCCAGTTCCCACCAGCCTGGTGTAGAGTTTGAAGCATTTTAGTAGTTTGCTCTTCAGGAGAGGGTTTGCTTCCCAAATTCCCTGGTGAAGAGTGACAGAATTCAACAGGAATCATCTCACCTGACTCACCATTTGTGACCCTTGGAACATTTTCCCCTTTTGGGCTGAGGTCACAACGTGCTGCTGACTTCTGCAGTGCGTCAGCAGCGCTGTTCTTCCGAGGCAGCACCACTTTTGTGTCCCCTAATCAGCCCCATGAGATCCTGCATTTCCCTCTGCATCCAGGGAATTTGTGCCTTCCCTTTCTGCTGGGAACAAAGGCCCGTGTCTGGAGCTGTTTGTGTGACAGGCTGGGGCTCAGTAATGATGCAGGAGCCGTTTGTTCCCCTTCTCATCAGCGCCGTTAATGACGAAGCCCAGAAGAACAGTCAGGACTGGGCCCCTTTGTTTTCAAACAGATTTTTTTCCCCCTCTTTCCTTGTGTACACCAGACGATCTAAATTAATCTCTCCTCTTCAGGAATCAAAAATAGCTGTGATAGCCTTTCCCAGTTCTTGCCTCCTCCAAGACTTTCAGTTCCCCTCTCCTTCAGTGACCTGATTAGAGCCCACCTCCATCTGGCTCCCTGGCAGGGGACACGAGCTGTCGGTGCTGCTGGGAGGGCAATTCCTACTCGTTAGCTCTTCCCAGAGGCCAGAAGGAGTAGTTTCCTTCGGGGAAATTCCTCACCAACAGCAGCCAGAACTGAGGCAAGCGACATTTGAAAGGAGAGCTGTTAGAGAAGGAAGCAAAGCAGCGTTTGCTCATCAGATCTAGATATGAAAACTAATCTGGATCCGCTTCTGGCAGCTTAATTGATAAGGGGAAGCACCAAAAAAATAGTTTCATACTGAACAACCAGTCCCAAACTCTGGTTTTTTTGCCTGTATCAGCCTTGCCATCACCTTTGCTCTGGGTTTTCTGCTCACTGGGACAAACTCACTGGCACAGGGCAGCAAGAGCTGTGTGCAGGCACAGAAAGCACAGTCCTTGCTCAGGGAAACCATTGTAACCTTTCCTCCCTTATCAATTGGTGGGCAAGGCTGGCAAGCCCCAAGCCAGGGATTTCTTTGCTGTCTGTGCCAGTTTATTCTGACCAGAAAGTTCCTCCCAGCCAGAGATGGGGGGGGTCACATCCTTTGACCATCAGCTCCCCTCTCTTCTCACCCTTCTCAGCACTTCAGCCACTGATTTCTCTTCCCACAAAACTTAGAGACAGCCCCTGAAAGTCCTCAGAGCTCGTCCCCAGCAGGGGCTGAGCGGGAGCTGCTCCTCTTGGGTGGTCACACTCCGAGTCCCAGTCACGCCTGTCAGGAGACTGAAGGGAGCTCAGCACACCCAGGAATTCTGGCCTCGGAGAGGGAATATTTGAGGAGTCCGGGTGGGAAGGCACAAGAAGCGGGTATAAAGTGAATAAACATCCACTCCAGGCTGGTGTGACACCCCAAACCCGGGCCAGGCCCTCTCCTCTGCACTGCAAACGTTTGCATTGAGCTGAGACCCAGCTGAACGCCGAGCCTGGAAAATCAGGGCATGATTCAGGCTGCAGAGAGGGCCAGGCAGGCCGGAGCACGGTGCCAAAAATGGCATTAGTTCCAGGGATCAGGAGAGACAAAACCCCACATTTAACATTTCACTCTAACAGCCTCAGCAGCCAGATCCCCCCGCCTCTGAGGAACGTTTATGCCCCTGACTTACAGAACTGTTTGCTCTGGAAGCAGCACCAGAACCTTCTGAAGGGAGGAAATGAAAAGACAACAAGGAAGTCCAGTTGATTGCAAAGCAAGGCAGCGCCTGAGGTGCTGTGGAGACCAAAAAGGGCTTTAAAATCTCAGAGTGGGCACCTGCCAGAGGCTGCAGCTGAGAGCAGTGGTTTATTTTAAGGTGAGCATTAATTGATTTCTAAGTGTAATCACAATTACAGCGTCTTACCCTGATTAACGGAGGCCTTGATTACCACACGGGAACGTGCCACTGTTTTCATCCTGGGGAGAGGAGGTGAAATTTGTTTTGATGCCATGGCTGGAGTGATCGTTTCACCAGAGGACGTGGTGCTAATGCCAGGCAATTAATCATCTCTTTTGGTGATTTACAGCAATAAATGATTCCTCGTGGCACAGAATGCAGTGGGGTGGATTAAATTTAAGGCTTTAGGATCTATTTGGCTTTACCTCCTCCACGCTTCAGCTTTAGCGTGCTTGACGCAGCAGTTTGAATTTCTGGGTTGCAAAGCATCTTTGTGCTGATTTTTTAGAGCTTCTGCTACATAATAGAACCACATTACTCGGAGATTTACCATTGCTTGTACTCATTTATAGCGCTGCTCTTAAACTGAGATCAAGGCAGGGCCTTGGGAAGAGCTTCAGGACCACAGGCAATTTAAACCCAACATTTTCTAAGGGTACAATTTGAGAGTTGGCCTTGAGAGAGCTCCTATTTATTTTCCTCCTGGTAAACACGACCACAGAGAGGGGAGGCAGAGAAAAACCAGCTCAAAGCCTTAATTATAAGGCAGAGAGCTAAAATTAGAGTGGCTCTCCACACCAAAAAGCCATGAAACAGCTCCTGCTTTTCCTCTCCCACCTGGTTTGTCCCCTAAAACAAGGGGCAGAGGGAAAACAGCAAAGGGCAGTGCTTAGAGAGAGGTGTCCACTGACTTCTCCAGAGCTTGGTGGGTAATTCAGCTGCTCTGGCTGGTGTCAGAGTCAGGGAAGGGATAAAACTGGGAATTTTGGGCTGATTATTATTATAGAGATAAATAGTGACCGGGGGGTTTGGGTTTTCCACGGGTGTTCTACAGCCCAGTCCACAGTGACTCCTTCCCTTTTAACCCATGGTGCTCCTGCCAAGTGAGGGAGCTGCAGGAGCATTAAAAGTATCCCTAAATTCAATGTTTTCCTCATTTATACATGAAATAGTTGGCCAGAAATGGCAACTTTCCCTCATTTTGCTGAGGGATTAAAAGCAGATCAGAGACACCAGAGGAAAAGCCGTGTAAATTATCAAAGTTTGTGGTATCAGTGGAGCCATGCTGATTTTTACTACAGAAATAATACACAGTTCTAAGTGTTTGAGCTGGTTTTCTTGTCTTCTGTGGGTTCAAAACTGTACAGTCAGAGGGCAGAGAAAAGGAACGTCTTCCACACAGCCCTTGCAGGAGCAAGTCCTGCCACTGTGAGCCAGGAAAACAATCCCTGGGCAGGGGCTGATAAGGCTGTGCACAAAGGCCATGCAGAAGAGAGAGAGAGACCTTTCTCACTCACCTCTGCTCAGGGGAATCGTATTTACTTGGGAAGAATGGAGCTAACAGCACTGGGCAGCTGCCAGGGGCCCGAGGAGCAGATAAAATCTCCTTTTTTGTACCCCAAAAAAGGCTGCTCGGCCCTGGCTGGTGTTTGCAGTGTGCCAGCAGTGTTTGCTTTGGGCTGCTGGGCAGGGGAGAGGCCTGGAAGGAAACAAAAAGCAGGCGATAAACGAGAGAAAATGGGATTTTACAATGGGCACATCTGCTCAACAGCAGCTTGGAAGCCAGGCTTCCTAATCACACTTTTATGGATTGGTACCAGAGCAAAATAAAACCTCAGCTCTGCCTCAGCATGGGAAATCGGGCAGGGCCAGAGTGGTTTCTTTGTAATTCCTCTTATCCCATCAAGTCCTATCTTTTCTCAACCACTTTCCCCAAGAAAACAGGGCCTTATTGAAATAAAAACCTTTGGTCCATTACAAATTTCCACGGAAAAAGATTGAAAATCATTCAAATAAAAAAAGCACTATTTGGCTTCGATTTATTCCACTTCTCCCCGGTAGCTTTCTCCCCCACAAAAGAGATCACAGCACAAACACAACTGATTTTTGCCCTGGCCACAGCAGCACAGTGTCAGTCAAACTCCACTTCAAAAAAAGTCAGGGAAAAAAGCAAGGCAGGAACTGCTGAAAACATTCCCAAAAGCTGCCTTTAAACTGCAGCTGGTTCTGTGCATGTGGCTGCTGCTGCTGCTGCTGTGGGGCTTTCTGAAACAAGTCAGCAATTCTGAGGGGGAAAAGCAGCATCAGATCATTTCAGCTGACCTCCCATCCAGCACAGGGCAGCTCATTCCTTCCCCTCCTGTCTTTATTGACCCTGACAAACTGTGCTGGAGCAGAGCACGTTTCCCCCAAGGCACCAAGCCTCCAATGAGGAGTTCAAGAGCTCACCCTCCTCTGGCACTTTCATTTAAATCATTTACCACCCCTGGCTGGGGGCGTTAATAACAAAATAAATAGTAAAACTTTATATTCTCCCATTTTCCTTCCTTTTCAAGGGCTCCAGGGCCTGGGCAGAGATGAACACATGAAGCAGCAGGTCCTTTCTTAGGCTTTAGACAGAAACTCTTGCTGTGGATGAGCACTGGGGGCTGGATCCACCCTGTGTGTGAAACTGTTATCAACAATTACTCTTGGAGATAACACCCAGGAATACACAGGATTATGAATTCCCTGACAATATCCCAGCAGGAGCTCGTTAAACTCAACTGAATCCTGATTAGGCACTGGCAAAGAGGGAAGAGAAAAGCTTCCACAGGGATGCAGAGGAGTTACCAGCACACAGAAGGGCTCTGCCTTCCAGCTGCTGCCCCTGAAATGGGTTTGCCTGCTCCGCACCCAAGTGCAGCAGCATCACAGCCCTGCCCTGCTCCCAGGGAGAACAATCCTAACGAGTTTGCCCTTCTAATTGCTCCAGCTGCCAGGGAAAGGGCCTGGCTGGCCACTGTCAGCCTGGCGGTGCCATCTGTGTGTGCCAGGGCAGCAGGAGGGACCAGGACCAGCACATCCTGGGGGTGGGGACAGGGGTCAGTTCAGCTGCAGGAGCCATCACAGCTCTGTGCCTTCTGGTCACTCTGGGTCCCCCAAACTGGAGACAAACCACTTCATCTGCCACCAGATGTCACCTGCCTGTCTCTGCTGAGTTTTGAAGCAATGATCCCCCTTTCCCAGTCCACTCCTGTCTCCAGGCATCCCTGGAAGTGAATCCAGCCACAGCTGGGAAGGGTGAGAGGGGACAGCAGCAAACAGACCCGTGTGTCACTGTGTGCCACGGCAGCAGAGCCTGCAGCTCTGCTTGGCACCACGAGCACTGGGAAACCCAGCTGATCCCTGCACCACCCCAGCACCCTGCCCCGAGCACAAATCCTGGGAGCAGCTCCCCAAATCGGTGGGGTTTGTCCCCAAAAGAGGCCAGGGCTCCCTTCAGTGCACACTGTCCCTCCCTCTCCTAAGCCACAATGAATTTGGTCACAGACTGCAGAAAGGTAAAGGAACCCAGCTTGGGAATTGTCTCTGTTGGGAGGGACTGATAGGTAGGGCCAGTCAAAATGTGGGATCTTTTCCCTCCAGAGAATGGAAAGAGTTCATCCTCCCCCAGGCAGATTTCAGAGCTCAGAATCACAGTGCTTGTGGCTGGCTGTCAGTGCAGATATTGTGAAATATGTGCACAAAGTTTTTCTACAGCTGTGGCAGCACAGCAAAGACCCCAATAATTACTGAAACTATTTAGGTCCTTCTTAAGCATGAAATATGCAACATGTGTGGCAGACAAACAGGCCCTTTCTTCTCAATTTAGCTGGCAAATACAGGAAAATCATAAGGCTGCCCTAAACAGGCAGAGGAAACAGATTTTAAATTATATTAATCCTTAAAAGCATGCACCACCTGTGCTCTGGGAGCTGCCTCCTGGAAGATTTGAGCAGATTTGCGACAGTAAACTGGGAACTCCCCAGCACAAGAGCCAAGACTTCCAAGGAAAGGGGAAGCACGGGGCCAACTCTGGAGCCCAGAACACTCCTGCCCTTATCATAAGATAAATGAGCCCATTAAAGGGCCCTGAAACCACCACACTCCCAGTTTAAATTCTCCATTTCAGGGACTGAAATGAGGCAGTTTGAGCTCAGGCACAAGCGCCTGAAAAAGATTCATTAATCCTCCAACTTGTGCCAGTTCCTTTTCGAAATTCTCACACACGCCCTGCTCCACTTGTTCTCCAAACACACCCCTCATGAAAGGGATTTTAAACCACTCTCTTTCTATTTGCTAATAAACACTGTTAATTCCCCTGATCAGACGTTTATGACACTTGCACGCTGTTAAATGTCAGCAGTGTTTCCTTGAGCCATCCATCCTTTCAGAGGGATGAGGTTCTGAAGGGATCTGACTTCCTGTCACCACAGTTCATTGTTGTACTCCATCCCATATGCACGGGGAAAATTAAAAAATCTGCAAGGCTTCCTCGTCACCAAAATAATTACTGTCTGGGAGAAAGTAATAAAGTAATCTGTGCTAATTGAAACTGTGAAATATCTGCTTCTCCATCAGCTTGTTCAATACCTTGGATAAAACACGCAGCCCCTGAATTCAGCTCCGGTGCTCTGGATTATAAATTCTCTCCTCATTTTCTCTCTCTCACAGCACTTAAAAACTGCAAGTGCTGATATTAATTATTTCGAGATTTTTTTGGCAGTCATTTCCTCTAATAAAATTCTCTCCCCTTAGGGAATTATACATCAATCAATCCAACTTTCCTTGTGTCTTTATGCAACGAGACATTCCAGCCTGTGCTCGAGCCTTCCACTGCCTCTCTTCTTTTGAAGGTCACATCAACAGGCAAGAAGAATCTTTCTCCCAAACTCACTCTATAAAAGATGGCCCAGAAAGAAAAGCTCTTGCAGGTTCTCACATGGCCACTGAAGGGATTTAGCCCAGGCTGGCTGTAGATCCACAGAACTCCTGGAAAATTGTATTTATATACAATCTATCTAATTATAACCCCCCAAAGTTCCATTGCACGCTGGTCCATCCATGCTGTGCCCTCTCAGCTGAAGAGCCACTTCCAGGTAAATTACTTTTTAGGGAGACTCAAAGGTTTTCTCCTCTTTCTCTGCTGAGGAGAATCAAACTCCTTCTCTAAGCGCTTCTCTCTCTAATCTGACAGAGAGCTGAGCCAGCCTGGAAAACTCAGAGCCACCTGGAAGTGAAAGAGCAAATGGTGCTGCAGGAGGAGCTTTAGTGGCTGCACTCCGCTAATCAGGACAGGCAGCACATCCTGAGCAGTTTGAGAGCAGCACCAACGTGGCCTGCAGGAGTTCAAGGAGAATTCCAGCTGGGCAGGGGTTTAGGCAAGAGGAGATTCCCTGATTTCCAGAAACTGAGGGGCAGAGTGCAGCATAGGTGCTGGTGGAATATGGGATTGAGATCTGGGAAATCACAACCCCAACTCCCTCCTGCCACCTCCTCTCCCCAGGACTTCGCTCCTCTCTCCCCTTCCTCCCACTACAGCAAAAGGTTTGGAGCAGAATCCATTCCCAATTCTGTTTCTGGAGCATTTTACACAACAGATTACAGCAGCAAACCACCTCCCAAATTACATTTAAGAGAAATATCCCAATCTCGACCCCTGGGAGCAGTTTCTCGAGCATCCCAAGCGTGGGATTTGCCAGGAGTGCTGCTGGGGAGCCACGAGCAGCCACTCTGGCAGCTCCTTTCATGGACATCAGTGGTGTCCCCCTCACCCCGAGCTGCTGGAAATGGCCAAACTCAGGAATAAACAGCAAAATATCCCAGTTTCACCCACCAGCAGCAGGAAAGGAGGAAGCGCCGAGTTCTCATCCCAAATGTTTACTTTGTATAAATATGGCCTTAATTACAGTATCAGCTTCAAAGCCCCAAGGCCCCTCTGTCCCGAGGATCCTCTGAATCCCTCTCCCTCTGCAAGCAGCCGCATTCCATCAGAAAAGCCAAAGCCATGAAAGCCCCGCTCCCAGCTCCGGGTGGCTTCTGTTTCCAAACAAACCTCGTGGCGATGCTGCTGCTCACACTGTTCTGGACACGGCTGGGTTTATATCCAGCACGAGGCTGTCCAGCTTTTCCACAAATATTGTTCTTTTCATGGGATTGAAGGAATTTCCGGCTTCCCAAAGTTGTTTATGTCTGGCTCAGCCTTGCCCCTACAATCTCTCTCTCAAAGGAGATGCAGGCTCGACCAAAAATGTCTCAGCCACACAACTAAATTCCACTTTTCACACATCCCCTCAACTCTTCACCAAATAAGATGACATTTTATATGGAAAACACCAAACCTTTGCATACAAAGGCCCAATCCTAGAGCCAGTGGTGCTGGTGGTCTCCTGCCTCATTCCCAGGGAATCAGGGAAGCCAAGACTCAGTTTTCACGAGTCCTGGGTGAAAAATCAACAAGAAGTGGATTCTCGGTGGCTCAGATTTCAGGAGGATTGGGATGCTTTGATACAGAGTTAATTAGGCATTAAAAGAGTCCCATCAGAGCTAGGAAAATATCATCCATAAATCTCTGTGCTGCCTCATTAGCCTTTAGGACAGCAGCTCCAAGTAAATCAATTGATTGGGGGGAAAAAGCCAAAACAAAACAACAAACCAGGAGGAAGATTCAAGTTTATTTAGAAATCTCTATTCCTACCTTGATCACAAGAGAAAAATAAGCTGTAATTCTCAAAATCCCCATTTTAAAGGTACACATGTAAATAAGGGGCCAAAGATCCAATCTGCCTTGTGCTGTGGAGTCCAAATCCAATCCATTTCCAATATTTTCCCAGTCTCCTCCCAGATAATTCATATTTTAGAGACTCCAAATGAGACTCCAGATGATTCATGAAGAGACGTGAGCTGTTAAAATCAGGGGAGGAAACAGAACTGTGATGACTGGAGGTTTCTGCAGCAAAGGAAAGGTATCAAAGCATAACTTAGCGGGTAAAAGATGATGCTGTTTAGAGAGACAGGAGAAATTAACGCTGAAATGTTTAATTATGAAGAGCAGAAGAGAGAAAATACCAGACAATCTCAACCACAGCTTTTGAATTAACTCAGTTCTACCCAGGCTGCACGGAGAGTACAGGAGAGCAAGGCAGGGAATCTGGGCTGGGTTTAATCAGCTGGGGATCTTCTTCCCAGGCAGGGAAGTTATTGATCCCACGTGCCTGGGGGTGCTGCTTCCCCCCACCCCGTCCCTGGGTGTTCACACATGGCTTTCATTGGGTGATGGAACAGCAGCCTGGGTGGGCTGGGACAGGGAATTATTCACTCCAGCTTCCCCCTAAATGCATCTCCTCCGCAAACAAACCCAAACACCTCCTAACCTCCCACACACAGCTCCTCCCAGTGCCACATTTGCATTTTTCAGCCCTAATTTCCCTCTAACTGCTCTGCAAAGCCGTTAAAGCCCTGGGAGTGGAAACAGAATTCCCTGACTTCCAGCCAGAAGCATCCTCAGTTCCAGGGTGCATCAGGAAACGTCTCCTCCCTGCACTTACAGCACCACGTTCTGCATCCAAGACCCCTTATTCACACCCATTAATTACCCAGCGCTCCTAATTACCCAGTGGGAAGAATCGCACAACTTAAGTAAGAAAGCCGGGAATGCTGGAAAGAGCTGGAATGTTCGTTCAGGCTCCTCCAAGAGACCCGGATGTGCAGAGTTTGCAGATGCAGGGGAGCTCCTGAAGCTGGGGAAACTGAGGCAGCAGCACAGCTGGGAGTGGGGCTGCTCCACTGGGGAAGGGTTCTGCTGATCTGGAAGTGAAAGGATTTCAGCATCATTTCCCTAACAGTGAATTCCAGAATGAGACCAGGGAGTGACAAGTGTCACCCAGAGATTTCAGTCACCTGAAAATTGAGGCAAAACCCACTCAGGACACGGATCCATGCCAATAAATATCCACAGGGCTGCTTTTCCCTTTGTTTCCCTGCGACTTCTTGACCAAAAATGCCCCAAATTAAAGACCAGGAGGGTTGGGGGTTTTTTTCCTTTTCTTGGACTGTCCTTTGTGCACTAGGTCAGGATAAGAATTCTGCTATCCCTAAGTACAATAAATCTTCCCTAAAAGTTCAAGCTTTGGCTCCACTACTTTGGTGTCCCTGAGTTAGGAATGTTTCTTGGCTCCAGCATCTCAGACAGGACCAGGGCATCCTTTGGTCATTAAAGAGCAAAGGTTTCACCATCACAGAGATGTCTGCAGTGATAAATGGAAGTTTATCAGGTGACAGTTCAGTTAATTCCAATTTGCACAAAACTTTTGTCGTTCCCCCGTTTTCAAGGCTCTTTAGGGACACCTTATGCTGCTCCTGCCTGCAGCCCTCTGTCAGGATGGACACCCAGCTCCCAGCTGGGACTCATCCAAGCCAGGGTGACACCAGGGTCTGGTTTCCTTTGCTATTTTTTCCCCAGGAGCCTGTGCAAACTCCCGGCCTGATGCTGCCCCTTATCTCTGCCCTGCACAAACAACTCCTGGGCTGACCTTTCCGAGGGAATCAGCCCGAGCAGGGCTGATCTAATCCCCTGGAAACAAGATTTTTGCTTGCTCTGAGCTCCCTAGGCAGTTTTGATCGGATGCAGGGAAGGGTGGGGGAGTCAAAAAGAACAATTTCCTCCTAGGGGCAAACTTTTCATCGAGGCAGCACAACAATGAACCCCAAGATGACAAAGTGCTCCAGCCCACTTCCATCTCTTTTACTTCTTTCCTCTCTTAAACCCAAGGAAAATAAATGGCAGGCCAAAAGCTACACTGCTGCAAAACTCAGAGGGCAGGGAGGGTTCTGCAGGCTCTCATGGGATCGTTCTTTGCACAGTTCAAGCTCAACAGCTGGGAACAACTTGGAATTAAAGCTCCTTCAGACAGCAAAGCAGAGAAGGAACCCAGCACTGATGCTCCGACTCCTTTATAGGGGGATTTCTCTCCCTAACTCTTGCACTTGAACAGTAGAGAAAACAGAGGTACCAAAGTCACTCAAGAAAACATTTATACCACTGAAATCCCTGAGAAATCTGATGTCTGTGGGGTCAGGACCTACCCAAGGGCTTGAACAGTAATTTCTCCAACCATTTTAGCCCAGCAAAAGGAGAACAAACAGGCCTGGCTCTCTGGAGAGAGGCACCAGCCACAGATGTTTCTATTTCAAGTAAAACCAAACTGCAAAGTCAAGAGGAAAACCAAAAAAATAAGCACATAGCAAGGAAAACAATCCCCAAGCTTGTACAAAATTGTCCCTTTTGGGACATGCTGGGCTGGGGGGGAGCTGCTCCTTTTCTCCTTTCTGTGAGGAACAATTAATTAAACACAAGTGACCCAGTTCCCAAATCCATCCCTTTTTCCAGCTGCAGGGATTGTGTCCAGCTGCCTGACCTTGACAGGCAGATGAGTTTTAAAGATAAGCAAAGAAACCCAACCCTTTAATTTCACCACAACTTTTCACCAAGGGCTGCTTGTGACAGCAGGGACGTGCAGACACAGAATTCCAGCTCTGGAGGAGTTTCAAACTCACAACAGGCAACACCAAAATTTGACTGGGAGGCATTTTAACTTTCTCCTGTCATAATGTTTAGCTCTGGAGTGTAAATTCTGCACCTCATGTCATTTGTGAGATGCAAATTTATCCAAAGAAGTTAATTTTTTCTCCCCGTTGATGACATACAGAGCCTAAATATTACCTTGGAAATAATCCCTGCATTAAATGAAAGCTCAGACTCAGACATGCACCCAGCTAAACAAATTAATAGAACCTAAATGAAGTTATAAATCTCAGTACCTGCCTCTGTGCACCCCACTAGTCCATGGCAAAAAAACCAATTGAGCCTAAATCTTTTTCTCATACCCTAAATTCAGATTTTCTCGTGTTTGTCTGAGGTTACACCCCACAAAATCACTGCATCCACTGCCACAGTCACTCATTAAGGGGCAGTAACTGGATCCTGCACCTGCAGTTTAACTCCTGCACCTTTGTTATTGTTCAATCCAGCAGAAGCAATAAAACCTAACGAAGGGAAAGGTCCCGTTGTTTGTGGGCATGAGAAGACACAGCCAGGAGCTGGCAGCTTGGAGAATGAAAAGCTGGACTCCATCAGCTGCTGCTTTGCCTCTTTTTTTTTTTTTTTTAAACTCTCTCCAAGGGAAAAAAACCCTTAAATTCTGCAAGAGCCACGAGTTAATTGCAGACAAATTGATGGAGTTTGCACAGGAACCAGAGCTGGAGATTAATTCAATTTAAAGGCATCTGGCTGAGCAAACCAAAGCTGCTGTTGCTGGGTTTCTGTGTGGGTGTGAGGGTGCAGAGTGCTTAACATTCCAGGATTCCCTGGAACCTACACAGCAGCTGCTCAGCACCTGGAGCACGGAATTCCGGGCAGAGGAGCTGCTGGGATGCTCGGAGAGGGGGGTCCTGGCCCTGTGTCCCTCCTCACCCCCTGATCCAGCTCCTGTTCCACAGGAATTCAGCAGGTGCAGGGTAAGATTTGGGGCTGTCCCAGGCTCTCTCTGTGCTTTCATTCCACCAGCCAAGGATGTTATAAGCAAAGGCTGTGCACAAACACAGCAGCACATGAAGTGGAAGTCTGAAATCACAGAGTTTGTCCCCAGTTCCAGCCAGGGCACATTGGAAAGTGGCCCTGGCACGGGAGGACACAGAAAATCCTGGAGAGATGGAGCAGATCTCTGTGTGGGGAGATAAGAGCTGGCATAAGAGCCCTCAGGCCTGACAACCAGGGATTCTGGCCTGAAAGGGGAAAAACCAGGTGAAAATGAGGAATAGAAACACAAGGGGAGTTTTTCAGCCTCTGAGCAGCAGAAATTAGGGTTAGAAGTCACGTCTCCCACTGATCCGTTTGGAAATAAGGAAGCGCATCCCAAATCCTTCCCCAACTGCCTACAGCCAGCAAAGCACACACTTCAGCCTCCGATTTTCAGTCTCAGTTTCATCTCTGTTCCCCCAGCCCAGGCTGACAGGAGGCAGCTGCTGCAGTGCTGGGGACTGAGCTGCTGCCAAGGCTTCCCCTCACACAAAATCCCGGCTTTTCCATCATTTCCACACGAGGTGAGGCCCTGGGGCAGTGCTGCAGAGGCTCCTTCCACACTGGATTTCTCCATTTAAGCACAGAGAGAACAAATGTCTTGTTACAGCAGAAGGTGTTGATCAGTTTTGTTGGGAAAAGCCTCCCCTTCCCTGGGGAAAGTGGAAAAACCTCTCCAGGAAAGCAAAGTTGGGGATGTCTGATCTCACTTGTGCCTGTGTGGGGAGGTAAATCCCATCTCTGCCAAGCAGTGCCCAGGCACAGGGCTGCAAATTCACTCCACGGTCTCTGATCTTCCTTTCTCCCACCTCCCTCCCAAGAAACAGCCTCCAAACCAAATAAATAAATAAAATAAATAAATAAATGTGCCCACAAAATGCAGCCATGACGAGATTCCAATATGGAACAACAGTTTGTGAGAACTCCCTAATAGAGCTGTCAGAGCTGCTTTGTGCACCCATATGTTGCTCTGAACAAATGCTTTTAATCTTTAAAGGTCGCGTTGGAAGCGTTCCCTCCACCCCTTCCCATCCCTCCTGACGCCTCCCAAACCTCCTGGAGATGGTTGCTATGCCATGGGTGAGCTGGGTGCTTGGTATGGAGCAGGGAGAGTGGCTTGTTTTGATTTTAGTTTAAATATTTAGACACAATTTGCATCTAATTAACATGCTCATGGTTACAGAAACGCAGCACAGAGCCTGCGGCAGCTTTGTTCAAATGTCACATCCAAGACAACGCCAGTGGTGCTGTGACAGCCACCTCACCTCAAAATTAGCAACCATTCTGCTGGAGAAGGAGGTTTCCACCTGATGTGCAGATATCAGCCCTGTCTCTCAGGAAGAAAAGGAGAAATTCCTTGGAAAACCCTCAAAATGCTGAGATGGAGGCTCGAACATCCCAAGTTCACCCCCAAAAAAAAAAGCCCACTGCTAAACACTGTTAATGGAGAAATACAGATTTAAAACATTTTTACAGAGCACCTTAATATTTCCACACGTGAAATGGTCCATCCCAGGAAAATACCCCACTTCTACCCCCGTGTGTGTCACACAAATGTCATTTTCCCCAAAAAAAGGCTCATCCAAGCCTTGCTTCCCATCTTCCAGGCAGGCAGCCCAGGGCTCGAGCTCAGCTGGACAGCACTGGGAGCTCTACCCAGCAATTCCAGAGCATTGGGGCAAATCTGGTGGGGAAAAAATCCAATTATCCCAGTCCTCTTGGAACCACTGCACCCAGGCAGGAATATGATCCTGTCAGACACAGAAATAAGGGAATTCAGCACCTCCTGCTAATTATTTCATGACCTACTCTCCTTTTTCCTTGCTTCTGCTGCCCCAAATCCCCCCCAACAAACACCTCCATACAAATGAAGGAATAAACTTCAGATTAACACGACATCAAACCCAGAGCTGGGCTGAGGAGTCAATTAAAAGTCAATAAAAGCCATCCAAAGCACCTGTGGATAACGTTCCCTGTGCCTCTGGCTGCACTGGGGGAAGCCAGGAGCAGCTTTCTGGTCAGAATCACTCGCTCACACCACCTACAAAAGGATGGGAGAGCCAAAACTCAGTCTTGCGGGAGTCTCCTGTGCTTTCCAGATCATCCTTCTCCTCAGTGATCCATCATTTTCTCCCCGGCCCTAATCCTCTGTCCAGTTGACTTCAGGTGCAAACCGGGGAAATTGAACAAAAATCGATATCTACATTTCAAAAAGCAGGAGACAAATGGACTTGTTATCTTCAAAACTCTCTCTCAGCCTTGAAAAGCAAGAAAGAAAAAGTACAAAAGACCTATAGACAGAATAAAAAAAAATATTATTAAAAAGTGTCCATTGAAGTGTGTCCAAATCTGAGAACAATCTCTGAAGCATCAGGACGGGAGGAGAGGCCATGGTTCATCCCAGACACAAAACATTCCCACTCCCTGGCTCGCACAAAGGGCCTGAGAAGCAGTGGGGCATTTGCTCAGTCTGGAGAATGCTTTCCAACACAATACACTCCCACAATAGCCCCGAGATGTAAAGCTAATCAGAGGGGACACGTTCACAGAAATCAGACCTGAGCCAGTGGCCACCTTGACAGATTCTTCTATTGATAATTTCTTGACCTCTTTTCTTGCAGAGGATTTTTCTTGCTCCCTCACATTCCCTTTCAACAGGCCCTGCTCTTGTTTCTGAGCATTTCCCTTGGCTCCTGGCTGGACGAAAAAAGTGGGGTGTGAGGGGGAAGCTTCGTGGGGAAGCCAAAATCACTGATTGGGGGCACAGCAAAGGGTAAAGTGGCTTTTATGCAGTGAGCTGTTTTTCTGAATTCTGCTCTTTTTAAAGCACCCATCTTCCTTCAGGTGAATTGTGAATGCTAATAAGCCAGAAAAAAAATAAATAAAAAGGAGTCAGTGCTCAGGAGCTTGTAAGCTTGGATTATATTAATCAATAAATACTCAGGACAAATGAGCACAGCTCTGTAAAAGGCTTTCCCCAGCAACTTTGTTATCCCAGCTGCTATAATTAGAAATGAGGGATCAGAGCCCTTCAGAGGGGAGACATTTCAGATTTAACAAGTTCTGTTACAGCACACAACACCTGGGCTGCATCAGGACTTGGTGACTTTTGGGCCTCACCAACTTTCAGGAAGTTGGCTTGGCACTGAAACAGGCATTATCCTGTCCACCTGGACTGCCTTCATTTTAACTTCTTGCCCTTTGAATGAAACATTGTCTCACCAAGTGTTCACCACTGAGAGCAGCTACAGGAACACACCTGAAGCTGCTGCAGCAGTGCCAGGACTGATATTTTTCCAAGAAATCTGGGGAGAGCCAGTTCTTTGTCACACCCCAGGGACCAGTGACAGCCATCAGGAACATAAAGCCATACCTTGCTTTGAGTCTCTGATATCCAATTCCAAATTTTTGGGTGCACTTCATTTTGGTTCAATGAGCTTAACTCACTTTTAATGGCCCCGTTAATTGCCTAATTGTGAAACCGAGGCTGTCTCTATCTCTGAAGCACATTCCTTGATGGAAAAAATCTGTTTGTGTGAATGGATGCCCCTGCACTTCCCCCAGCAGGTGCTAATTTGGTTTGTGTGAGTGGGTAAATAGCTCTAAAGCGTCTGGGTGTGCATCAGTACCTCACATTTTTATATCACTGTTACCTTCCCCAGTGCTGCAGATGACAGATGTTCATTAGTCAGAGCAGACAGAACCGTTCCCTCCCCTGGAATATTACCTTGCCTCATGAATATTAATTACTCTTCTTGTGACAGAGCAGGGCAGGGTTTTATCCTCATTTTATAGGCCAGGAGCAAAGGGAGTTCAACAATTCCCATGTGGGAGGGCTGGGGCAGGATGCAGGACCTGCACCAACTCCGGACTCAGGTCTGTTTGGCTCTTCCTTTAGCTTTGCTTTCGGCTTTTCCCTGGGAATGCTGCCAGAGGGACGCCAGCACTGAGAGGAGCGAGCCCTGGGCTCTGCAAGGGAAGGGCACCACGAGTTTGCTCCCTGCACCACATTCTCCATCTCCCCAGGGCAGTGAGGCCAGCCCTGTCCCAGCCTCACAAACCCTCCTCCAGAGCATTCTGGACACCCAGCGGCACCCCCTGACGGGGATTGATGCTTTTAGCCCTCACAGAAGGAGCTGGAATCCCAGCTCACCTTGCTTTGATCAGCATCCCTTAAGCAGACGATGCCTGTGGACATCTCCGAGTGCTTTGCAGTGAAGGAAAGATTCAGCACAGCCTCTCCCCTGTTCCAGAGGCAGCCCATCCCCTCCTCCCTCTGCTTTCCCCTCCAGAAGTGCTGTAATTCCTCCCTAATTGGAAGCCACAGCAAAGGGCTTGTCAGCCCCTGCTCCGAAAGCTGCAGAGCCTGGAACCCATCCTGGCGGCCACAGCTGAGGCAGAGGAAATGCCCTATAAATAATCAAAGGGGAAGAATCATTAGCCAGCCATCTTGTAATAATAATTTGGAATGGATGTGCAATTTATAGAGAGAATAATTACGAGCAAGGCCCTTTAGCCATAACGAATGCACTCAGCTAATGATAACTCCTGCAGGCCCACGCCTGGGCCTCCCTCCCGGGGGTGACGGGCTCCTGCCGAGGAACACAAACGCAACGGGAGCGCCTGGAAAGCCTCCAGGGGAGGATTAGGTAGGGAAGAGCTGCTCAGACTAAGAACAGGCAGCCCTTGCCCTCGTGTGTGCCCTGGTGGAGAAGCAAGGGCAAGCTCAGCTTAGCAGGGAGCAGCTCCCGAGCAAAGCCAGGCCCTGCCTTCAGCCTGGGGAGCTGAGCAGCACCCGGCCGTGATCCCCAAACCCCAGAGCCTGGGCTGCAGGGTCAAGAGGGGATTTCACCCTGCAGGGCAGCTCTGAGCAGCACTCCCAGCCCCAGAGTGCTGCTGAGGCTCACACAGGCGATGCTGGGGAGAAGCAAGAGGAGCCAACTCCCACCACAGATGATGGTGTGGGACAAGAGGGAGCAGCAAGGGGAGCAGGAGCCTGTAGGTCACCCCAGCAGCTTTTCCTGATGTCCTGCAGAGGCAGAGGATGACAAACTTCCCTCTGGGAATTCCCACAGTGCTCCTGTCCAGCTCTCTTACAAACTTCCAATGAGATTTTTGAGCAGGAAGCCATTTTCTCACCCTTTTTTTCTGTTGGTGTAATGAACTCCCAGTGCTCAGAGTAACCTCCAGGGCCATTTTCTGTGTAGCCACCACTGCAATATAAATAACCATCCCAAGAAGAAAAATGTGGGTTGGTTTGAACTCAGCACACCATTTAGCCTGCCTGGAAAAAACCCACAGACTTTTGGAAGAAATGTGATGATAACTGGACTTTAAGGTTGTTAAAAGTAAAAAAACCAACCCTGTTCTTTAATTTAGGGCCAGCGTGACCTGGCAATTAGTCATAGGCCAGGCTGCAGCTCAATTAAGACAAACAGCCCAGCGTAATGGAATTGGTAATGTGACCAACAGGAGCAACCTGAGTTATAGCCTCAATTTTCTCCATGCCTGATGGGTTTGAAATAAGTTCAAAGAAGGTCAAGTGGCTGGGTTTTCACTTGCTGATCTCACACAAAGCTTCCCCCTCCATTTCCCTCTCCCTGTGTCATCACTGCTCTGCCTCCCAGGCCTGAGCTTCCCCCAGCTGTGGTTGTGCTCTGAAGAAGGTCCAGAACAGGATCTAAGCAAGGGTGACCTGCAGAGTTTCTCAGCACAGTCCAAGAAATGTCATTTCTCGTTCTCTCTGCGAGCTTTCCTCTGCCTGGTGTTTCTTGGGCCTTTCCCTCTCCCCTCAGTCAGCTCAGATGTGGAAAGGGAGCAGAAAGCAGAGCCCTGAGAGCCTTTACAAAGCTGCCCTACAACCACAAAGCAGGGGCTGAAGCCACCTCGGGGCACCCAAGGAGGGTTTGGGATCCATCTGTCTCCTGCTCTTAAGCCTTGAGGGGTGGCTGATCCCACCTCTGCCAAATCCAGGCTGGGAAAACGGCACAGGCCCCCATCCCACAGGGAATGTGCTGAGGGCTCCCTGTGCCATTCCTGCCTGGAGAACACTCCCAGTTCCTCTTTCCATCAGTGACAGAAGGACCCAGCCATGGTGACATGTGACAAGTGCCATCCCAAAGCTCTGTCCCTGCATTCCCTTTTTCCCTCCCAGATCCAGGCAGCTGCTCCAGTGTTTGTGCAGGGCAGCAGTGCCATCCAGTGGCTCCAGCCCCGAGCCCCCCAGCCCCACCTCGGGGGCAAATCAGCTCTGTTTTCCCTCTAATCCACGGCAGGAATTGGCAAAGGGCTCTCCACGGCTGCAGGGATGAGGGGAGGAGCAGCCAGGCACTGGCAGAGAGCCCTCACTGCAATCAAATTATGGGGTTTTAGCACTTTTATTGCCCTGGAGTCACACAATTGATTCGGGGGGAGCACCAGGAAGCAGAGGGGTCTCTCACCTCACACAGCACCAGAGCAAGGGCTGATCTGGCAAATCCAGAGGGGGATTTAACCCTTCTCCACTTGGCCCTTCCCCTTCCCCTGGACATTCCCATGGCTGCAGCTCGGAGCCAGCCCATCCCTTGCACTACCCAAGGTCTCCACATTCTCTGCACAGCTCTCACACCCCTCCTGTGGTATGTCAAGCCTCATCTTCCATGTTCTCCACCTGCCAACCCACCTTTCCCCTTGTTTTAGATCCAGATTCTTCAATTGACAAGGCAGGAACTTTCCAAATTTGCCCTCTGATCCATCTCAGTCTCCTTAAGTCTGCCCCAGCATCAGTGGAGTGCAAAGCTCCATTTCTGCAGGATCCAGGTTCTCTGTTTATCCAGGGCCTCAGGGGCAAAATTCCCACCTCATGTCCATCACCCCTCCCTGCCCCAGCCCCCTGTGGCACCGGGGTGGTGTCTTCTGGAACTGCCAAGGCCACAGAAAATTCCCTCTTTCCTCCCTTTCCCTCAGAGCTGAGATCCCTCAGCAGATAAATAGAGAGGAGGGAGGAATTTATTCTCTTTCAGAGGAGAGTGAACCTCAAGAGAAGCAGTTACAGCATCTACAACAGACTGAAATATCCAGCCTGCCTGAAATTCAGGGATTTTAGGGAACACAGGCCCTTCTGGACAGTGTGGGGGGGGGGAAAAAGCAGCTCCAGAATTCCAGCTGATGCAGCTTCAGCTTGGAGACAGCTCCTACACATGGGGAAATCTGTGCATGTCTCATCAATAGCCAGCACACAGAATTTCCCAACCACAGACACCTCCTGGGAACCAGGGAATAATAGCTTGGAATTCCTTGAGAAAAGTGCAGCTCCCACATTCTCCATGTGAAACATCCAGCTATCCATCTCACCTGCCCAGCTCCTCTAATTTCAGGGCATGTTTCCCTCAATACATTAAGAATTAAAGCAATAATTAAGTGTCCAAGCCCTCGAGAGCTCAGTGCTGACCCTGGGGAGCAGCAGCAGCCCCCAAACCCCTCAGGCACACCCCGAGCATCCTCACCCTCAGGTGAGCTTTGTTCCCTGTCTGCATCTTCAGCTCCAGCCAGCAATTCCCCTGCTGCTGCTCAATTACAACATCAATCAGCCACATTAGGCCAGGAGTCTCAGGAGCTGTTAATTCCTGAGAAAAGGATAATGAAGCCAATAAAAGCAGACCTTGCTGTCCCCAGAAGGCCACAGTGAGTCAGCTCTGAGGTGCAGAGTGCCACGAGCCCCCCTAATTGCACCGTGTAGACCTGGGGCTGCCAGGGAACTCCTTTTCTCAGGGATTATTAGGGCAAAAGACATTATTTGCTTATAAAACACTGCTCTGGAACGGCAGCCGGGCAAGATGTGTAAGGGGGAGGCAACCACAAAGAAATAGGCAGGGTAGGAGTCAAAAATAAGGAATCTCCCAAGTACAACCCAAGTTCCTGCCACTGCCAACCTCAGATCCACGTGAGCTTCACTTGGCCCCACCCACAGGGGCTGCAAAGGCTGAAAAAGATGTGAAAAGCACCAAAATCTGCAGCTGGGAGAGACAGGAACACTGTCAAGATGTTTAATTCCTCACACATTCCTGCTTGCTTTGTCCTCAGCCCCAGTATCAAAGCTCCCTTTGGCTCTGAGGAGGAAAAAACCCAAACCTGTGTCTGAAAATTTAAATTCAAGAGCCTCTTCTTTAAACATTTCCTACTCAACTCCTTCCTACCTGATGGATTTTCCAGTGTCCCAGACAATGGGAGCTGCTGAGCTTCCCCACTTATCTGTGACCCTCTGGTATTTGTTTGAAAAGAAGATGTTGAAGTGCCCCACTTGTAAAAACCAATTCAGTGGTGTCAGCACGTGGTGCTGCCTCATTTCTCCTGGAAGAGATTCCCTCTTCTGACTCCCTCGAGTCCTTTTTAACCCCAAAGGTCCTTTCCTATTAAGATAAGGGCACTTTTTGATGCGGGGGGAGGTTTCTATCAGCTCCTTCACTTGTGGGGTTGAATAGAAATGGCCTGGGATGATGGGATACAGGATAAAGCCATTTCTGACTCCTGACAAACAACATCAAATTAGTTTTCCCAACCCTTTTCCCCAGAAAATGGCTGGGATCCTGGAGGCTCTTACAGCCCAGACCATGTGCAGAAAAGGGGCTGAAATGGTTCCATTTTCAAGAACTGGGAAGTGAAAAATCTAAGCTTTGGTTGTAATGACATCCTCCAAGATTGAGATTCTCTGAGGATAATTTTAAGAAGTTACACAGAAAAATAACCCTACCAAAAATTTCATTTTCATCCAGAACTGTTTTCATCCCCAAACATCCCATAAAATGCCTTTTGACAGCATCACCTCCCTGCTTTGAAACCTGGCTCCCTCAACACCCTCCAGTCCCAGACATTGTTTCCCATATGCTGCAGGCAGATGCTCTCTTGAAGCCTCAAGGATTTGTTTGGGGGAGGAATTTTCCTTCCAGGAAAAAGGCCTGAAGTCCCAGTTCTAGTCTGATTTACCTCCTCACTCCCTGTAAAACCCAGCAGAGCCACATGGATGGGAAGTGCAAAAAGGGGCACCCAGAATCCCCCAGGCTCATCCCTGGACTGGAAATGCTGGGAATGAGTGCCAGGGGTGCTGTTAAAAATCCAGTAGGAGCCCATCTGCTGAGCTGATTCCCAAGGAAAGCTGAGTCAACAGGCCCTGCTGCCAAAAGAAAGGTTTTCCTCAGAGTAATTATATGAGGGACTAATTAATAATCGATAATCCCAATAAAAATTGACATTCAAGTCCATAAGGGGCAGGGAGCCCGGGGCTGATTATCGGTGCTAACGAAGAAGAGCCAGGCAGAGCCCAGGCAGCCAGGTCAGACTGACAAAACAGCTGCAACAGTCCCCAAAAACCAGCTGGGAACAACCCTGGGGCCACCAAAATGTCAAAATATTGGGGGTTTCTGTCTCTGCAGCCCCTACAAGCTCAAGGTGGAGGCAGCAAGGGGAAAACAGAGCATAATTAAAGCTCTGTGAGCATCTCTCCAGCCGGGAATAAGGACATGGAAGAGCCAGAGGCAGCAGGCAGAAGGACCCGGCAGGATTTGTGAGGATTGACTTTAAGTTCTCTGAGACTGGGGTTGGCTTTTGGCTCAGTGGAACACTTGGGGCATCAGGGGTGCTCCTGCATTAAAAATGTGTCATAGCCATCAATAATAATAATTATCACCAATATCATCTCCCAGAGCAGCAGATCAGGTTATTCCAACTCATCTGAGACTCCTGAGCTCTGTGAAACACTGCTCCATGTCTCAAGGAAACCAAGAAACCCCAAATTCTCCTGTCTCCAATCAAAACACACCCAAGCTGACTTCACAATTTGAAGCAACATCAAGTTTGCCATCAGTGGTTTTTTTTTTTTTTGCCCTCAGAAGGCTGCTAATTCCTTACATGGCACCCATGGCAGGGAAAGCAGTGGTTGTGGGATGGGAACTTGTGCCAGAGCACAGCAAATTCAGGATGAGGAAGCCAATGGGAAGGGTGAGCAGCTGGCTCCAGCCAGGGCCTTATTTTTAGCAAACATCTGCCAAGGGACCCAGAGCAGAACTGTGACGTCCCCTGAGCACAGAGGAGCCTGAGTGCAGGCACAGGGTTGTGTTGGAGCTCTGGGAGCCACAGCAGAGGTGCCTGGGGGACAAACCCCCGGTGGCCAGAGGTCCTGCCCCAGCAGGATCCCACATTCCCAGGAGAAAGGGCTGGGAGGGCTCACCCAGCTCAGCTAAACCCCCACCAGGATACAGAGAACACCTGGAACAGGAATGGAAAAGGCACAAGGATAGGAGGAGTTGCAAGGACCATGTCTGTGATATTAAATCCTTTTATAAGGAATGGTATAAACCCTCATTTGGCAATTTAGATTTAACAGTCACCTAAACCCGAGCTATTAAATCATTTTTAGAGTACCCAAAGAACTCAGAGCTAATAAGTTCAAAGAAAACTATTTTTTTTTCCAAGTACAGGACAGAAATATGAAGAAAGCAGCAGGTCTGGGGTCCCTTCTGTTATTTAGGCCCTGCTAAAGCCCCAGTTCATCTGTTGCACCAGCAGAGAGCTTTGCCCAGCATTAATGAAGTCACTGCAAGCAAACGACATCCCAGAATTTGCCATTTCTTATGACCTTTGAGTTTCCTAATTAATTTCATTCCTCATAATGAGAGATCTTTATTTATTGCCTTGGACTTGTGCTGTTTCTCACAGTTCACAGGGAGCATCTCTGCCACTCAGAGCCCCTTACAACCTGTAGCAGGGTTACTCTTTAGACACCCCAAACTTTTAATTAACAACAGCTGGTATTTGAGGCTTTTACTGACAAATTAAACTTTGAGCAGGAGGGAGAACTTTTCCCAGAGCAATTTTTGTCCAGTACAAGAACGAGGATCTTCTCTAACCACAAACAGAGAATCCAGATGTGCAAACAGCTGGGAGCCTTCCTGGCTTGGATTGAGGATTCAAGCCAAGCTCCGTGGCTGCCTCGCATCCATCTTGCTGTCACCTTCCCAGCAAGTCCCTGCTCTGTGGGCCACGTTTCCTCCCTGAATTTACAGCCTGGAACAGGGGCAAAAGGAAAGGTTTAAAGCCCAGTTTAAACCAGAGACGGAGGCACAGATTTCAGTGATCTGGCCAGGACTGAATGGGGGTTTCTGGTGGGCCCTGCCAGAGCCCCAGCACCTCCTGCCCTGAGCAGAGGAGGCTTATCCACAGCCTGAGGAGGTGCAACTCCTAAAACCACAGCTCCTGGAGCACAATTTGATCCTCCACAAGCTTAACTCCAGCCTGTGGCTCAGGGAAAGTGTGGAAAAACCAGCAGCACTGCCTCCTGTCCACAATATTCCTACAGCTCGTATGGAAGAGAAAAAAATCCATCAGGAATCAGCCAAAAATGTCCTTTGTGCAGCTCCTCTCTTGGCTCAGGCCTCGAGTCTCCCTCTGAACATGTTCTCCTCCAGGTGCTGAGGGGGAATCACCCTGGACAGGCTCAAAATCACCCCAGTGACTGCACAGAGAGGAATTTTGGTGGAAAAGGAGCCTTAAAAGGGAATGACTTGGAAGTGCTTCTGCCTGGTGAGAAGTATAAAAGGATTAGATCACTTCAGGAATATTTACAGCCTCACTGCATTGCTGCAGAAAGAAAAGCTCGTGCTGCCATGTTTCATTTCTTTCAGGCTTAGAGAAATAAATCTCGTTAGGAGCCAGGGCTTTCTTCCCACAAGGACTGAAAGCATGTGTTCACACTTAGGGTAATTGCAAACATCCCTGGCTTTAAAGAAATAAACCTTGGTGCATCAGCATGGGCTCTGAACCCACAAATCCATGAACCCCAGCCTGGGAGAGGCTCCAGGAACCCTACAGGAAGGGCCCAAACTGAGCGTCGGGGGGTGAGTGATCCTCAAAGGGAGGAACTGCTCCCTGTAAGCACAGACACTGCTCCAGAACAGAAACTACAGAGGATATTGTCCCCAGCTCCCACCATAAAAGCAATCCCAGTACAACCAGTGCAGGGTCCCACTGCTCAACCCCCCTACTTGTGCTGCCTCCCCAGAGCTCCTGTTCTACAAATATTTTCTTCCTCTGCACTAAAATACCCACAGCAATCCGTCTCTGACCCAAATTTATCAAGGAAATATTAAGCACAAGGCCACAAACATCCTTAAATACGCTGCCAGCTTCAGGAGGAGAGAAAAACACTTTAAGCAAACCTCTGCTTTTTTTTTTTTTTTTTTACTGCACACTCACCTCTGAGTTACAGATTTTACTGTTTGGACGTGTGCAGCCCGAGCCAGGGAGCCAAGCCCATTTCATGGCTCTGCTGATGATTTTTATTGCACAGAAAATCCCTGTCTGCTCATCTCCACATAAAGAGCAACGGTGCAAGGCACAGATGTTGTGTTTGCCAGCAGAACCCAGGGAACAGAGGAGGAACAGGGAAGTTTTACACACAAAGATCCACCTCCTCTGAGCAGACCCAACAGATACTGATGTGAGCCTTGATTTGCAGGGGGGTAACACACAGCATTCACCGGGGCTCCCAAAACTCCTAAAATTATATAAACTGCACTTTAATGCAGAGTGTGGGCACGAGGAGAAACGGTTCCTGCAGTAATGGGCTCTCTGCAGCACAGCTCTGGCAGCAGGGAGCTTTATTAGGGATGGAAATCTGCTGTGCTTGGAGCAGAAGTGGGATCAGTTTCCTTTAAACACCAGCACCGCAAAGCACTTTGAGTGGAAAACAGGGAGCAGGATGCATCCAGGCACATCTGCCTTGTGCTACCCCAGCAAAATTAAGAGGTTAGAAACGTTTGGGTTTTTTTGCAAGTTTTATTTTGATTTTTGTGGTTGCTTCAGTCTGGGAGGAGCTGAGGGGAAAAAAAACTTCCTGCCTTGGCCAGAGCCTGAGGAAGCAGAGCTTGGAGAAGCCTGGCAGGAGAGCAGCCCCTGCTCTCAGGGGGTCCCAGAGCCTGAAATGGGTGGGTTTGAGATCCCTGACAGACACCAAGGCACAGCCATGGATTCCTCCATGCACACGGACTGGGAATGTCAGGTGGGACAGCAAAGGGCAAGGAAACATTTCCACTGCGTGGAACAGCCTCATCTCCCTCCCCAAACCCCCCTGACAAACTGTGACTGGATTCTCCAGGCCCATTTCTGGTTATCACTGCCTTAAAGAGCCTAAAATAAACCTGCATTGCCTTTAACTTTAGCATTAAACTTGATTTTAGCTGTTATTCCAATTGGTATTTTATTATTGGTACTTTATTTATTTATTATTATTGATAGATAAGCCAGGGACACCTCTCATTCATATTTTGAGGCCCGTCCCAACTCCTTCAAGATGGTTCCCACCTGGTTTTGTCCCTTCCCCACCTCCCACCTCTTCTCTCTCTGATGCAAACACGAAGAGGCAGCAGCAGCTGCTCTGCCTGCTCTGAGCTGAGCGCTCCTGCAGGATCTGAGTGCTGGCCAGAGATAATCCCAAACCAGGAGCATCCAGGGATGTGCTCCGGGCTTGCTTTTATTCCCCCCACCCCATCAGACCCAGGTAGTTGCTGAAGAGAGCAGTCTCCACGTGCTGCCACCTCCCCGCTCCTCCTGCCTGCCTGCACTGAGGCAGATGAATTAATTCATTTATTTCCTGGTGCTCCAGCGCTCAGATCTCCTGGAATCGCAAGCAGCCACCCTGCAGACTCCATCTCCTCCTCACTGACGCTGCCTCAGTGCAGATTTGACATCTTATTGCAGCATCCCTGGAGAGGGGAGAGCCACTGCAGCCTCTCCAGCTCATAAAATACTGCTCAAAGACCTGATGGGCTTTAATTGCATCTGGGATTTTTTTTTTTCCCCCAGACCTATCTGACAGCCACACAGGGATTTTTTAATTTCTGTTCCTCCAGATTTTTTGTCCTTCAAGCACATCCCAGAATATCTTCCTGCTGATTGCCTCAGCACATGGGGAAAACATCTTCACGCTTCCCTCTCCCACCTGTCTGCCTGGTGATGGATCTGTCTCCTGAACAGCAGCAAGAGCCACGTGTGGCTTCCTTGACTAAAAATAAAAAGCTGAATTCACCAGGCACCTCTGTGGAGTCCAACACCAGCAAACTGGTTTCTCTAAGATGGGGCCGGTGCTTTGTGCAGGAGATGTCGGAATAAAAGGTGTTAGGGGCAATGTTTTATCCTAAAATAGGCAAACACAGCCAAAGCAACGAAGCATCGCTGCAAGGAACACTGGTGCAGCCAGGGAATGGGGTTATTGCCAAAAAAAACCAGGCTAAACATGGCATTCCCATGAACTGCAGCCCAACACCCTGCACAACGCATGTTCCCTGGCAGGTCCAGCCCACTGATCCTGTAATTCTTCACTTCAGGATCCCTCCTGGCCAAGCCCTGCAGCCAAACTGGCTCCGTCCTCTGACACAGAGCAGGCACCTGGGGAAGGCCTTGGGCAAGCTCACCCCCTCAGCCACACAAATGTGTGGGGGTAAATGGGGGTGGGACAGCACAAACCTGCAGGTATTTAACACAGTAAGTGATTTAAATGAGAAACTGCGCCCGAGGAAGAGTCACATCCCTGGGATTTTCACTTCCTCAGACTGGGATAAAGATGGGACAGAACAGGGCTAGGAAGAGGCAGGACCTGCACATCGCTCCCATGGCAGCACCAATAATTGATGCCCACCTACATCACTAAATTTGGCCTCCAAATCCCCCAAAATCCAGCAAGATTCAGTGCAAGCCTCAGGAATGCCAGCAGTGCCAGCTCTGTGCCTTATCAGGGTGCAGACCCAGCTGGGTGCACAGCTCTTTCCTCCTTCCTTCCAGAGGCTCTGCTGCCTTGGCAGAGAAAGTTCTCTCCACAGGCACAGGATTTAAATATAAATGGAGAGCACAAGCAATTCCACATCGTGGAAAAAAACTCCATGTGCTTGAACAGATGGGTTTTACAGCTCCAATTATTACATTTCATTGTCTGGTGCTGGCAAAGTCCAAGCTTCATTATGCTCCAAAAACAACCAGGGGCTGCTGGCAGGCTGTGATTTGGGGAGGAAAGAGCAAGTGGGCAACCACAATGTGGGGCAAGGCAGGGGACAACACCCCAAGGTGACCCCTGGGGCCCAAATGAGTCAAAATTTATGTTTTGCCTACCAGAGATGCTGCAGTGAACAATTCACTGTTACCCACAGGGGAAAAATAATCTTTTTGCTCCTGGCACCTGCCTTGCTCAAGAGAACCAAGGTGGGAAGGAAGGCAGGAACCATTTTCATGGAATGGCTGCCCTAGGACATGGTCAGGATTCCAAGAAACAGAGAAAAACTCAAAGTTTTTACATTTGCTATAAATTATTTTTGATGGTTGGCTTTCGCCATACGTTGTATTAATTATTAATTATACTGTAGGTTATATTAGGGATTATAATATTGGGCAGTATGATATTATCCAGTGGAAATACCAAGGGTGTAAGATATATGTTAAAGGTTTAACGCTCTTGGGGTGGCTTTGACTGTACAGGTTTGGTTTCGGGGGCCGGGTGAGTTTGTGTGCCAGGGCCCGCGCTGAGGGCAGCGAGCGGCTGCCGGCCGGACCCGGCGAGCGCCGCCATGGAGGGGCCGAGAGCCCCGGCCAATGAGAGCCGCGCTCGCCTCAGCGGCAGAAAAGCGCGGGCTCGCGGGAGATTGACAAGGGGGCGTGGCCAGGCAGCGCCCGGGGTTCCCCGGCCTCAGGCACGGGGGTATAAAAGGCCAGGCCGCCATTTTGAGGGCGAGCTTCTGGCGACCGGCCGAGCTCCCAGCGCGCTGTCCCTGTCTGCTTTGCGAATACCTTTCTGCGTTCTCCCTAAATTTTAATAACTCACATCCATTTTGGATCTGGGTCGTTTATAACATTTTACATTTATAACCGTTTTACATTACGGTTCTTACATGGGGACCAGCTGGAAGGATTCCAAGGTCTCACAACATCAAGAGCACCAAGACACCCCAAAAATAGAGAATTTCTAGAGGGATATAAAAGCCACCAGCTCCTCACACGTCAGTCCAAGCCTTGAGAGACCCAATTCCTGCCCTCCCTGGTTTTCCCCATCATGGAACACCAAGGCTTTGGCAGCCAGGGCATCCACAACCTGCAGGAAACTTCACCAACCCTCAGTCCTGCCTCAAAACTCCCAGCAGGGATGCTCCCAAATCCAGGTGGTCACACCCAAATCTTACTGAGCAGCAAAGCCCTTCCTTGGGACAGAGCCAGCTCTACACACATTCTTTCATTTGCAGCTCCTGTGACAATTTGTGTCCCTGGAACTGCTGGCTCTCATCCATTGTTGGATGTTTTGGCTGCGGGATGCCCTGGAATTCACCCCAGGCGTCGGTAACACACCCGAACATTGGGTTCGTCTCTCGAGCAGCAAGTTCAGCCCCGGCTTCAGAGCACCCCTGGCACACCCAGCCTGGAATATTCCCTCTGCTGACAGGGAAAAGCCCTGGGGCTCTGCACGGGAAGAATTCCTGCCCTGGCATGGCCGGAAGAACGCAAAACAGATTTATTTCTCCTCCTCTAAATGCAGATAAAGGCCCAGCAAGAGGGCAGAGCCTCAGGGGCACGCCACACATCACATCTGAGCAGCAACAGGAATTTTGTGCTGTCTTTAAGTGTCAAATCTTCCTTCCTTTTTCCATCACTGAGTTTCAGAAGCAACCAGAGGCCCAAGGCATTTTAAACATGAAATTATTACTTTCCAAACCAAGAAAAAATAAAGTATTGAGAAAGGGCAGCTTTTGCATCAAGTGAAGCCTCTTGGAAACACTTTTTCCCGTTAAAAATGAAGTAAAAAATCCTGATGCTGCTCTACAACCTGAGGACTTAAAGTCTTCTAAACATGGACAATTATTGACAAACAAGGAATTTTTTAACAGAACTCTTCCCAATCCTCACTAATTCAGTTGTAACAGAATTTCCAGTTTTACCTGGACCCCGGCCAAGCTTCTTGCTTCCTAAAAATCCTGCATAATATCAAAGAGCAGGAAGGGTGGAGCTCATTATTTATCCTCTCCCACCTGCACCTCCCACCAGCCTCCAGTCCTTTTCCAGCGGTTAAAGTGCTTGACATAATTAGGCGCTAATTGTTAGCAGCTGTAGCCATTATCAGTTTAATTTCTAATTAATTGTCACAATTATTGTTGCCTTGCTTACCCCGTCTCAAGAAGTGTTTGTTAGAAAGGCAAATGTTACGTGGTAATTAACTGGCTGCCGAATTTTCAGCGGTTAATTAAATATTCTGAATCTGTTGCTATCTTCCTCCTTACACAGTTAATGAGTCAGGGGTCAATTAAGAGTGTTTTAACCTGGTCTGCTGGCAGAGAATTTATTACATCAGGAGGAAATTTGAAGTTGCTTCTCATCCACAAAAAAATTGTAGGAAACCAAAGTGCTCCAAGCGCATCCTTGAGGGGTTGTTCGGTTGGGTTTTAACATTGTTATGCCCCAATCTTCTCATTCTGGTGGAAAAAAAAATGCCTCCAAGCTTTAGTAGGGAAATAAATGCACCTCTCAGTCGGGTTATCCAGGGCAGGGTGAGGAGGGAGCTTTCCCTGCAGCAGCCAAGATATTTCTGGGATAATTCACGTTGTCCAAAAAATTTTGGATGAGCACACGCAGAATTTTGGGGACACTGTGCAACACAGAGAGCCCTTCCTTCCCTGGCATTCCTGCCCCACTTGGACACTTACTCACCTCCCTGCTCACTCTGGCTGCTGTCACCATCAGTGTGTCCCTTTTCACCTCCCCGGTGACTTTCTGAATTTCATTGTTTTGACCAAGGGTTGGATCTGTGCTGCCTCACTCTCCTTCCCCCAGCCCAGCCCCGCTGTGTTTTCCACAGCCAAAGTTCTCCATCTACCACTGGCTGCTAAAAAAAGTCCCCAAACCTTCATTTATTTGCTGCCACAGCATGGAACAACTCAATCCCCAGCCCAGGCCCCCAGCCACGTGCGGGATCTGCAGCCAGCAGCAGAAATCTGATTTTTGAGCTTGGTTTAAACTGCACAAAGTCCTTCAGCTTGGCAGGATCGCATGGAACCACGATTTAACCCTCAAACCCATGTTTTCCACACACCTCTCACCCGATGTTGTGCCAGACAAAGCCTTATTTTCCCGTTTCCCACTTTCAGATGTTCCCTTTGTGCCCCTTGTTTTCAGACTAACAGGATTTCCTCCCTCTCCAAGCCCATCCCTGCACCAGGGCTGCTCTTTCCAGCGCAGAGAGCCATCGGTGATGAATATTAATTGCTTTAACATCTTGTTGTGTCGAGGCCCAGCGCCTTTCCCTGCTTTGGCTCGTTGCTAGGGAACTGGGAATGGCAACTCATGGATTTCATCTGCTCCAGGGCCCACTTGGGTTGCAAAGCAGCAGCCACAGAGCAGGATT
Source organism: Dicrurus megarhynchus (assembly GCA_013399195.1). Classification (NCBI taxonomy): domain Eukaryota; kingdom Metazoa; phylum Chordata; class Aves; order Passeriformes; family Dicruridae; genus Dicrurus; species Dicrurus megarhynchus. Next base: position 354,093 of record VXAD01000591.1, read on the forward strand.
CGCCCGTTAATTATTTAGAGGCTAATAAAAGAAAGGAGAGGAACGGGAAAATCAGTGTTTTTTCTCTCTCCTCCCAGTTTGGCTTTCAGACAACACAGGATCATTAATCCCCAGGGCCAGGCGGGTTTTTGTCACAGCCCCTGGAGCGGGGCAGGGACGGCAGAGCTGAGCTGCACCTCCCAGAGCACCTCAGCAAACAGCTCCAATTCTGGGAATTTAATTGCCCGGAAATTGTCAGCATCGCATTCCCTCATTTCCCTGCTAATTTGGGATGTGAACGAGCCGAGCCGAGCAGCCGAGCTCAGCCTGTCCCTGGGCAGGGACTGTCCCCGCTGCTCCTCCTGCCACCAGCCCAGCCCTGGTGGATGCCCTGGGGATCACTTTGAAGGGATCAGCCTGGAGATGTTCCCTCTCATCCCAGCTGCCCCTTTTCCCTCTGCTTGTGCCCCAGCGTTTGGCCCCAGATGGCAGATTTGATGTGTTTGCTTCTTGCTGGAGCTGAGCGAGGGATGGAGGTCATTTATTCCTCCTTTTTAAATCTGCCATGGAATCCATCTGATTGTCCCCAAAGTGCCATCCCGCCAGAATCCAGATGGTTTTTGGGATGTCAGAGCGATCCATGTGTCCCATGGCAACCCTCCTTCCTCAGAGCACAGGGCTCTCATTGCTCCGCTGCAGACCCACTGCTCCAGAGAAGCAAGACACACAATCCTGGAATGGTTCGGGTTGGAGGGACCTAAAAGCCCATCCAGTCCCACCCCCTTCCATGGGCAGGAACACTTCCACTATCCCAGGCTGCTCCAACCTTTCCTTGGACACTTCCAGGGATCCAGGGGCAGCCACAGCTGCTCTGGGAATTCCATCCCAGCCCCTCCTCACCCTCCCAGGGAAGGATTCCTCCTCAATATCCATCTAAAGCTGTTCCTTGCACACTTCATGCCACGACACATGTCAGTATAAACACCCTTTAATGTACAGGTAATTGCCATTACTCATCCCCATCCTGAGCTGTTCCCAGCAATATTTATCCCCTTGGCAGCAGTTGTTCTGCACCTACTTGCTCAGAGTTGGTTTTACAAGGATCCTCCTGCTTTGGCACCGAGGAGATTGATTATAGTGATTACTTTAATAGTTGGAAAAAAGGAGTTTTATAGCAAGCAGCGTGTTGGCACTGCAGGATGGCTCGCCCTGCTTTCACTCCCAGGCAGTACAAGCGTGCATTTACTGGGGGAGTTCAGCCCCCAAAGCTGTGTTAAGGAATTCTCTGTGCTCCCAGAAGTGTCAGAATTTACCTGTGGCCTCCACTCACCTGCAGGGGAAGATGAGAACAGGGCAGGAAAAAGATGCAGAATTGTAGCACGTTAATACAGTAACAGATAACATTTATTCCTCTGTGATTTCGCATCCCTGGAAGTGCCCAAGGCCACATTGGACGGGGCTTGGAGCACCCTGGGATAGTGGAAGGTGTCCCTGCCCATGGCAGGGGGTGGCACTGGATGGGCTTTAAGGTCCCAACCCAAACCATTCTGTGACTCTCTGGACAGTTAAGATCCTAAAACTACAGATCCCTTCCCTGCATTTTGCAGGAATCACCAATCTTAGGGCCGTTCGTGTTTGGACTCATCCCAGTTCTCCTGGGGCAGAACGGGTGTTTTACACCTTTCCTGAGGGCTCCCTTTTCCGCTCATCAATAACTCAGGAGCTCTCTCTGAGCTCAGAACAGGCAGAGACTCTTCAGGGAGAGCTTTTCCTGGTTATTTCTCTCGGAGCCATTACAAGACACTCAACCAACCCAGGCAAATCAACACACCACCACGAGGGGAGCTCAGCACCTTGAAATTAAATTGTCGTGGAAACCAAATGGCTGCCCTCAAATCCCCAGGACAGGGATGAGCCTGCATGATAAACAACTTTTAATGGCTCTGCTGGCACCACGGAGAAATGTCACTGCCTCCCTAAATACCTTTGGGGGAGAGCTGCTCTGTCTGTACACTGAATTTCCCTCTTATTATCAGTGCCTGCGAAGTTGTCACTGCACAGGGACTGCAGATCTCCTCACACTCATTTCCCTCTCTGTTCACATCAGCTGTCCATCAGTATCCAAGGAGAATTTTTCCTTGGGACAGTTCCAAAGCAAGGCACCCTGTTCCCCCTCTGGAAGGACAAGGCACATCCTCCTGGAAATCCATGCCCAGCCTGCTTAATGCCAACCCCAGTCCAGATTTATTCTGTGGTAAAACACAAGTCCCCACTATCAACACCCTCACCCTGCTTCCCTTTTGGGGCTCACTTGAATATTTTCACCACCCTCATGCTTTTATTTCACAATTCCATGTTGGAGGTGGTGAAAACATTTTTTAGGTTTTGCTTTGTGGCTGACTGCTTTCCATGGTTAAAGATTGTAGCTCATTACACCAACTGCACTTCCCTGGATTCCTTCCGGGGTGCATGGATGGCAAGGAATGGTTTGCAGAACAAAAAACAGCAGTGTTGGAGCTCACTGTATTTTAACTTTCACTCCCATTGTACTGCCTATGAATTTTTCTTTAATCATCTAGATTACAGTAAATTCAGGATTTAGCAGGAAACCAAGTGCCTGGAATGGGAAAAAGGGAGGATTCAGAAATTCTTGCGCATTTGGAAAGGCAGCAGATAGCCTTGGATTCTGTCCTCCCAAGCAGTGCCAGGTGCTCACTGCCATGAACATCTGAGGCCTTGATAAATTGGTTCCATCAAAGGTGCCAGAGGATTTTAATCAGGGGGTAAAAGCGATATAGGAAAGGTGGAAACTGTAAATAAAACAGGCGGCCAGTGGCAATTTATCCCTTGTGTTTCCACGAGCCACTTTCAGCTTTGGCCTTTTCAGGGGAAGCAACACCCGCAAGGTTCACACCACCAAGATCCTAGAAATCACAGAAAATCGGGATTTCCGGTGTCCAGAGCCTTCCCATCCCTGTGGCAGCCCCGTCCCTGCTCCCCATCATTGTCCCCATCCTTTGCAAGTCGTTTATCCCCATTTCCCTGCATTAATTCCTCCATCCCAGCGCTGCTGCTCTCCCTTATCAGCAGGTGCTGCAGCCCCAATTCCCTCTCTGTTGTCACTTTGATGCTGCCAGTTTACATTGTGTCCCTGTCGCAGATAACACCGCCGCTCCTGCTTCTTCCTCTGTCGTTGTCTCTCCCTCCGGCTCCTCTTTTTCCCCCCGGAGTTTCCTTTCTCCTCTCCATTGTGTGCACACAAAGCCCCTCTCAGATTGCGTAGTCCTGTAATTGCTCCCGTATCTCTGAGGAAGGGGAAAACTCGCTCTGATTTGATCACCTTATTTTCCTCTGCGTGCCTGATAAACGCTGCCACGAATCCGTCTGTTTTCGGTGCTGTAGCTGGCGAGGAGTGAATAAAACCCTTACATAACAGCATGTCAAATTACAGATTCCCTGTCACCCATTCTCGCGGCGGCTGCTGCTGCTAGCACACCTACAGCCTTTATCTTCAGAGAACTCTTTCAGAGAATTCTCAGGTCTTTTCCAGGGGCAGAAGATGCAGGAGCAGCTGCTGGGCAGGACATTCCCTTCCAGGTGAAATTCCCCCATTCCAGGGGAGTATTTTTCCTGATGTTTTTCCAAGACTGTGAGTTTCCAGCACCATTCCTGGGTGCCACAGCAGTGCCTGGCAAGTGTGGATCACAAAATGAAGCAGCAGCATCACCTCTGCTGCCTTTTCTGCAGAGGATTAGCCAGTGTTTCCCCAGTCACAGTAAATTCCACAATAACGATATTTTTGCAGCAGGAATTGCATTCCAATCAAATCAGAGCAGTTAGAGCTGCTGTTATTACCCCACCATCAGTACACCTGCACTAAACTCAGCCTGGGGACAGCTTAGCACAGAAAACCAAGACTAAAATTGTCCTGTGAGTCTTGGAGTTTTGGGTTCTTCCTCTTCCACTTGGTTTTCTTCTTCTTAACAAGGACAAAGAAACCACTGGTGCTGCTGGGCACCTTTTAGTGGGTATCAAAACCAGAGCCTCATGCAGTTGGGCAGTGGAGTGGATGAGTGTGAGGAAAAAAACAGGGAATTTCAGTCCAAACCACAATCCCTGGATCTGAGGAGCTGAGAAAGAGCCTCAGATCGGGGGAAATCTCACCCAGGGCCCAGCATCTCCTTTATTCCCTGATGATATCCCTGTGATGGAAAGGTGAAGGGATTTTTGATTAGACTTTGATGCGTTTTCCTTCCATCTGTGTGTCCGAGCTCTCTTTACACCCGAATTAGCAGTTCAAGGATGGCTCAGATGCCAAGGGATGGTTTGGGATGCTGGGAAGAGAGGCTGAACAACTGTTCTGTCCTGCCTCCCCCAGATCCCCCAGAAAGCTCAAAGGCAGCACATTCAGCAGCACAGATAAAACCCTCCCGAGTTTTACAAGCAGACAAAGTGTTTTATTGGCACAGACTCTTTTTTACTAACCTGGCATAAAAGCTATCAAACTGTATAAATAAACCTGGGGAATTATCTCCTCCCTCAGCCAGGACCCTCGCTGGGCCCTGAATGGATTCATTTTAAATGGGTTATAAATTTCTGATAAAGGATATTTCAGCTCCAAATTGCAGATTTAACGAGGCTTTCGCTGCTCTGCTCCTCCACCTCTGCAGGGCAAGGCCAGGCTCTCGGGGGGGCTGAACCAGTGGGATTTGGGGCTGGGATGTGCCCTATCCCCTCTCTGCATCCCAGAAAGGTGCTGGGGGGCTCAGCACCCTCTGGAGCTGAGGAGACCCACTGTAATACTTTCCACACTCTGGGGCTGCCCAGATTTGAACCTCCAGGCACCAGAACTAACCCAGGCTCAGCTTTGCAAATTTGGGCTTGGGTGTGGATGTGTCTGAGCTCCTGGGACTCAGGGGACAGGGGACAACACACCCAGGCTTGGGCTGCTGCTGTGCCAGGCACGGTTCCACTTCCCACCTGCGCTTTTCCCACTTAATTTAAAAGCAGATTTGGGCATGGAACTGTTGTGGGGCGAAGGGAGGGAAATCCAGACAGAAGAACAGTCCTTGCTGGTGCCTGGAGCACATAAATACAGGGCACTTGGGCAAGGAGAGGCCAGGTGAACTTCCAAAGCAAGGCGAGGATCAGGGATGCACCGGACCGAGGGGATCACTCCTCTCCCCAGCTCCTCTCCCCACTCCTCACCCACCCCTCTTCCCCTTTTTGCAGAGGAGTAAAACTGGAACAAGGTCAGAGAATGAACAACCTGTGCCTGAATTCCCAGCTCAGCTGAGAGGAAGCTGCTGGGAGATTTGGGAGCAAAGCTCGGGGTGCTGTTGGGCAGAGCGGGGCTCTTTGCCACCACAGGTGTTTTGTGACACCATGACTTTGTCACGAGCGATGTTTTGCTGAGCTGCGAGCGACTTCCTTTGATACACCCAGTGTTAAACGCGCTCACGTTCCCCCAGAGAGCCCTCCCAGAAGAAAGGCAGATGCTAATGAGTGTTGTTGGCTCTGCAGGCTTTCAAATCCGTGCTTTCTCCTTTGGTCAAAGGAAGTTCTTTTATCCGCAGCGCTTTCAGATGTGCTCTGCTCGTGCTGGAAGACTTAACAAGAGAGGAGATTTTATTAGCAGCTCCTCACGGTGGGCTGGGACTGACAAATTAAAACCCAGTCCACACACTTCAGACAAACGTGCCAGTGATCTGCTCCCTTCCCTCCAGGAACTGCCTGCCAGAGCTGCCTCTGCCATACAAAGTAAGGGAGAGAGCGAAGCTCCCAGATTTCAGCAGCAGGGAAGGGATTTTTAACCATTTTTTACCCTTATGAAAGCTGGATCCAAACCACATCGAATTCTAAATCCCACTGGCCTCAAGGTTGTGCTGCAAAGTTGTTTTTCATGTGGTATCCAGGATCTTTAGGGTTTTGATCTAGGTAGAAGCACCACCAGCAGCTTTTTACTTTGATATTTCCCCACCGTCTCCTCAGAGCTCTCCCTGCCCAGCTGCACTGGCACAGGCACCTTCCAGCTGGTTTCCAGTGGGAATTTTCACCTGGAAACAGCTCCGGTGTTTTAAGGAAGCAGGATATTCACAGAGGGAGGATGGGTGACCTTCCCTGCAGCCCTGGCACCGATTAATTTGGCCTTTCACCAAAGCCCTCCAAAGAAATCTGGTGGAACAGACCTGGGAGCATCCATCCCTCATGGAAAGGACTTTAAATGCTCCCATTCCAGAGGCCTAAACCCCCCTGGATCTCCCTGAGCACCCCAAGGAGCTCTGCCCTGCCTGGGAAATCAAAACCCAAGAGCTGCTCATGTGAGAGAGCCCAAACAGGGGGTGCAGCCAGGAATTCATGTTTGGGAAGACAGTTTGATTTGATTGACTTTAAAAAGATGTTTCCCTCCCCGTTCATAATGAAGTGAAGGAAGCCAGAGGCAGAAATTACAAACCCAGCCTGCCCATTGCTTTGGAAGCATCTTTAAATATTTCCCTCCCACAGCCAATGCTGGCTCGTGAGCAACAAATGACAGGCAGAGGAGAGCAGATGAGTATCTATTTATGCAGGAAAATGAAGTGTATGAATAGTTATTTTGAGGACAAATGTATTTTGACAGGTATCTAATTTCACTCTGTTGATAAAATGCACTTTCTTGCTTTCTGGAGTTGATGGCTGGTTGGGTTTTGGTGGGTTTTTTTTTTATTTGCAATCTTTGTCGGTAGAAAAAAAGAGGAAAAAAAACCCACCCTGAAAATTATATTTGTCAAACATCAGAAAGCAATTTAATTTATTGTCATCACAAATGTGTTTTTTAAAAAAAATGAAATCAAACAGTCAGGCACTATTTATTCAGCACAAACCCCACATTAACGGAGAGTTGTGGTGAGGCACAAGCACACAGGGGAGGACCCTGGGTAACCTGGCAATGAAGGAGAGCCCACAAATGTCTCCCCAACTTGGAATTCCAAACAAAACAGGAGAAAAACAGCATTACAGCTGGAATCAGAGCTCAGCTCCCCACTCACAGAGATAATTCCGTAATTTAAGTACCAGGGCCAGCTCCCCTCTGCTGGAATTGCTTTTGTTGCTGTTGTGGAAATGGTTTTGTGACTGCCTGGAGTAATTCCTGTGGCTGCTGCCCTTTGGGAATGTTCTTTGGAGAGAATCACACCCCACAAACATGAACTTCCCTCTCCTTGTGGGATATGCCCCATTCCTCATCCCTAAACAATTCTGGGAAGCCCCAGCAAGCAGAGCCGGCAGGCCACAGCTCCTGAGCCCTCTTTGCCTGAACCCTCCTGAACATGGCCAGTCCCATCCCTGAGGTATCAGTAACTGATCAGCTCCATGCCAGCAGCACAAACACCTCTGGCTGAATTCCCACTGTGTCTCTGTGCCACGGCTGCTCCCCTGACATTCTGTGGGAATCTCATGGATCTGAAGAGCAGGGCAGGGTATTTACTGCCAGGGAAATACTGGCCTGGGGAGGCTGAATTTAGAGAGCGAGGCTGCTGGGCTGGAATTCTGTGGAGGAATGAACACCTCAAAAGCAATTTTCCTTCAAAGTTAATAAAGAAACCCTACAGTTGGAACAAAAGTGAATGACTAAATCATCTGCCATAAAAAAAGGAAAGGAACAGCAGTTCTCTGACTCTCAGTCCTCCCACACACCTTCTCAGCTGTCCTGGGCTGCCTTGTGTCCTGAACTCCCTTCTTGTCACTTAAACCAGGTTGGATTTCTTGCTGAGGCCCATGCTGTACAATTTTGGGACTCTGTGGGCAGGGATACGGACCCCCAGCCCCTGCAGGACTGAGCCCTCCCAGTGAGGAATGAGGGATGCCACGGGAGGGGGACGCTGCAGGGCTGGGAGCTTGGGGACACACCTGACTGGCCCTGCTCAGCCAGGCTGCCCTCCAACCCCCCCTGGTGAGCTCCCCGTGTCCCACTGACAGATTTTATGGATTGGAAGGCACTGAATGAACTCTGAGTGCAGTTCATTGCCACAGACAAAGGGCACAAAGCTTTCCAGGTGCTGCCTGGGTTTATTCCAGTTTTTCCCAGAAAAATCAGGCCATGCCCATCCCAGGCTCAGCTCCAGCACCCACACCCCCAGCAGCTCCTGCTGATCTCCCAGTTCCTAAACCCCACAAACCATCCCAGCCCCAGAGCAGTTCCCTGCCTGGAGTTTCCTGAGGAGAGAGAAGCCAAGAGGGCTCGGAGCAGCCCCAGAGAGGGGAGGGAGCTGTGCCTGGGCAGGGGGAGGCAGGGAAGCAGCTGAGGGCACGGGATGCTGCTGCAGGATCGTGGTGTTGCTTAGCAACCCTGCACCTGCAGTTCCTGGGATTGGGATGTGCCCGAGCCTCTGCTGGGGCTGGAGCGGTCACTGCCGGCCGGGAGTGACCACGGCCAGCCCTGCCCCGGCTCTGTCCCAGCCCAGGCACCACCTCCCCTGCCCGGATCGGGGCTCGCCCAGCAGCACAGCCCCGTGTCCCCACAGCCAGGGCTGCTCCTCCCTGCTCCCGCTCAGCTCCGCATCTGGAGAGCGGCTGCAGGCTCCGATTCCCTCCGGGGGGCGATTCCTGCTCCCAGCTCCGGAGCTCCCCTCCCACGACGGCTTTGAAAGCAAAGCAAAGCAGAGTAAAATCTACGAGCTGCTCTGAGCCCAGCCCAGGCAAATCTGAGTGGCTGAAGCACCCCCCTGCTCCCAGCTTTTGGCAGGTTTTGGGATCCCCACCCTCATTCCAGCCCTCTCCCGGCACATCTGCACTGCTGACAGCAACAGGCTCCCTTCACCCACCCCCTCCAACACTCCAGATGGACAGCCAGTCACTCCCACTCCTCAGGAACGATCCAGATTACTCTCCCTTCTGGGTTTAGTGCTTAATCCCAAACATTTATCATATTTTACTCCAAGCCTCCTACTCCTGTGCGTGCTCGTTCTTCCCCAAAGCTGCTTTTTCTTCGCAATCTCTTTCATTATCTCCTCTGCAGCAGCGTCTCCAGCTGGTCCCTGTGGCTTTGCTGGGCTGAGGGCTGTGCATCCCTCCGAGGGGAGCAGCAAGCAGCCCTCTGGAGCAGGAGCTCTGCCCTGGCTGGTGCAGGGAGGAAGGATAATTGTGGCATCCTCGGGAACACTCTGCGCCTGGAGCTGCGTCCTGGCAGGCTCCGCGTTTCAAAGGGATGCAAAGGAGACTCCTCCGTTCAGAGGTGGAAAGGAGCGATCCTGCGAAGAGCTGACTTAGCCACCCCCCCACTGCCACCGCAGCCACCTTCCCTGGAGGCCAGGGAGAGGCAGATGCGCTGGCACAGCCGCCCGTGGCTCCCCAGTGGTGCCAGCTCCAGAACACCTCCTTTTGACCTCATTCCTATCCCTGATTTCCCACTTTCCCTTGCTTTTGGGGCCGTTTCCCCAGGAGAAGCAGTAAGAACCTGGTGCTGTTCAGAGCAGGGAGTGTTTGTTTGTGGCAGTTCCAATGGCTTTGACCCTGCAGGAACAAGGACACGATTCCCTTCCCTTCAGCAGGACAAACCCAGAGCAAATCTGCTGTTTTGCTTTCAGGACAGCACAGCTCTGTGTAACCACCGCCTGCTCGGCTCCCCTGCAGTTTTGTTGCTGTTCTGGCCAGGTTTCTTAATCCAAAGGCTGACAATCAGGAAAATTCCACTTTTTTTAAAGGAATAACTGCAGGAAAAAAAACCAAAAAAACAAAAAAAAAAACCCCAAAAAACCACCAGTTGTAGCTGCAAAAGCAAACCCACGGGATACTGGGACAAATTTGGGCTGGCGAGCCCATCCTCACGGCAGTGTGGAGAAGCCCCCAGGATCCCAATCCCCGTTTTCTGTCCCAGAAAAGGGCCGTACCCGGCGCTGCTGGGCGTTGCCATGGTTACCGCACGGTGTCGCGTAGCAACGAGCTAAGCCGAGCATCACCGAGGCGTTTTTCCCTCTTCTAAATTCCTTCCCCTCGTGGATTCAGCCAAGTGCGTTGGATTGATCTCCAGCCGCAGCACAAACACGCAGCAGGGAGCAGCCACCGATTGATTTTGGGGCCGGCCCGGCCGTGGGGGATGTGACAGGAGCGGGGAGCTGCCCCAGGAACCAGGGGTGTGACCCACCTGGGCGGGTGGGACGGGCTGGAACAGCCTCGGGGGGATGGGAATTCCAGGGGAATGGGGATGGGAATTCCAGGGGGTGGCCGCAGACTGGAGATCCCGTGCACAGCAGGGCCAGATCTCACATGAGAATCGCATTTCCACCTCCACACTCCACAGCCAGCTCTTCCTGCCGGGCCCAGGGGCACAAAAATTGTCCAGGACCTCCAGAGCACTTCCCTTCAAACTCCCAGCATCTTTTCCTTGTGCTTTTGAGGCTTCAGAGCTTTCCAGCATTGCCATTCCTGGCAAGGGAAGCATCCGTCCGTTCTCCTGCTGCTCCAGGAGGGGACTGGCAAGCGTGGCTGACACTCACAAGCTCAGCCCAGGCTGTGCCAGGGGAGAAACTGCTTTGGTCCCCAGGATTTGTGCTCTGATCCTCACACCCCACCCCTGCCACTCCCCCCCATTCCTGCACTCCCCCCGTCCCCAAACCTCCCCCAGAGCCGTGCTGGGCACATCTGCACTCCTGCAGTCACCTGCAGGGACACGTGTGTGCATCCCTGCCTGGATTCATCCCTCTCCTGGAGCCTGTCCCTGCCAGCCTGACCCCTGCCACCCCCAGCATGTGTCCCCAGCTCAGTCACTTGGTGTCTTACTCCAGGAGCTGCTGTGGGAGAGGTTTTTATTTCATTCTGTTGTTGCTGTGTCCGTGAGGGGCTGTCCAAGCAGATCTAGCTCAGGAAGCACGGTGAGCCCAGTGTTTAGAGATGATTTCCCTTCCCATCCAGGGGTTCACCTCTGCTGACCTCCAGCCCTCTCCCCTCAGCCAGCATCATGCTCCTCTTTCCCTGTGCTGGCTGTTTGCTGTACTGACTCTTTTCCATCTGTTCCCTGGACAAAAAGGGGATAAAACTTCTTCCTGAAAGGCTGACATGGAGAATCCACTGCTCCTTTCATGTGCTGTTGGTGTGAGGGGGATGAAGTTCTGGAGGTCCTGAGCAGTCAGGCATGGGGGAAAAAACAACAAAAAGCCATAAAGTCATTCAAGCCAGAAAAGTCCCCTTGCAGATTCACCTTCAGCCACAGAAGAGAAACTTTTCCCTTTATTTTCTTATCAAACACAGAATTGAGGCTGGGTCCCTGAAGGGGGCTGTGAGTTTCGGATACCTCCCTGGATCTGCAAAGGGAGGTTTTATATAAAGGCTTGAGCTCTTGGGGTGCTTGGCACCTGCTCTGTGCAGCAGAGACAGACACCAGCAGGGAGACCTTGGGTTCAGCTGCCCAAAAATGACAAAAGAGGGAAAACATCAGAAAGGAGCGAGGCAAACCAGGAGCAGCAGGGCTGAGGGACCCCGCGGAGAGCGGAGCAAAGGAAGATGTTCGTGTTTGATGAGCGCTGCTGGCTTTAGCAGTGAAGGATTCAGGTGTTCAGCCTCACCCTGAGCTCACAGATAACACCCCAAGGACCACCCCAGCCCTGGGGAACACTGACACTGAGACCTCTCTCCACCCTGCTGCAAACCCAAACCATGGCCCCGACCCCACTGCCTGCAGGTAGCACCGCAGTCTGGGCCAGGATTGCTCAGACACTCCCATGAGCGGGGCTTTTCCCCATTCTTGCTCCCTGCTGTGGCCACAGAGCGCCTCAGGGAGCAGCACCTCTGCACAGCGGCTGTGCAAACACACCGGGGATACAGCAAAGGCATCCTGGATTGATCCAAAAAGCAATTCCAGACAGCAGAATGAGCTGTGACTGCAAGCTCTGCATGGATTCCACAAGAATTCCTTTTCCAGGGCGATTTGGAATATCCAGGCTGATTTTCCTCGCACGGGGAAGCAGCAACATCAGCTCTATCCATGCTTTTATTTCAAATAACTCCTGACACTTCCCCTGCCTGCAGCTGCCACTCAACTTCTTCCCCCACCAGAGGCTTGGGGCTCGTTTTGTCACCATCTGGGAGCTGTCACTTGGCTGTGCCAGCCAGGCCAGCTCCCTGCTGGCCCCCAGGGCTGCAGGAGCCCGGTGGCTTGGTGGTGGCTGGCACAGATCAGGCTCTTTGCCACAGAAGGGAGGCTGTGCCCTCCTGGGTCAAAGCAGCCCCTCCATCCTCCTTCCCATAAAATCCCATTATACCATCTGGGAAGCTGAAATTAATGTGTGTCTAATTCCCAGAGGGCAGAATTTCCCAAAAAACTCTGTTTTGGCATCACTGGTTGAGCAAGGACTGGGCTTCAGGACTCCCCATTGCCCCAAAATAATATTTAAAGCGGAGCCTTTCCTTGGCAGGGGAGCCTTTGGTATCCTAAATTCCTCTTTTATTGAGGGAATTCAGTTGCTTCTGGCACCCAGGACAGGTAGAACCACCCCAAATTTCAAGCTGGAACTGAGACAACGATGTTTGCATTGTTTTTCCTCTGACAGATCATTTTCCAGATTAAAAAAAAAAACAACACAAAACCACAAAAAAAACCCCACTCACAACAAGAAAAACAAATTGTTATAATCCAACCAACAGGTGGCAAGGGAGCAGCTTGCCTTACATTCTTGTTTGTAACTAAGGGGATCTCCTGGGATTAGCGTTGTTCTTGCCAATATGAGAAGTTTATCTGCGAGTTTCCATCCTCACGGGGACTGAGCTGCATTAAACCCAGCCCACAGCTATTGTTCAGTGCTCCCAGCCCCATCTCCACTTAAAGCACGGCCTGGAGGGATCAGCGGTGCCGATCTCTGCGGATGGCACAGATCAGCCGAGGCGCTGAGCATTGCACCGCGCTCTGTGACTGCACGGGAGCCCCGGGATGTGCCCGGGTCCAGCGGGAAATCTCCGGGCTCCAGCCAGGCGGAGCCACTTGACCGAGGCAAACCAACCACGGGCAGCTCAGCTGGAGCACAGGAAAAGGGCAAAAAAAGGGCAAAACCCGAGCTGGTTTTCCCTGGAGGCTGTCCCGGCCAGGAGCAAACTGTGCCCTAATTAACACCAGGAGCAAACCGACAGTCACTGGTAACGAGAACGAGCAGCAGCAAACCCTCCCTGAGCCATTTTCCTGCGGACTGCAGTGGTTTTTGCTCTCTGACCTCCCCACCTCCGCGGAGAGCCTGCAGTGCCCTCGGCTGCTCCGGGTGCCCAGTCCCACGTGGAAGATTTCCACTGATCATTCCCACTGATTAGTGGGGAACAGCAGAGCAATAAAGAATATCCAGAGGCAGCTTCCACCAGCAGGCAACATCTCAGAATGAGAGAGCTGATTAGCCAGGTCGGTGGGGTGAGAGGAATTACTGCTCCATCCCGGTGTGGGAGATCACTGGAGCACTTGGCTGATCCTCTCCTTTTATCAGCAGCAGTTCCTCTTCTCTTCAGAAGCTCTTGCATGGGGTTCAGCCTCTTTAAACACTCTTTAAACACTCCATGTCTTTCCAGGCTCCTACTCACCCTCCAGGGGTTTTGTTAACTCCTCTTTGTGTCTCATGTGCACAAACCCCACAAGGTGAAGCTGTGCCAGCTCAGAGCTTTGATTCCTCATTGCTGGGACCTTTATTAGGCAGCAGATCCAGTCACTGAACTGCTGAACTACAGCAAAATCTGGAGCGTATTTTGTGCAGCACCTGAAATTCATGTTCCACTTAAGAGCAGAAAGCCAAAACATTCTGTATAATCTGATTAACAACCACCTTCCTGCTCGTGCCTCACCTCATTCCGAGCAGGGTGTTCCAGCTGCTCAGCAGAGCAGAGCTGATGCTATTCAGAAAAGCCAAATTGGTCACTTGGCTCTGCTTTTGTACCACCCCGGTCCCAGGACCTTTGCAACCCTTGATGGGATTAACACAAGTGAAAGAAAACACAGCAACTCTGATTCACCGGTGGTGTCTGGCAGGTTAAACTTCAAATTTAACCTCTCTCCCCTGGGACTGTGTGAGAGTTACATGACAGTGCATGGGTAAGAGTTAAATAACAAATAACAATGCATGGGTAGGAGCTAAATAACAATGCATGGGTAAGAGCTAAATAACAATGCATAGGTAAGAGCTAAATAACAATTAAATAACAATGCATGGGTAAGAGCTAAATAACAAATAAATAACAATGCATGGGTAAGAGTTAAATAACAATTAAATAACAATGCATGGGTAAGAGTTAAATAACAATAAATGTGTAAGAGATAAATAGCAATACCTGGGTAATAATTAAATAACCATAAACGGGTAAGAATTAAACAACAGTGCATGGGTAAGAGTGAAATAACAATACCTCAGCACAGAGGGTTAGGCAGTGTAGAAATCAGGTTTTTGTACCAGTTTAGCTCTTACTGACCCAAGTTCCCCTCTGTTATCCCTCCACATCTCCCTTCAGAGGAGGGGCACAGCCCGGGGCTGCAAACACCAAGGCCTTTTGCTCTAGAACAAGTTGAAAACCCTGCAGACTCCCATCAGAAACGGCACTGATGTGACTTTTGTGCTCCATATTCTCCTATTTACACACAGCAGACTCTCAGAGTTCAGTTCCAGGGGCTCCCCTGCTCCCCAGACCTCGGGGGCTCCACCCGGGAGCAGAGAGAGCACAGAAATTGCTGTGTTTGTCTGGTTCCAAGCCCAAAGCCCACGTCAAACAGGCACAGGGGTTCACGGAGCTCATCTCCTTGCTCTGCTCCAGCTCTTTGCTTCCCTCTGGCTCTCTCAGCAGCAGGAGCAGCCTGGATCCTCCACCCCTCCGTGTATTTCGGGTGTTCTGTGACATCTAATGCTGTTGCACAACAGCTGCTCTGCTGCAAGTGTCAACCTGGGCTATTTTTAGCTTTATTACAGTGAAAGGAAGCTTAAAGGAGGCAACTGTGTTCATTACAGTCTCAAGAGCAATTCCCAGCCATCAGCCACTGTCTACATCAATTCTTTTATTAATCTGAGTGCAGCACTCGGGCCGGGGAACGTGTGCCTGCGCTCTCAGCTGCACGCTGGCCTCAGCCTAGAGCCATTTAATTACCTTCTTTAATGAGCAATAAGGCTCTTAAGAGCAACAATTTCCTTCTGCTGATCATTTCTGGGGCTCCCAGACAGAAAATGCTCCCATTTTAACTGGGTTGGGAGGATAAGAGCTGTGGATCATG
Organism: Dicrurus megarhynchus; assembly: GCA_013399195.1. Taxonomy (NCBI): domain Eukaryota; kingdom Metazoa; phylum Chordata; class Aves; order Passeriformes; family Dicruridae; genus Dicrurus; species Dicrurus megarhynchus. The sequence goes on from VXAD01000591.1 coordinate 369,271, forward strand.
GAAGAAATACCAGGCAACTTTAATGGGCAGGATGTGTTTAATGCAGATCCTGCTGCACTTTGCAGGTTTAATTGCACAAGAAATGTGCATAACCAAACTCACAGCCTGTCACTGTGGGAAACTGAATTAAGCATGGCTGACCCCAGCAGAGCACGTGAAAAAAGGACATCTCAAATATTGATGGGGAAAAAGAGGTGTGGAGATGGAGTTTGGGACAGTGGCAGCAAAATCTCCCCAAAGCACAGCTTGGTCTTGGCACCAGCTCCTTCCTGGGTGGATTTAGGGACAGGTAGCTCTGAAAAACCCCAACAAAAATAGCTTTACGGGGCTGCTGTAAAGCGCTTTTCATCTCTCAGGCTTGGAGCTTTTGGGTTCTGTGGTTTCATTTTTGTTTGCCTGTTCCTTAGGGAGAATCTCAGCCCTGACCTGTTTGATCTCCTGAGTGATGAGTGAAGCCCCCCAGGCACAAAAACCCCCTAAAGCCTCCATGGGGATGATGCAGCCTCTCCCAGATCCCGGAGCCACCTTTCCCAAGCAATGAATGCAGGAGGGAAGGGTTGGGTTGGATGCTGCAGGATTTCACCCCCCAGGTCAGCTTTAGGCACTAGTTAAAAAATAAATAGGGAAAAAAAAATACTTGCTAGAGGAGATTTTACCCAAAACCAGAAGGGCCAGGATGTAAAATGCTGCTGGAAATTGTTTTTAAGAGAAATTTGGCAAAAGAAAAATCCCAAACCTGGACAGGCCTTCAGAGGATTCTTGTCAGGAGGGAGTTATCCAAGACTATTTAAAATTATACAATATCTGCTTGCTTTTAAATGGTAATGGTCCCAGGAATGGCTGATCTTATACACTGCCTGAAAAATGCTTTTGATGTAACAAGACAAGAAAGGTTTCAAGATGTTACTGCAAAATTCATGAGTGTTTTTGAGGCACAGGCAAAAATAAGAGTTGATTTAAAAATACACTGGTGTTCTTAGCAAGAAAACAGTTCCTGGCATGGAGCTGCACTGAAAACTCTCCCTCCATGAGGAAGAACACAGAAACCCAGAAAAATCAGAACTCAAAATGCTCCCATTGGGATTTATCTCTGCTCTGGAGCTAAGAAACCACAAAACATGGGCTCAATGAGGTTTCTAGGCCACATTCCCGTCCGTACAAACGCTGCTTAAAAAAGGAGTTTGTGCTGCTCCTCTGCAGCAGGGGAACCCCCAGTTCCTGCTGAGCACTGCACACACCTCCAGCAAAAACTGGAGCCACTGAAGGAGCACCTGGGGGACTGAGTTTCCTTGGCAAAGCCCTGAAATCCCAAAGCTGAGAGTGTGGGTACAAACTCCGAGCGGCTGTGAAAGGAAGGAAGCCCCACTGTGCTTCCATAAAAAAGACTTAAAGAGACAAAATAATTGCAGGGCTTGGCTTGGGATTTTCTACCTCTTGCAGGAAAGGCCATGGGAAAATGCACGTGGCACTGAAGGGAGTGAAAAATTCCCGCTCAGCTGCCGGGAGTTCATCAGGAGCCACTGGAGCAAACGCTGCTGCATTTGTTGCCCTGTGTTTTCATCTGGTGTTCCCAGCAATGACAGCGCTGGGTGTCAGAGCCAGTGGCCGTGAAAAACACAAACAGTGAGAGGGAAAAGCAGAATGTGTTCCCCCAGTGGAGCTGCTGAGGGAAGGGAGAGCAGGGACAGGGTGAGAAGGGACGACATTCAATCCCCGATGTCCCCGGGCAGCCCCGTCTGTGCCTCCTGTCCCACCCCAAAAACTGCTGTCCATGCAGAACCCGCAGTGTTCCTCAGCACTGAGCCACAAAAGGGAGACAAAGGCTCAGGATGTGACCGAGGTCACGCAGGAATTCGGTGTCAGAGCAAGGCACTGCAGTAAAGGTCCCAAATCAGCCCATTCCCCAGCACAGGAGCAATCCTCTCCTGGCTGCTCCTCTCCCCAGCAGTGAGTTAAACCTGCCCAAGCCTCTGCAGCACCCCCTCACCTCCTTCCCCTTCTCTGCAGTCCATTAAACCTCCGTTCTGCCCCTTTTAGCCTCGTGCCCAGGGCGTGTGAGAAGAGCAAAAGCCCGCAAAACAACAGCGTTTCCTCCTTTCAAAGGAACGTTCCAGAGGCAGCCGAGCTGGAATCAGTGCGGCAGGGCTGGGAATTGTGCATGGCAGGGGAGGGTGCCAGCCCTGCCTGCCCAAAAATCCACCCCACGCCTCTCTCAGAGCCCCCGGGCTCCTTCCACTCCTCGGGACCCACCAAATCCTTGGCCTGGGAGCTGCTGGAAGCTCCAGCTGCTGGAGCTGTGGTCGTGGATGGATTCCCAGCTGCAGTGCCAGGAGCACCTCTGGATGCTCAGAGCTGCACATCTGTGCAGGGAGCGAGGTGGAGGGGAGCAGAGCGCTGCCTGGGCAGGGATTGCCATCTGCTGGCACCCAGGGGAAGCCCGGAGCCCTGCCCGGCCTCTGGAGCCAGGGGAATCCAAGGAATTGTCGGGAGCTTTGAGCTGGAAATGCTCATCAAGGATCCCGAAGGATCCCGGGGCCACATCCCCCCAAACCTGAGGGAGAAATTCCTTCCTGGGAGGGGGCTGAGCACTGGGAGTGCTGCCCAGGCAGGCTGGGGGTGCCCATCCCTGGGGATATTCCAGAGCCAGCTGGACACACTCCTGAGTGACCCCGTTCCAGCAGGGAGGGAGGACGAGGTGACCTCCAGTGGTCCCTTCCAACCTGAGCTGTTCTGTGGTCATCCAGCCCAAAGCGCTTCCAGGGATCCCATCGAGTGCTGAGCCCAGCCTGAGCCCAGCCTGCTCTGCCATCCTCACACCTGGTCTGTGATATTATTATTATTGTTATTATTGTTATTATTGTTATTATTATTATTGTTATTATTGTTATTATTGTTATTGTTGTTATTGTTATTATTATTTACCTGTGCCCAGCACCTGCCAGGGCTGCCCAGTCCAGTAGTTAACAAATGACAGAGACCCAAGGTCTGTAATTCCAGCAGAGCAGAGCAAGGCCAGGAGGAGCTGAGCACTGCAAAGCCTCCCAGCCACAGCTGGGTTCGGGTTTCTCCCAGTTCCTGTCACTCCGAGTGCCATGGAAACGCTGGAGCTGCTCCTGGCTGTCCCCTGGGCCAGGTGGGATCTCTCCAGCTGCAGCTCCCTCCCTTCCAGAGGCTGATAAAAGCAAATTCCCAGGACCTGGGATGTCTGTTCTTCCTTCTGATTCCTCCAGCGTCGATCCCATCCATGAAAACACAGGGAGAGACACCCAGCAGTTTTCTTTTTCCATCAGCACATCCCCAGGCAGCGGGGGAGAGCCTGGGAGAGCTGGATTCTGGTTCGCAGCAGGGGAAACTGAGGCCCTGAGGGACACACATCGTTCAGCTGCTCAGGGTGGGTTTTGGGGCTGCTCCCAGCTGATGTTTGACCACCAAATCCCCTCATTCCCCACTGCTCTGAGCCTGCCTGGGCTCCCCTCCCGGCAAACCAGGAGGGCAGGGAACAGCCTGTGCCCGGAGCTATCCCTGACCCCTGCTTCCAGGCAGTCCCGGGATGCTCGCCCTGTGAGGAGTTGCCATGGAGACCCTCTGGCCATGAGCAGGGCCACGGAGGGGCAGTGGGAGCGGCCGTCATTAATTTAAGGCATTAAGGACAATTAGCGTTCATTAGCCGGGGTTTGTTGAGATCGGCACAAAGCAAACAAAGCAGATCCTTGCCCCATAAAACAATGGGATCTGTTCTTCATGGTGCAGATAATGTTCAGGGAGTGGTCCTCGGGAAAAATAAACTGTATTAACCAGCAGGCACAAACAGCAAATCTCATTCTGCAGCAGAAGGATTTATCTCCTGTTCATCTGAAATAAAAACCACGGCCTGTTAATCCATTTCACCCAGAGCAGGCTTTTCTGAGGGCTCGGGGGCTGAGGAGGGAGGGAGGGAGGGAGCTGCAGATAAAACGCTCTGATTCGTGGCCGTGAGCGAAGATCGCCACAGTCAGGGTTGATAGAGTTCCCCGAGAGCAGGAAATCCATCTGGCCTTTATCAGTCATCAGCAGCCATCGGAGGCGAGGCTGCGGAGGTGCCCTCCAGCTCAGGGAGTCCTTAAGACACCGAGCGTGAGGCAGCACTACATAAATTCTGCTTTTGCATCTCTAAATACTCATCATGCAGTGCCACAGCCAGGCTGGGGGATCCAGCACAAGAATTCTAAGCTCTGCCTGTTCCTGCCCTGTTCTAAGCTGGGTTTAACAGCAGCATTTCCTTGCAGGAGGTGTGGTGATGGAGTTTGTGCCATGCTCACTTTTGGGGGTCACTTTTTGGTGGCTCCCTGGCCTTCCCAAACCTCACCGGGGATGTTTCCCGCACTGGGGACATTTCCCCACCCCTGTGATGCCACCAAAGCAGCAATCCAAGGGTCCAGCCCCACCCTGAGATGGTCTAAACTGGAATTTAATTAGGTCACTCCCCGGATACATTAAGCACAGATGTCCAGATTCAGGAGATTACAGATTTATTGGGCATTGATTAAATGAAAAAAAAAAAAAGTCAAATCAGAGTCACAGCTGAGTGCTGCAGCCATGTGCCAGCTCTCCCTGAGGGCAGCTGAAGCAGGCTATAATTAATATTACACAGTCCTGACAGGCAAGATAAAAGTTCTGGCCAGGCCAGGGTGTAATTTAGGATCTATTTATTCTCCAGCAGAATTTATTAACTCGAGCAAACCCAGCGCAGGCAGGTCTGTGGCTGATTTCCCTGCTAAGGGTGTCAGGAGCTCTCTGCACGTGCTGCTCTCCCTCCTTGAACACAGCCAAAGGCTCCAGCACAGCACCAGCTGAAATCCAGGGAGAGCTTCCCATGGATGGACCCCATCCCTCCCTGGGGAGCCCCAGCAGCCCCTCCTGAGCAGCAAACCTGCTGCAATAAATGCTTTACACAGCCCCGGCATCGGTGCCTGCTCCGAGCGCTGCCAGGGACAGGGAATTCTGGCTCCAGTTAAATCCATGGCAAAAGTCCCACGGAGCCCAGCGAGCCAGAATTCCAGGCTGCTTCCCACAGCCTTGTCCTGCAGCACGTGTGGCTCTGCCCAGAGCCAGCTCTGTTCTCCTGGAGCTCCATCCACCATGGGTATCCCTGCAGGGAGCAGGGATGGATGACCAGGAATGGCTGGGCATGGCTGTGCAGGCAGAAGGCAGCAAGTTCCCATTCCAGCATCCAGCTCTCCTGCACATTTGGAACAGATATTATCATTATTATTATTATTATTATTATTATTATTATTATTATTCCTTCTGTGCTGTTTGATCAGCCCCTGGCATCCCAGCCACTCTGGGTCCTGCCTCAGGTGCCACCTGCTCTTAAATAACAAACAGTGGTGCCCATCCCTGAGGATTCCTGGCTTCCATCTGGTCAGGATTCTCTCCTGAAGGAAGAGGGGTGCAGGAGCAGTGCTGTGCCTCTGGGTTAGTCTGTGCCTGGGGAGCTCAGTCCCCAGTTCCATGTGCTGATAACCATTTCTAATTCCCCCTTGTGGGCGTCTCTGCGTGTTCCGAACTCTTTAGCACCATTAGCTAATTAACACCGCTCAACCCTTTGTTCAGAGCATCTTTAGACAGGGTCAGCCCTCCAGCACGCAACTGGGGGAAGCTCTGAGAGCAGCTTTTCCTCAGTTAATTATGTCCATGTGTTCCCACCTCCTCCTCACGCCGGGAAAGCAAAAGGAAAGGTGAAAACCGGGTTCAGGTAGAGCTGAGGTGAGCCCACAACTGCCTTAGATGTTTTTCTCTGGGCTCCATACTCTCTGAGGAACTTTCTTTTAGAGCAAATCAACACCTCTGTGATGTAAAAAAAAAAAAAAAAAAAAAATCTCCCAAACAATTGCTCTTTAAGCTGTTCTAAGGGACAGGAGCTGCTCAGTGGGAATTTGGGATAACTCCCACCTCACACTGCTGACTCAGCCCTTCCCTGCATTAGGAGAGAGTTCGGAGCTGATAAAAATCTATTTACATTCAAGCAGCACCTTCCTCACGCTCCTCCTCTCCCACTCACCACAAGGAATTTATCAGCAGGGGTTTAGTGTTCTGCACGCAGGGGAAGCCCCACTCCCCTCCCCTGGCAGCTCCCGAGGATGCTCAGCCCGGCCCTGGATCCGAGGGGACATCTCAGAGCCAGAGCGCCTGGCAGGAGCTGCCCTCAGCCTGCCCGGGCCTGCAGAAAGCCTGGAGGGAGGAAATGCTGGATCTGCTGGGAGCTGCCCTTAGAAACCGGGGAACCCAAGGAAATCCGCCAGGCACTGGAGCGGGACCGTGCTTGAGAGCGCTTTATCCCACACTCCAGGCCTTGTTCTCCTCGTGGTCAGGCACCATTCCCGCCGTCCCTTCCACTCCCGCTCTCCCCTGTCCCTGTCCTGCATGATTCCTGCAGCATTTAAATAATAAATTGAGTGAACACTGCGGAATTTATAGCGCTCAGGGAAAGTTGTTAACTGAAGCACTGTGTAATTCATACAAATGAACTTGGTGGGAGGATTTCATTGAGGAAAAAGAAAAAAATCAGTCCAAAGAGTTTATAAAATCCAAGGGTTGCCAGGGATTTGCAATTTTTAAGTGCTGTGTGTGTTTAGAGTGGGAATGTGAGGGTGATTTATGCAGGGTGACACCTTGGTCTCAGCTTTTAAACTTACAACCTCTATAAAGCAAACTTTAATTATTACACCCTCAGAAAAGGGCCAGAACGAGTGCCGGGGTAGGACAGGCCTCGAACAAGGGACACGTTGCCTCTAAGGTCAGAGAAAAAGTCACCAAATATTCAACACAGAAGCTGCACTTACCCAAAACTCCCAAGAAATGAGTTTGCACCTCGCAGCAGCTCGGCACTGATCACTGAAATGGGAAGAAACATCAAGAGCTAAAGTTTAAGTAAGTATCTCTAATAAAAAAGACCTGCTTTACCTGCAAATTCCCAGGTCAAAGCAACCAAAGGAAAGAAAACCCATGACAAGGCAAATTCTGCTTCCTTCTAGGACAGGACAGCAAGTCAGAAATGCCTCCCAGGGAGCAGCATCCAGCACCTGAGCCAGGCTGGAGAGCTGAACTACAGCCTGTCAGGTGGCATTCCTGTAATTCTGGGTGTATAAACAGCTCTGCTCCCTCTTCAGCTCTGATAAATGGAGCTCTGGGGCCCACACAGGCTCTCCAAACAGCAGCACTCATTAGTTTGTCACTCCCTGGATGCTGCTGGTCCAGGGGAGAGGCTGAACCCTCCCCACAGGCAGGAGGATGAGCCCAGACAGGCCAGAGCTGCTGAGCTGGAGCAAAGGAAACCACAGCACAGGCACCAGGGCAAGGCTTGCAGCTCTTTCCCTCTCTGCCCTCCATCCTGACAGAGTTTAAACTCCATCTGGATGGTTCTTAATGCCCAGCGCTGGCAGTCCCAGCTCGGGGAAGGGCTGGGCACCGAAAGAGCAGCGGTGCCCCGGAGGCACTGGAGGTATTTGGGTAACATTTCATGGAGCACCACGCAGGGCTCAGCTGCAGCCCTGCCTCGAAAATGTCACTGCCTGGGGCTGTCCCGGCCCCATCTGCACGGAGAGAGGGGACATTTGTTGTGAGACAGGCTCCAAAGAGCTGGAGACGTGCCGGGGGTTTGCTCCAGATCAGCGGGGAGAGCAGGTGTAAGGATTCCCACAAATTCCTGGAGCAGTCCCACAGCCCTGTCCTTCTCCTGAGGGGCTCCTGCTCCGCACGGCCCTGTCCCGTTCGGTTGCACTGGGAAATTCCCCATCACCCCTCACTTCACTGACCTGGCTGCTCCTTGTCCCCCCTGGCAGAGGGTGCAGCAGGGCTGGAAATGCTGCTGCCCCTTCCCTTGGGGAATCTGGTTTGTCCGTGGCTTCCTTTGCCTGCGTTCCCGTGCGTGTCAGTGCGAGCAGTTCCACCCATTTCAGGAAACACTTTATTTGCAGTGCCAGCCTGCCTTCGGTCCGGGACTGAGGTCCTTGTCACTTTGAAGATCCCAGCTATTTGACTGCTTTGAATTCATTTGTTTAATGAACCTCAGGGGGCCCTTGCACCAAAGCATTCCCAAACAAGTTCAGAGCTTTGCAGTTTCTCCACTAATTAGGGACTCCTTTGGGGCTAAACACAAGAGGTTGTGCTGCTGTGTTTGAAGCCGGCAGAAAGCCAAGGCAGGGCTCAATCTCCAGCTCAAGTGAAGCATTTTTAATGTTTTTCCTCCTCTATTTTTTTTCCTCTCCCCAGCGAGCACAGAGCTGCCAGGCACAAACAGAAATGATCAGGTCAAGGTGCTCTGAGACGGGGGGAAGGGTTTTATCAAAGCCTGGATAAACCAGCCCAGCTCTGCAGTGGGCTTTCCTGCACTTGTGGCTCTGCAGACATTTCACAGCCCTGGGTCTCTTCCACGAGGCCTTTCCTCAGTGCCTGCTAACCCAGTTCCTATTAAAGGCTCCTGGAGCTAAAACTGAGAGCTCGGATTGCTCATTAGGAGCTGTCCAGGAACAGCCAAGCTCAGTTCTTGCATGGTCAGAGCACAGCCCATGCAGACAGCACAGGCCACACCTTGCAGCCCTTACAGGGGCTTAGGGTGGGGAAACGGGGGAAAATCTCCTTTGGAAATACCTCGAGGATGTGGGAATCTCACAGCTGAGAGATGCAAGACAAAATCCACTCGTAGCAACTTCTTTTAATGCAAGAGTTTTCCCTTTTTTCAATGCACAAGTTTTCTCTTCCCCTTCCTTCCTTTTCCTGCCTGGCCCTTGTCCTCCAAAAAGTGAAATGCACATGTCCTGGTTTAAAAAAAAAAAAATTTAAAATTCATACTAATTAGAAGGAATCAGGAAAGAAATTGGTATCTTTGCAATTCATCACAGCAACTTCATCACCCCTCAGAACTCTCCCAAAGTAAGAAAGGGGCTGCTCAGAATCCACCCTGCGGTGCTCAGGGCACCAAGAGTCCTGCAGAATTAATTGCCAGGCACATTAATTACTGATTAAATAGGAAATCCCCAAATACCATTAGGAAGGGATGATTAAACATGCACCACTGATTGGATCCATCGTCCTTCCAGCCTCGCTGTAAGTCACCTTCCCGGTGCTCGGGTTCACAAGGACAAATGTATCATAGGAGGCAAACAAATGGTCTCAGCAGAGAGCTGGGAACAGATTCCTTATCCAGGACCACACATCTGGGCTCTGCAGCCAAAGACCTGCTCCTTTTCCACCTTGGAGCTGGCAGCTGCAGCGGCAGCATCAGGCACCAGCTGCTGTTCCTCTCCCAGGTTCCTGCCTCACCCCATCTGCCCCACCGAGGGCTGCCAGGAGATGGAACGAGGCAGGAAAACCTCCCAGGTTCTGGAAGTGTCCGTGCTCAGGAGGGCAAACCTGGAGCTGGGAATGGGCTCAGGGTCAGGGAGGACAAACCCTGAGGTCCAAGCCAGGGGTTTGCTCACAGAGCTCTTCCTAAAGGCAGATCAAGGGCACAGCGGCGGGATCAGGGGATGGCACTGGAATTGTTTAACTGGTTCTCTTCTGTCCAGCCACATCTTCCAGGCTGGAGAGCGGCCCCAGGGAGCTGCCCAGGGCGGTTTAAATCCTGGCAGCTCTCACCAGAGGTCACTGCTGGCTCTTCAGAGCCCTCGGAGCCCCCGGAACCCCCGGGGCCAGGCTCGGAGCAGCCTCCCAGGTGAGCTCAGCCTCCCACACCCTCCTTTCTCCCCGGACATTCCCTGCTTTGCTGCCTCCGCCTGGAGTTTGAGCATCAGGGAAGTTCCTGACCTTGTGCAGGCAGGAAGGGAGCCCAGTGACAGGCAGGGACACTCCTGTCCCCAGCCCCTGGAGATAAAGCTGGTTTTGGAGGAGCAGGGGAGCCAGCCAGGCAAATTCCAGCCCAGGCTCTGCCCTTCCAGAGGGTTGTTTGAGGGCTGGGATCAGAAGTCCTGCCTGCTCCTGCATAGCAGGGTGCACGGAGAATGTAAATCGGGCACAGAAACGCCTTTCCGGGTGTGCTGGCAGAGCTGGGGGGTGCCGAGCCCCTGTCCCGGTGCCAGCACCCAGGACACCAAACCTGGCACAGCGGGAAGCTGCTGCCATCTCCTGGGCAGCCCGGCTCCACGGGGCACCTTTCCCCCTTCCAGCTGCTTTTCCCAAGGGCTACTGCTCCCTGCTGTCCCAGATCGCAGCCCGGGGCCGCCGGCCTGCCCTGCGACAGCTCCTGTGGCACCGAGGCAGAAGCCACCAGCGCGCGTCCGCACTGCGTGCCGAGGCTTCTGTGCAAACACGGAGCCAACAGCCCTGGGACACGGGCACAGCCGGGCCCGGCCCTGCCCCGGCCTCCCAGTCCGGCCAAGCTGCCAGGAATCACAAATAATCTGCGCCCTGTCTCAGCCCAGCGCTGCTGAAGGTGGCACCGAGACACCTGGGCAGGCTCCTGTGCCCTCCCCGGGGCCGGGGACAGCAGGGCTCCATCGGAGCGCTGGAGCTGGAGCAGGAGCAGGAGCAGTGCAGCTCCCGGGCAGCCAGCGGGGCTTCGCTCCGGAGAGGCTCTGCAGGCGCACAGAGAGCGCAGGGCTCTGCTCCAGCAGGGACAACTTGGCTGCATTTGGGGACAGGGCAAGGTGGAGGAGGCAAAGTGAGCCCAGACCTTCAGCTGCAGAGAGAACGAGCTCCTGGCTGCTCTTTCTCCTGCCTCTTGCGACCTGAGGAGCACAAAGAAGCAGGGGAATTGCCTTGTTAAGCTGCTGACTTTGAGGAAGCACCTTTTGGCGAAATGTTTGTCCTTCCTGATCCCCCCTGCCCTGCCCTGCCCTCCCCTCCCCTCCCTGCAGCCCCTGCTGTGTATTACGAGGGGGCTTTCAGGACCTCATCCCTGCAGAGAACAATCCACCTTTTCTGATTCCAGCTGGACAGAGCCCTCCCAGGGCTGACAGGCTGCGATAAATCCCTCAGAGCTGAAGATTCCTTCTGCTGCCTGTGGGAAATCCCGTGCCAGGGCCGGCAGAGCTGGCAGGGGACCAGGGCTGAGGTGTTTCTTGCAGCAAACCCGGACACGTGGGGGAACTGGCACCCTCTTAGCCGCCTCTGGATGCAAAATTCATTCCACACCTAATTTGCAACTCCGGCGAGCCACAGGGCCCTGCCTGCCCTGCTTCCTGCCCTGCTTCCTGCCCTCTCTGTTCTCCTCTCCTGGCTGGAGGCAGGGATGGGGTGGCTTTCTGGAGCTGCAGGACACTGCTGGGACAAGCTCCAAAGCCCTGGGCAGAGCCCATCCCAGCACTGGGAACTCATCCCACGCCTCCAGCAGGACAAGGATTCTTTTCAAGCCAGCTCAGCAGTTCGAGCAGTAAAAAACCCCTTCGTGCCCACATTTACAAAACACAGTATTTGCAAAACAGGCAGTAAATCTCAACTGCCCTGAGTTCTTCACCCAAAGCAAATAAAGCCCTGCAGAGGAGCTCAGAGCAAACACAGCTCTCCTTGCCCGGAGCTGGGCAGAGTCCACCCTGTGCCACGCAGGGCCAGCAGCCAGGGGAGAGGAGAGGATGCCCCGCTGTGCAAGGTGATTCCAGCCCAGACAGAGTGGTTCCAGCACCAGGAAAGGGAACAGAGAGAACTCCCCGTCCTTGCTTTCCTCAGCAGTCTGCCCTGCCCTGCCCTCACCTCTGCCTGACCCAGGGAGAGCCTGAGCCGCTTTCCCTGTGGTTCCCATTTCCATGCTCCCCAGCAGGTGCTCCTGTGCACTTGTTTATTCCCTGTTTTGCTCTCTGTGACTGCTGCGTTTTGCCAAAAAGAGCCACCCCCTGCCTTGCCATCCCCTCCTGGTGAGGAGCAGGTGGGAGGAGGTTTGGGTTTCCTGGCTCCTGCTCTTCCCCGAATTATTCCCAGTGTGCTGGAGGGTTTCAGCTGCACTCCTGAAGCACAGCCCTGAGCTCCCAGTCCTGCTGTTTGCCTGGGGACTCCAGGAATATTCATTTAACTCATTCCCCTCACAGATCTGCCAGGAGACAGGGACGGGGAGGAACCGCACCACTGGTGCCAGACAAGCTGATAACTCCTGTCTGCTTGCCAAGAGGGAGTAAAAGCCCGAGTCATCCCATCTGGTGTAACCCCGGCAGCGTGGGTGGGAGCCAGGGAAACACCCCTGCATCATTTCCAAGCAGCCCCTGAGGATCGGAGCTGGGGCTGGGGGAAGCAGCAGCTGCTCTTACCCAGAGCCTCTGTTTGCTCTGGCACCCAGACCCAGACTGGGGAGCTGTCAGATCCTGGACTCCCCACCCTGGGGCTGCTCCTGCTCCAGCCAGAGGAGCCACGGGCTGTGCCAGGCTCCTGCTGGCACCAGCAGGGTCCTGCTGCTCTTTGGGGTGGTTTTGGATGCTGCTCTGAGCAGTCTCAGCCCTGTCAGCTCCTCCCCAAATATTCTGGGTGCTTTGGAAGCTCAGGTTCCTCTGTAACACATCTGAGTCTCCCACAGAAATTTCTATTTCCTGCCCTTCCTCCACTGGACTTCACACCCATTTGATTGGCTTTGTTCCATGGCCTTATCCCTGGCTGAATTAACGATTGTGCAGTCACCTTTAGGGATAAAAATAGGAATTTTACTGCTTCCCAGAGCTTTCTGGCTGTATCCTCTCCTCAAGGCAGGCTCCCACTTCCCCACGGAAGATCAACCTCTCCAGGAACCAACGAGGAACAAAACTGAAAAGCCCCAGAGTGCAGATCCTGTAACAAAAATTGTCACTTCCACCACCCCTTACAAGGCTCTCTTCAGCCCTGGGGAGGTTTCTGTAGCAATCCCATCCTGCCTTTTCTTTCCCAAATGGAATTCTCTCCAAGAGGACAGGACAGAGGTGGTTCCAGCCCTGTCCCAGTGACACCCCACTGAGTCACCCCGAGGATGGCAGAGAGCTTTTGCAAGGAGCATTTACATGAAACTGCCCGGGGCAAACAGCTCCGCCAAGAAGCTGGGCTTGCAAAACTCTCTGCTTCCATTCCCATTGCTTTTCCCCATTCCGTGTGCTCTCAGATTGCTGACATGCTTCCCGTGTTCCTTTGGTGCTCCCAGAAAAGGTTTTTTCAGCAGTTGGGAAGAGCAGTTCCCGTTCCCAAGGAGCTGCAGTCTGAGGTCCCTTTGAGGAACTCTCAGCCCTGTGCTGACGCTGGGCAGCAGAGGAGCCCCAGGCACTGCCCAGGGAAGCTCCCAGAAGGGCAGAAAACAAGATAAAAACCACAAGGAAATGAGGCTCTGCAGGAGAATTTGATTCTGTGGACCCAGCAGATCAGAAAATCTCTTTTTTTTGCCCACACTCTCTGCATTAGGGCCAAATTTTCCTCCAACCAGCGCAGCATCACTGAGCATTCTTCCAATACACTCTCCTTTTCCCTGGCATCTTTCCTGCTGCTCTCCTCTTTGTCCTGAACTCCGCTATTTTATTCCTCCTTTTCCTCCCACTCCTGTTCAGCTTTCATTGGAAACATTTCACCCAGCAGCTCCTTTCCAGAGCTGCAGCCCTCTGGGTGAGGAGCTCTGGGGCTGAGCATGGCAAGATGAGCACAGGGAAGGAAACCCAAACTCCCACTCAGGCAGCACGAGTGACTCAGCAGGGCCAGGGAGGAGGAGGAGGAGGATGGCAAAACCTCAGCACGAGGACATCAAAAACACCAGTGAGATTCATCCCCTTCTCCAGGGGAGGATCAGAGTGGATATCAGAAAAAAAATCAGAAAAAAAGAGTGGTCAGGTGTTGGAATAAGTTGCCCAGGGAGGTGGTGGAGCCACTGGATGTGGCACAGGGGATGTGGTTTAGGGTCTCTTCCATCCTTGATGATTCTGGGGTTCTGTGATCTGCAAGGGTAAGGCAGGCAGGGGCAAAGAGAGGCCATTCCCTTTTTTTCGGGGGGATCCAGCTCATTTGGAATACCTGTGTTGCTCATTTTGGTCGCTGGAAACAGCCACCCTCAGCAGAGCCATCCCTGGGAGCAGGTTCTGGAGCGATCTCCACTCGGGGAAGCTGATTCAGGATCATCACCTCTAATTACTGGGTGTCTCACACGCCGGGTTTCGCTCTGGCCCCAGCTCCCCTTTCCCAAGGAGGTGGAAGGTGAGCGGGAGGAATCCTGCCTGTTCCAGGGACAGGGAAGTGCTGCCTTTGTCCCCAGCACTGACCCCCCAGCGCTGCCCCCACAGCTCAGGGAGCACTTGCAAAATCAGCCTCAAAATCAGCCTCAGAATCAGCCTCAAAATGAGCCAAGGGCCTGAGGGGAGAATAGGAAAAAATCCAGGAAGGAGAAGAAAGAGAAACTCGAGCTGTTTTCTTCATAAAATGTTACTTGAGGTGTTCAGCCAAAATCACTCAGGAGGAATCACGTCAGGGATTTGTCCCCAGCAAGGAAATGCTGTGTTCATCAGTGAGGGGCTGTGAAAGGGGGTTAGGAGAGACCATCCCTCCACAGGCTCGTGGCCATTCATGATCCAGCTTTTTCCAAGCAGGATCAGAAGTTTTATTTCAGCATTTTTACAAGGATGTTCCCTGGCTGGGTTTTTCACATTTTCTGGAGCTGTTTGGCCTTCAAGAAAAGCCTGGACCAAAGCTGGAAGCAGGACTGGAGGCTCCTCCACATGTCCAGGGCTTCTGCAAGAGGTCACAGGACTGGTGCCCGTTCCAAGGGACACAGAAATGCAGAGAACTTGATGTCCAGCCCATGGATTCCTCAGGGATGTCCCCACTGCCCATTTCAACCCCTGAAATGGGGGTCACCCCTTTATTTTCACCAGTTCTCTCCGAGGCTGGCAGGTAGGAGGAAGTATCTCTATCAGTGAAACCTCCAGGGGGGTGTGGACATGTGAGCTGGACGGGGAGGAGGAAATATTTGCATTTACCTCATCAAAGCCGGGGTATAAAACGGGCTGGGAAAGCACCAGGCTTCCTCAGTTCCCAGGTGCAGGTGGGTGAAGAGGAGGCATCAGAGGGGGCCATGGCAGCTTTGCTCTTCTTGGCACCGCTCCTGCTCCTGGGGACAGCGGCTGACCAAACACAGACAGAGATAGAAGGGTGCCTTGGGCTGAGGAATGCGACTGAAGGGAATTTCTCTGTGGAAGCAGCACCTCAGACTTACTCGGCCAACACAACCTACGTGGGTAAGCCAGCTCTGCCTGGGTCTCACCGACTTCCCACTGCACAAACATCTCTGTCCCTAACTCAGCTGCTCTCCTGACTTCTCAGATGTGTTTAAACTGGGGGACGTCCAACCTTCTGTTCTTATTTTAATTCTTTTTAATTCCAGGCAGGAGATAAATGGTGCTGTTGTTACCTCTTTGTTCCTGTTTCATGTTCCCGTCTACAGCTCAATCCCAAATTCTCTTTTGCTCCTCAGGATGATTTTTTCTCCCTTCATCTTTCTGCCTGAACTTGCACAGAAGGACCCAACCGCTCTTGAAAAGACAGAACTTGGGGGAAGTTGTTTTGTGGTTTGGTTCCCTTCCCTCCTCTTGGACACTTTGCCCTTCTCAGTGGCTGCAAAGACAGAGGGGAAGAGGTCACTGATGCTGACAAATGCTCAGCATCCATCGTAGGAAATGGATTTCATGCTGCAGAAGGATGGGGTGAGCGGCAGCCTGACCCTATTTGGGGTCTGCCAGCAGATCTTCCTCTGCCCTGATGCCCAGCAAAAGCTAAACGCTGAGAAAACAGTGGAGGAGAGACATCCTGATCCCTTCCTGCAGGGGGGGGTGAGAACTGGCACAGATTCCCTCAGATCTCACTCAAGCAGCATCCACAGCAGTTGGTTGGGTTTTTTTCATTTGTTCACTGCTGTTATTTCGTATTTTTTGAGCGCAGATTTGAGCTCTGATGGCAGTTCCTGCCTCACATCAGCTCCTGGAGGTTCTGACGGTCCCGGCAGCTTTGGTTTGAAGCAGGGCTGAGCTGAGGGGTGCTGAAGGTTGAGAGGGACACGGCAGGACACTGACAGGGACCTGGGCAGCCACTGGCTGCTGGCAGACGGACCCTCTCTGCCCCATCCGATCATGGTCCAGCTTCTGCCCGGGAAAAAAGCTCTGTGAGACCCCAGCCCGGAGCAGGGACGGGTGAGGCACCCCCAGCCACGGGCTGAGGGCTGCCCCAAGGTTCATTCCCACCCTTCCCATTTGCATGGGATGCAGAGGGCTCTGGTTTCCCTCCCAGGTGTGGCACCCACGGCAGCAGGGGCTGAGCCCGGAGCCTGAGGAGTTCAGGGGGCAGATAAAGGGGTTTTTCCTCCCGTGCTCGGGGCAGGACTGCGGTAAATCACCCTCTCTGCAGGCTGCTGGTGCAGTTGTCACCACGAGTGTCACACAGGGGGAGCAAATCCTGGGAACCCTGAAGGCTGGGGGCCCTTGCAGGGCAGAGATCTCACTTTGTCCAACTTGCTCTGTTGCCAGTGACAATCAAGGATGGCAGAAACCACAGCAACAGCACAGGGCAGTACCTGCTGCAAGCCCTGTCCCCCCAGAACGCCTCCGTGGGGACGTGGAACGGGACACGCACAGGGAACTGCAGCTCTGTCAGCACAGCAATACTGAACATCACCGAGAACACAGCCCGCTGGACATCCCCCAACAGCAACCTGTCCTCTGTGCAAATCAGGTAAGGATTTCCTCCTTCCGAGCCTCCCGCTGGGACAGAGCCCACAAGCACCCCCTCCTCCAGAGCAGGGGCTGAGAAAAACCTCTGGAACCATCTCCAGATTTTCTCTGGAGAGCACCAAGGAAACTTTTGCTGCCAAAGGCCACCCCAGGGTGCTCTGGGAGCTCCAGGATGCTCCCAGGAGTAGGGATGCAGATTAATTCAGTGGAAATGGCTGGGCTGAACACTTCTGTTAGCACTCATGGGAAATGTTTGTCCAAGGGAAGCAGAGCCCTCAGCCTGCCCCCTTATCTGCGGGAAGGAAGGAAGGAGACCAGGGCTCCTGGCAGGAGTGCTGCTAATTACAGGGAGCAGATGGTTCCCAGTTCATTGCCACCCTGGTACAAGGAATCCCCATCCCAGCCAGAGAAGGGCAGGAAAGTGGCGAAAATGTGATGGAGAAACAATTTCAGATGTTAAAAATACCCCCCAAAAAAGCTCAAGTTGGCTGGAGGGCAGCATCAGTGAGCTCAGCATGACTCCAAAATTGCTGTCTCTTCATCTGCTTTTAATGTCCCCTTTCCATCCCCACACGAGGCACTCAGCTTCTCTCCTTTGAACTTTTCCTCTCTCTTCCCTCCTTCCACAGGGTCTATCTCAGCCTCCGTGGTAACACCACTGAGCTCAAGACTTTAGTGCTGAACAGAGGTAAATAATCTCCAGCTGGGGAAGGACGCACCAGGCAGGGGCTTCACTCGTGCTCTGGGCTTTGGGGAGAGGGGGAAGAGGGATTCAGGGTGCCTGGAGCTGAAGGATATCCCGTATCTCCAACAGAGGCTTTGCAGGTTATAATTTCAACTCAAAACCTCTTCAAGCTTCCTCTTTGCCTTAAGGGACATGAAACAGCTACAAACCAGAGGCCAGGCTTATTTATTTCTGCAGGGGCTGGCACTGGCACTGGGAGCTGTGGCTTTGCTATCAGAGTGTTTCTGGTACCCAGAGAAGCCCAGTCCGGAGGGTGATGATGCTGCACTGATGCCAGGGGCTGTATTCAGACATCCCACTCCTCTCCCGTGGGTCTGACCCCTCATTTCTGTGAGACCAGAGTTAAACACGGCCTCTTGGAGAAGGTCTCCGCTGGTCCTTTGGATTTCTAATCGATTTTTTTTCTCCGTTTCAGGAGCAGAAACCACCACGCCGCCCTCCGCCACCACGCCCAACTCGGTGTGCAGGGCTCAGAGCAGCTCCTTGTTCCTGGCTGCCCTGCAGCTGCCCCTGCTGCTCCTCACGGGCACCCTGCTCTCCTAGGGGCCAGCGGAGAAGGGGACCCGGCTGTGCTGCCCCTTTCCTCCTGGGAAGGGGGGGCTGAGCTGATCTACTCAGGAAAACCTCTCCCTTGTGTGTGTTAGGGTGACAATGCACTTCCCCGGTAAATTATAAAGCTTTGTGTGACCACCGAGCTGATCCTCCCCCTGCTCCCCTTAGCCATAGCCTCAGCAGGAAATATTTCACAGCAGAGACCCCTCTGTCCTGGGTTTGCAGCCAGAAAAATGGGCAAGCAGACCCCATTTAACACGGGACACTCGTGAATCCATGATTTCCTCGTCACCTGGGGTTCTGTGACGCACAAAACGCCTGGAGAGGGGACAGCTCCTCCTCCCCTCGGGGCAGCAGAGCTGCTAAAAAGCTCCAGGAGGAGCTTCTGTTTGCCTGTTTATCCCCTCCTGGCACAGCCCCCACAGCTCAGGGAGCAGAACTGAGCCTAGGAAGGGAAATCCTGCTCGAAAACCACCTCAAACCCTCCAGTGCCAGCCCAGGGAAAACAAACGTGCTCCCCAGCCTGCACCGGGGGCAGCAGGACAGGCTGGAGATGCTGCTGCCAGGGCATCCTCACCAGGCCTCAGGAATTTATGCTCCATGTTGTTATTTGGTCCAAAATCCCCTAAATTTCGGTTTTTTCGCAGATGAAAACGTTCCTTTGTTCTCTCCCTGTTTTGTTTTTTCCCCTGATTTTCTGGACAGCACGGTGGGCAGTTTTTGTTCTTTTATTTTTGTTTTTTTTAAATCAACAACTGATTTTGCTGCAGGGCAAGATTGCGTGGGCCAATGGATGTCTTGATTTTATTGTTGTTGTTTGTATTTTTATATGGGTAAAACGTTTATTTAGAAATTTTCCAACCCTTGGGAAGCAATTTTTTCTTAAACCGATCGAAATAAAATAAGGAATTAAAATTGGTTCTTGCACCTCCCATTATTTGCTGCCTTCATTGTGATGTTGGGGGGGTTTGAAATGATTCTGAACACTGTGAAAGATTTGGCTTTGATCCCAGAGATGAGCACAGAAAGAAACAAATAAAGGTGAGGCCCGAGCTCTGCGATCCTGCACAGGGTGACCCAGAGGCTTTTTGGGGGAAGGGTCAGGAACACATCCCTGCCCCATTCATCCTCTCGTGCTTCCTCTTCAGGAGGCTGAGCCCCAAACCTCAACAATATTTCAGAGGATCAGAGCCCTGGCTTTAAACTGCCAGCCCAAAGCTAGCCAAGTCCCCCGATTTCTGCTGAATAAATTCTAATTCCCAAGTGGTTGAAGGGCCTGGGAATAAAGGAGCCTGAACAATTAACACAGGAGCTGAGCACCACAAGAAAAAATTCCTGAAAAGAAAGAAGACACAAGAAAAAAGTCCCTTCTCGGTTCTATTTCTCAGGCATTGAGACATCAGGTCTAAGAGGGAAATTTTTAAAATTCAGACAGAATTGCCTGCAATGTTATCAGTAAAAGTGGGCAGTTGTGAGTAAACACCTGCTAAGGCTGGTTTGGCTTTCAAGTTGAGCTTTCACTCAACTCTTGCTCGTTCAAATTGTATCTCCAAAACATCTTTTGTGCCTCAAAACAAACAAACCAAAAAAATTCCTCCCTCTCATGCCCTCAGGGCTCTCAATTCCACTGTCAATTCCCCTTGTTTCATCCTCATTCCCACTGACTTCCCCGTTTCCTGGCGGGTTGTGGAGGGATTGGGTTGTAAAGGCAGAAGTCCCCAGCACAGTTTCACAGCTGCAATCTGAGCCTGCAGCGCTGCATTAATGGAATGTTCCTGCAGAATTTCGGAGAAATAAATTTTTTAGGGCCCAGCCATTAAAACTGGCATCTGTTTAGCAGACAGGGTAATTAGCAGAGATAGGGACAGGCCTTATCTCCTGCTACTCCAGTGCACAGCACACAATAAAATCCTAATTAGTGCTGGAAATTACTGCTCAATTCCAATCTCGCTGTTGAGCCATCCATCTCCTAAGATTACAGCCTTGGCTAGTAAATACGAAATTGCATTTAAATATCCTTGTGGCGCCTCACATGCCCCGGATTACCCAGAGGTAGCTCCTGCAGCTTTGTCCCATCCATGAGCCTCATCAGTGGCGTTTTCATTAACTTTCACACTATTCAGCAGCAAAAACGAGCACTTCCTTTTACACCCCTGTCTATTTTCCCTGCTGAAAACTGAATTCACAAACCAGGCCTAACTGCCTACAGAGGCAGAGGAGGGGCTCTAAGGATCTACCTTGGGTGAGCTCTGAGGCCAAATTCTTCAGGACATATCTATGAAAATTTGAGCCAACAGTGAGTAGAAAGCTGTTACTGGCAGTACTGAGCTCTTAAAACATTGATTAATCATTAACAGAGTGATTACAGCTGCATAAAGCCCCATTAAATTTTTCCCACCCTTCCACCGACTTCCTGTAATCCCTAAAGTTTCAACCGGTGTTGTGCCATCCCGCCTCGAAAAAATCAGCAGAACGACCCCAACTCTTTGGATTACAGATGATTCCTCACTAAAACATCTTCCTGTGGGTGTCACAGGAGGAATTCTGGGGGCAACACCACAATCAGGGTTAAATTTGCTTAATTTCCACCCCCTGCTGCAGAGTGAGGTTGATTTTTAGTCCTGGGTCTCTTCTTGGCTGCATTTCTGGTGGAAATATCGCTGTGTTTCCTCTCTCAGCAGGGACAGGGCTGACAGAGAGCGTCAGCAGATACCTGCACACCCGAGGCAGAACCATTTGGCCCAGAGGTGCCTTGCCCAGGGACAGAACTGTTTAATCCTTTGCCACGTTCACTGAATTTCCATGTAAATTTAAGAGCAGACATTGAGTTTTCCAAACCAGCGTACAAATACGGGCAGGGGGAGAGCCACAAAACGCCCCTGAACCCCCAGCCCCCGTTGTTCTCCTCCCTGTTCAGGCTTTTTTCTGCTCTGTTTGCACTTGGCCTCCCCACTGCAATTGGGGTAATTGGTAATTGGTGGCAATTAGCGCCAGGCACGGAGCAAACACCCTAATGAGCTTTGGCCAGGCTGGGAATTGCTAGGCAGCCCCAGCGGGACGAGCCCAGGTCCCTGGGCTGCTCCGGGTCCCTGCAAAATGAGGAATGTCCGGTGAATACCCAGGAAAATGTTGGGAATTCTGGGGCAGACGCGGCTCCTCCTCCCAGCTCTGTTCACAGGCACCTTCCCGGCTGTTCCGCTCCTCGTTTGCCTCATCCAGGCTCTGGTTCCCTCCAGGGCACTGCCAGGCTTCAGCCCCGAAGCGGGCAGGGGTC
Organism: Dicrurus megarhynchus; assembly: GCA_013399195.1. Lineage (NCBI taxonomy): Eukaryota > Metazoa > Chordata > Aves > Passeriformes > Dicruridae > Dicrurus > Dicrurus megarhynchus. Next base: position 390,467 of record VXAD01000591.1, read on the forward strand.
CTGTGACCCCCCTGCAGCCCTCCCTGCCCTCCAGGCACTGCTCTCACACATAAACCCACGCCAGGGAGGCGAATTCCACCCGGGAATGGTGAGGTGCAGCCGGATCTCCGAGCAGCAGCTCCCGGTGGGGACTCCGCGTCCCTCGGTTCGTGGATTATTCATTAACTCCCTCGCTGTTGGGGCTACAATGGCTGTGAAACACCAGCCCGAGGAGTGGCCCCTGAGCCTGAGTGGCAGCTCTTGGCCGGGTTCCTGGTTCTGCTGCTCCTTTGGGCTCTTACATCACGGGAAAAGGATCAATTCCCACTGCCCCCCTGCCAGAGCTGCACCCTCGCTCCTCCCGCGGCCGCTGTGCTTCAAACACAGAAAAGAGAGTAAGGTTTCTCCTCCTCCGGTGAGGCAGAACGAGAAAAAGCTCCCTGAAACAAAAATTAATAAAAAGGAAAACAGCTTCAAACTTTGCTTTTCCAGATGGTCCCACAGGTATTAAACTCAAGCGGCTTCGTGCACGGCCTCCCTGCTCACCCAGCGCTAGCTCCTGCCCTGGCACTGCTGGGTTTTCCTCTCAGTCCCACTGAACACAACTGAGCCCATTTCCTGTCCTTATTCCCCTGCTATTCACATTTAAATGCACTAAAACTGGAGGTCTTGTTCCTGCAGCCTCTGCTGGCATCAGCTGTGACCCTCCAGGGCTGTCCTGGCCCCCGCTGTCACCTCAGCAGTTCTCCTTCAAAGCATTTCATCACTCAGTAACTCGGAGCTTAATGTTTAATTCTGGGAGTCCCTTCTCTCCCTATAAACCCCTCCCTCCCTCCCTCAGCTGGGAATTTGGAGGAGCTTCCCACAGAGAATTCCCAGAGCTCACACCCCCTGCAATGATCCAGACCCCTCTGAGCAGGATGAGGGACAGACCCCACTGTAATTCCAGTTACAACTCCAGCTCTGGTGTTTCCCACCCCTTCCACCCAAACCACTGCCCAGTTAACCAATTTATTGGCAGAACGACTCCAACTCTTTGGATTACAGATGATTTCTCACTAAAACATCTTCCTGTGGGTGTCACAGGAGGAATTCTGGGGGCAACAATTAGATATTTAAATCCGAGATATCAGAATAATTGACATCGATAAATCTCCAAGGTGCACACAGCAATAAATACAAACTCGGGCTGCGGTGGGGCTTTGCCAGGGCTGCTGAACTGCAGAAATTCACGGGAGTTCGGGCTGGTTTTTCTGCCTCCGTGCCAATAAAAGCAGTGGGCTGTGCTGTACGCATGTAACCAATTGTTTGCTTGGCTTTTGCCAACAGCCGAATGAATTCCTGCTCTGATAAAGACACCACATGATGTGTTTGAGTGGCCATGACTCACTGAAGACACCGAATGCTCTGTGAATCACCAGCACCACTTTACATCATTTTAGCAGTGACACGGCCACAGAGCAGCAGGAGGGGTCAGAGGAGCTGCAAAACCTCCCTGGACAGAGCCCACGCTGAAAAAAAAAATGACTGGTTCCACACCTGGGGAGGGAAAAAGTGGGGAAAAGGGGCAAATGTGTGAGCAGAGCGTTCCTTTCATCTGAGGCACTGAGCACTCTCTGCTTGGGTGACACTGCAAGGAGCCCGCAGCCAAATATTCCCCAAAGCACCACCCTTAGGAAGGAAAAAAAATCCCCAAATCTGGAGCTGCCACGGCAGAGGTTTTGCTCTGCCAAAAGGGGAAGGTTGGAACATCCCTCGCTTTTCTCACGATTCCCTTTTTGAAGCTCTCCCAGGGAGCTGGAGCGGAGCTGAGTCAGGGCAGGGGCGGCACAGAGCTGTCCTCAGGCACAGCAGTCCCCGGCTGAAATTCAAAAGCAGTTTCGAAGCCATCACAGGTACTTTTTGGCAGCGTAAACCCCACTTCCCAGCAGAAGGGGTGGCTGCAGGAGGACACTTTACCCTCAGCCTGGAGCAGGGTGGCCACGGTTAACAATTAGGCAAGCTTCATTAAACCTCCCTAAATGGGGCTGTTTGCTGCCATTATTCAAATACCCCATTTCCTTGTCAAGCAAGGGAATTACTGCCCTGCTTACCACTTTTTTTTTTTAATGATGCGCATTAGGTTATTCTTGATGACCATTCCTAATTACTCCTCAGGACATTGCTCATGTGACAAAGGGAATCACACACAGCACTGCCACTTCTGCCTCTGCACAAACACCGTGACTTGATGGCCGTGAACCACAGGAATTGTGCAATAACCGTTCCCTCACTGCTTTTCCTCAGCTTTCACAGCGTGCTCCCAGCTCCAGGAATATCCAGGATAACTGGGGTAGTGTCCATTTAAACGCCTCTCACAGCCTCATCCTGCTGCAACAACCTCCACTCAATTTTGGGGTTGATTTAAGGGTTTTTATTCTTGCACTGCCTCCCCAGGGCTCTGTCCCCACTGGGGCTGTGACATTCCCACTTCAGTTTTCCATTTTCACCAACACCCCGCTCCCTCTGGCTCTCCAGCTTGGATCAAAAGGGGTTTTTTTATTGCCCACTGCACCAGTTGCACGCACAGAGAAAGATCTGCTGGCCATAGGAAGAAACGTGCCTGCAGCACAGGAAACCAACAGATAAGAAGCAGAAAAAAAGATAGTGTAGTTCTCACTCTCAAAAAGGCTTATCTGCTTGATCAGGAAGCAAAACAACACCAAATTTCACATTATTAAACATCATAAATTAATTCAATGTTTAATTAGAGAGGAATCAAAACCTTTTGTGATTTTGCCAGGCCACCTCCTCTCTCCAAATCTGCTTTATTTACCAGGGCCCAGTTCTAAATTTCACATCAGCTGGGTGGCTCGGCTTTGCAAAACAGGAAGGTCTTGAGGAAAAGGAGAGAAACCAACCCATTCTGAGAACCCCAATGGCCAAATTGCTGCAAGGGTCCTTGTGAAACATCTGCACCAGTCCTGGCAGAACACAGAACCCAGGGCTGGGGGCAGGAAATGCTGAGCGGGGCTGGGGTAATGCACTGAGCTGATTGTGGGGCCTTTCTCCTGAGCTTGAGCTGAGGCTGATTTCACTTCACAATTGTTTGTTCTCCCTTATAAACGACGACGTTCTGCTCTGTCTCGTGCACTTCCACCTTGTAAAGGATTCCCTGGGGCAGGAGCTTCTGGAGGTTGTCCCAGATGAACACGGCGACGTTCTCCGTGGTGCTGAGGGGGGAACAGCAGCAGGGTCAGAGCTGCCTGAAATGGCAGAAACGACACCAATGTTTGGGGGAGCTGCACTCAGGAAGGGCTGGGGGGATGCTGAAGGACAGCTGATGACACCTGAATTAAGTGGGGTTTGTGCCATGCCAGCAAATCTGGGTGAAATGGGGCGCAAGGGACGGGTCCTGTCTGCCCAGGCTGATGTGACAAGGGGCAGCAGGGCTGGACACAGGTGTGGTCAGCACACAGGTAAAGGCTGCTCGTTCCCAGGTAGGATCAGGCCCTGAAGACTGTTCCAGTCCCTCCAGGAGCCCCCATCACCCACCTCACCACCTCGGAGAAGTAGGGCACATCCTTGTCCAGGTTTTTGTGGTCGAGCGGCTCCATGATTGCCTCCTGCCGAGAGGGGACGGTGAGAACCCAGTCCCTGTCTGGCCTGAGGTTCAGATAACCACGCACAGCCAGGCAGCAGGGTGGGGAAAAAGGGAAAGAGCCCTAAATCCAGCTGTGAAATTCCCAGCTGGAGACGTGGTACTGCCTCACGTAACAGAGCTAAAGCATTTTAATCTTCATTTATTCCTTAATTTCTTTTTTATGTCCTGCCATCATCACCTCACCACGTCTCCGTGCTGCCGCCAGACAAACTGAGCTGAGCTCTGATCAGTTCTCCCAGGGGATTAGAAGGAAAACTGGGCTATTTTTACCTGCATGTATTCCTTCAGGTCTGTCAGGTTCATCACCATCCCCGAGACCGGGTCAATCTGCAGGGGAAGCACAAGGGAGATTGGTGGCAACACAAATCAGAGGGGAATATCTGTGCTCAGGTCACATGAGCCACAGGGAAAATATCTTTCCTCTGTCAGAGGGTTCCAACTCCACTCCTGTGATGTTCCCAAGGGCTTGATACAGCCTGGAAACCATCCCAGAGGTTCCACTCTCTCCTGAAAGCTGACACCAGGTGGGAACGACTCCCTGGAGGAGTCTTCCAGCATGATGATAAAAGCAGGGAAACAGCATTAAACTGCAAATCCACATTGAGGAACAGAAAAAAACCAGTGGTTGCACTCACCTCTCCACGCACTGTGACTATAACTGAAAAAAAGAAAAGATCAGGTCACTGTGATGTCCAGGAACCCCAAACCACATCTGCTGCTGCTGGGGACACACAGCCCATTCCCTGTGGTGCACTCAAGGATTGGGACTGTTTTTATAAAATATATTTTTATAAAATATATAAAAATTTTATAAATGTTTTTATAAAAACAACGACTCAGAGTCACAAAAATCCTTGCCCCAAGGTCTGATGCCCCAGGTAGGCGGAGATAAGCCTGTCTTCCCTGATAAAGCAACTCCTTAGCAGAGTGCCAGCAGCACAGGGAGCCACTCCAGGAACTGGAGAGATCTAATTCTGTGTGCCCAGAGTGTAGAAATGGGAGAACTTGTGAAAAAAACATTCAAATAATGTTTACAGGCTGTTTAATTTGCATGCCTTTTGCTTAGAGAAATCTCCATTCAAATCACAATGATGCTGCAGAGTGTAAACAAGCAGATTAGATTCAAGAAGTGGAATTTGAAGATAAATATTTATTATCTATTCAACTGTGGTCCAACCCCCTGCTGCTGAAATTTCCTTCTAATTCTTAATAAAAACACAAACCCAGCCACTAAAGCTGCATCAGGCTGCTGAGAATGAGCGGCCCAGCCCAGCCCTCCTGGGGGTTATCCCCACCCTGAGAGCAGCACCGCTCCACGAGCGAGGATGGACGTCACCTCCCTACCTCTGTAGTTGTGTCCGTGGCCATTGGGATTGTTGCACTTCCCAAACAGCTTCAGGTTCTCCTCCTCGCTCAGGGCTTTACTGTGGGAAAGGCAGACATGGCGTGGCAGGATCTGCTCCAGATGTTCACGGCCTCACTTCGCTCTGCTTTCCAGCTCTCCATCTATTCCCTCTCCCACATTTAACCCCCCAGCTCAGGAGGCACAAGCAGAGACACAAGAGTGTTTGGTCCATGAAAAGATGTTGCTGACAACCGGGAATCTTTTTTTGCTGTGGTCTTGTGTCTGTTTCACAGCATCTGCCTGACACCACGGCTGGATAAATGTTCAGCATCTGGGCCCAAAATCACTTGGGCCTGGAGCAAGCTGCACATTACGGTTTATTAATAATTAACAGAGCTTAGGGAGCCTCTCCAAGAAGTACAAAGGAATTCCCTCTGAATCTTCCCTTTGAAGCAGTCCAAGTGCCTGCTCCGAGTGTTTCAAGTCAAGGCACATTTTGAGAATATCACAGAATCCCAGGATCACTGAGGTTGGAAAAGAACTCCAGAACCTGTAACTGATCCCCACCTTGTCCCCATCCCTGGAGGTGCCCAAGGAACTCCTGGACGTGGCACTCAGTGCTCTGGGCTGGGGACGAGGTGGGGATCAGTTACAGGTTCTGGAGTTCTTTGGTGTCCAGCCTGACCCTCCCCTGGCGCAGCCTGAGACCTCTTCCCCTTGTCCTATCGCTTGAGAGAAGAATATAGCCTATAGCTATATAGGCTATATTCTTATATTATCTTCTATATATTCCTATAGCCTGAGAGAAGAAGCCGAGCCCAAAACCTCCTTTGAGGCAGCTGCAGGTCAAGGCACTCTTTAGGAACATTTCAGTTCCGGGGGGAAAAGCAGCAGCTCGGGGGGCACAGGGCGATGTTTACAAACCGAAAGCGCCATTGGCCGCGCTGAAACACGGAATTGCAGCCGGGCACTGATGGATGGATGGCTGCCGGAAAGGGCTGAGCCAGGGAGAACCGGGAAGGGCGGTGAGGGACCGGAGCCTCCTCCCGGGGCCGCTGCCCTGTGCGGGGCCGCTCACCTGTGCAGGCGGTGGCAGGCGCTGAAGGTGACGGAGCGCGACAGCCGCGCCAGGCGGGCGGAGCGCGGCGACATCGCGGGGACGCAGCGGGGACGCAGCGGGGCGGCTCCAGCCCGGCCCCGGGGGCGGCTCCAGCCCGCGGGATCCGCCCGCCGAGAACCGGCGGTGCTCCGGTCCTCCCGTGCCGGTGTCGGACCCGGGGATGCTCCAATTCCCTCCCCCCGTGTTCGGCTCCGGGGATGTTCCAATCCCCCCATGCCGATGTCGGACCCGGGGATGCTCCAATTCCCTCCCCCCGTGTTCGGCCCCGGGGATGCTCCAATCTCCCCATGCCGGTGTCGGACCCGGGGATGCTCCAATCCCCCCGTGCCGGTGTCGGACCCGGGGATGCTCCAGTCCTCCCGTGCTCGGCCTCGGGATGCTCCAATCCTCCCGTGCCGGTGTTGGATGCAGGGATGGTCCAGTCCTCCCATGCCGGTGCCGGACCCGGCCATGGTTATGGACATACCTAAAGGAGTGCACCCCGGTAATAACATTCATGGAGTCCAAGCACAGGAATCCTTAAGGTGTGGTGATTTTCAGGAAGCTTTGGGAGAGGGAGGAGAACTTGGATTTCTCAGTGCCGCAAGGGTTTGAATGTATATTCCCTCAATTCCTGGGAATTCCTGCGGATAACGGAGTGAATCTATCAGTTTGTCGGGGTGGGAGAACTCCGACCCCCGGGGCAGGATCTCTGTGTGAGAGGAACAGGATCACAAGGAGCTGTGGGGGCGGCGGGGCACAGCCCAGGCAGGGTTGTGTGCTGGTGAAGCACAGCTTTAAAAACTGCAGCTTTAGGGACAGCACTGCAGGACCTCCCTCCTCCCCTGCCCTTCTGCTCTGCAGCGCTGCCCTGGGTCCTGGCTGCTGGAATTCACACGAGGCTGCCCGTGAGCCTCTGACCCCTTTCCGCCTCCCACCTCAACGAGAGAAAAAAAAAAAAAAAAAAGGCATTTAAAAAA